>JAFMOD010000428.1:3948631-4053734 GCA_019802435.1 Corydoras maculifer
ATATATATATATATATATATATATATATACATTGCCATGGTGCAGCCATCATTGATGGTTTTAAATATGAACTATATATATATAAGTGCAATGAAAAGCTTTGGATGGAGTGGTGAAGATTGAATTTCTCCATCTGGCAATCTGATGGCCGAGTCTTGATTTGGCAGGTGAATGGTACTTGGCGGACTGCATTGTGCCAATTCTAAAGTTTGGTGGAGGGGGGGTTATGGTGTGGGGTTGCTTTTCAGGAGCTGGGCTTGGCCCACTTAGTTCCATTGAAAGGCAATATGATTGCTTCAGCATACCAAGACATTTTGAACAATTCCATGCTCCCAACTTTGTGGGAACAGTTTGGAGCTGCCACCTTCCTGTTCCTCATGAAAGTGAGCTCCATAAAGACTTGGAGGACAGATTCTGACTGGCCTGCACAGAGTCCTGACCTTAACCTGACAGAACATCTTTGGGATGAATTAGAGAGGAGACTGAGAGCCAGGCCTTCTCATCCAACATTAGTGCAAGACCTCACAATGCACTTATGAAAAATGATATAAAATTCCCATGAACACACTCCTAAACCTTGTGGACAGCTTTCCCAGAAGAGCTGAAGCTGTTCTAGCTGTAAAGGGTGGACTGATGTCATATTGAACCCAATGGATTAGGAATGGGATGTCACTTAAGCTTGTATGTGAGTCAGGTCAGGTGAGCAAATACTTTGAGATATAGTGCATCATTTACATTCATACTAATATTTTTATTTTTAAGTTTCTGGGAAGCAAATATTACATGGAAATTTAGACTGGACATGCACATACAGGGTAAAAAGAAATCAAATCCCACTTTTAGATGGTTGCTTAGTTACAAAAATTAAACAGTGGAGAAGCAAGATGTGCCGTGACTGATAAGACCCAATCAGGAAGTGAAAATGGATGTCTGCATCATAACATTTTAGCTTCTCTGTTTTGTTTTGTTTTTTGCTTCCACAGTAAAACGAAGCCCATGCTTTATTAAACTGAACATGGTGAATGGTGATTCACAACAGTAGTGTTTTCTAAGGTCTCCGGACTCTAAACATAGCAAAAGTGGTACCCTAACAGAACTCAAGCAGAAAATACATAAAGCACAGCTCTTTATTTACACAAATAGACAAACAGTAATAATAATGATCAGTGTAATCAGATATCCACAATGCAGTTCTCAATTACAGTACCACAAAGCAAGGGTCAAAATCACTGTCAGTATAATAACTCAGTGTTGCAGGCATAGCAATATTAGGACTATGCAAAGAGTAAGAAAGGATGGCAATTTATCAGCCTGCAGTTGGATTTACTGAATCAACTGAATACATTTTTTTTTCAGATGCATTGCATTTGAGAAAGTAAAATACACTGTTGTGATCTTTCTGATTTCCAAGCCAACAAATTTGAAATTGTTTAGCTGACTTAAGCCACACACATAATATGTCTGTATGTACTTAAGTATATATATATATATATATATATATATATATATATATATTCATTCATTTTTTCATTGATTATCTTCCACTTTTATACTATATTAGGGTCGTGGAGGAGTTCCCCATGCCTATCCAGGGGAGGAAGTCTTGGCCGCTGGGCAGAAACACCCAGGACAGGACGCCAATCCATCGCTGGGCACACACTCACACACACAGACACATTATATATGGGGCAATTCAAAGAATTCAATTGATCTTGATCCATTTTTTTGGACTGTGAGAGGAAACCGGAGAACCAGGAGGAAACCCACACGGACACGGGGAGAACATGGAAACTCCACTCAGATGGGCATTCGAACCGGCAATCCCTAGTGCTGAGAGGCGAACGTGCTAACCACTAAGCCAACATGCCGCCCATATATATATATATATATATATATATATATATATATATATATATATATATATATATATATATATATATATAGATAGATAGATAGATATAGATAGATATAGATAGATAGATATAGCATGTCTGCCTCTCAGCACTAAGGGATTCCCGGTTTGGTGAAGTTTCCATGTTCTCCCCGTGTCTGCGTAGGTTTCCTCCAGGTTCTCCAGTTTCCTCACACAGTCCAAAAGCATGGATCAAGGTCAATTGAATTCTCCAAATTGCCCCATATAGAGTGTATTTGTGTGTGAGTGTGTGCCCAGCGATAGATTGGCTCCCTGTGCTGGGTGTATCTGTAACTTTCTAGTTTGGGCATAGTAGAGGATAAAGTGGAAGATAATTAATGGATATATATATATATATATATATATATATATATATATATATGTAAGTACGTATTAATATGTAAACAGACCCTTTTTTTTTTAATGTTGAATATCATGAATAAGTTGATTCATTTATTCATTGATTATTTAACCCACCTGGGCCCGGGGTTAAATGGAATTGTGAAAAATGAATCAACTTTTCCATGATATTCAAATTTCACAGCTAAACAAAAAGCTCAGCCAATCAGATTTAAGGAACAGAAACTTACATATGTAACATGTTCGGCTCCTATACATAGTTCTTTTTTAATGCCTAATTTTTGTCAAACTGTACAATAATGCTTACATAAAATGTACTATAGAAAAGATATAGAAAAGATGAGTTGCCCAATTAAAAAAAAATTTTGCCAAGCAGCAACAAAATAGTCGTGCAAATATTGATTTATACCTCATGTTACGGTTCCCAGAACCAGGCGGAGTAGGTTGGATCCGCTACTCGGAACGACGTAGTCGGGGGCAGGGATTTGTTGTCAACAAAGTTTATTTAGCCACACACAAGGTTAAACAGTACTTCGGGGAACATAACATTGAGGGATGAACACAGGGGCTGCGGAGCTGGGGTCTGACGTCACGGCGTAGTCGGCTTCAGACGTCAGCGGGGCCGTGTTCCTATCCGCAGAAACGCACAGAGTGGAGTGTGGCTAAACACCGGGCAACAGCGGCAGGACGGTGCACTGCAATACAAGGACACAAAACACAGAACCAACGAGACCAGGTGTAACAGGACGAGGCAAAACAGGGCGAGGCGAGGCGAGGCAGAAAACCGGAGACGAGGGGTGTGGGCCATAGTGGACAAGGCGTAGCGAGGGTAGGTGCACAAACCAAGACAATCTGGCCCAGAGTGATGGGAGTGAGCTGCTTAAATAGGGAACAGTGATAGGGGAACCCAGATATGCATAATTACGGGGCGTGAACAATCAGACAAACCCAGACCATGTGACAATAACAAAACCATGACAAAGACCATAACAAAGCATGACATTACACTACACACAACATGTGACCATAACAACGCATGACATAAAAACCTACACACAACACGTGACAATAACAAAGCAAACAGGGGCGTGGAGACCAGACTTATAAGGGGCAGAGCTACCACCCCTCCGTGACCGACCATAACACCTCGGGGCATCTCCAGAGCTTCCCACAGTGCTATCCATGTTAGTGATTGCATCCACTGAATAATGAATTGCATATAAATATTTGCCGTAATCTGAGTATAATTAATTAACAGATATGTATTTCTCATGCTCGTGGTACATCATAACTTTTTCCTAACATTTAATAATGTTCTTGATCTCAAAACTGTTATAATAGCTCAAGTCATTTTATTTTTTCCAGGTAAAGGGGACCTGATTGGAGCGAGTGTCTCTGTTGAAAATCTGGTGATCAAGACCAATGCAGATGTAAAAGCACTAACATACTGTGATCTGCAGTGTATTAATCTACGAGGTCTGTATGAGGTGCTGGACCTGTACCCTGAATATTCCCACCGCTTTGTCCAGGACATCACACATGACCTCACCTACAACCTTAGAGAGGGACAAGAAAGTCATGTAAGTCCAACAGCATGTTTAAACTCCACTGTAGTAAACATTGTCATAGTGGCTCACTAGGTAGCACTGTCACCTGACAGCAAGGGTCCTGGGTTTGATTCCTCTTGATGAAGTGGTGACCTATTACTGCAATGGCTGGCATTGGCTCCACCATAAGCCACATTTTATTACAAGTAATTCACTGGTTTAAAAAATTGAGCACCCTTGGTGGTAAGCTTTTGATCTGCAGGTGATAATTATGTTAATATGTAATAATGAGGGCAGCATGGTGGCTTAGTGGTTAGCACGTTTGCCTCTCAGCACTAGGGATTCCCGTTTGAATCTCAATCTAGATAGTGTTTCCATGTTTTCCCCGTGTCTGCGTGGGTTTCCTCCCACTGTCCTCCCACTATTCAATATCACCTGCTTAATCCTTTACTAGGGTCACGGGGGTTTCAGGGGTGGTGGTTCGGTAGCTGGGCAGATACACACAGAACAGTGCACCAATTTATTAAAGGGCACACTCACTTACATACACACTCAAACATTGAATCAATGTTTTTGGACTGTGGGAGAACATGGAAACTCCGCCCAGATTGGGATTCGAGCCTGGCATTGTTTATTTTCAATTAATATGTATCACTTTTATGTGTGAAATAATAGGACCTGACTAGAAACTGAGAATGGCACGGTGGCTTAGTGGTTAGCACATTCATATCTCAGCGCTAGGGATTCCCGGTTTGAATCCCAATCTGAGTGGAGGTTCCATGTTCTCCCCGTGCCCGGTTCTCCAGTTTCCTCCCACCGTCCAAAAACATGGATCACGGTCAATTGAATTCTTCAAAATACCCCATATAGAGTGTGTTTATGTGTGTGTGTGTCTGTGTGAGTGAGTGTGTGCCCAGGGATAGATTGGCACCCTGTCCTGGGCCTAAAACGTTCTCTCCTGGATGGGCATAGGGAACCCCCCCCACGACCCTAGTAAAGGATAAAGCGGCAGATAATAGGTGGATGGATGGATGAAAAGCAACTGAGATCTGTTACGACATTTATTTACACCATTTAAGATATCACTGCAATTAATACGTGATAAAATAATTAAGGCATTACTACAAATTTACACCAACAACTTGAAGATGGGGCGGCATGGTGGCTTAGTGGTTAGCACGTTCGCCTCTCAGCCCTAGGGTTTCCTGGTTCGAATCCCCATTTGGGTGGAGTTTCCATGTTCTCCCCGTGTCCGCTTGGGTTTCCTCCGGGTTCTTCGGTTTCCTCCCACAGTCCAAAAACATGGATCAAGTCAATTTAATTCTCCAAAATTGCCCCATATAGTGTGTCTGTGTGAGTGAGTGTGTTCCCAGCGATGGATTGGCACCCTGTCCTGGGTCTTTCTGCCCAGCGCCCGAAACATTCTCCCCTGGATGGGCATGGGGAACCCCACCGCGACCCTACTAGAGGATAAAGCGGAAGATAATGAACGAATGAATAAACTTAAAGATGTTTTCTAATCATCTGTTTTTTTTTTCCAGGTGATTTCCCGACACTCCAACAAATCCTTGGAGACAGAGGTGCATCTTTCCATACTCCGTCACTCACGCTACACTTTGCCTGTAACAATACTGCATCAACATTAATAGCTCTGGGCTCATTTCCTTAATGATGGGCCATTTCTCGCCTCATTTGTATAACGAGGGGTAGCTAAGAGCACTACAGCACCAAACCAACTGAAAAAAAAGCAAACGAGCAACTGATAGAGATAGAGAGGGCTCTTTTTAGACTGAAGGCATAATGATGTGCGGAACATTGAAGGAGGAAAAGGATAGTTGGTTTATTGCATGACCAAGATAGACAGGAGGAGACCGAAGACTAATTGAAGTTCTAGTTGACTGACTTCTTTGGAAAAGCCGCCACTCTTTTAATTACAGTGTGAAAGAGCTTTAATTATTCAACACGGAAAATGACCAAATTAATCCATAAAAATATTATACAGTGTAATTAATCAGTTATGACTGTACTGAAGGAAGGAGGGAATTGTTAAATATTATGCTCTTTTTAGCCTAAAGTTAATAAATGAACACATATTAAACCCAGACAGAATATGTTTTTTTAAAAAACTCAACCCACAATAAATCTGTACAAACATTTCTCCCTAAATATCACATGAATTGACATGGAGTAACACCAGTTATTATTCATCCATTATCTTCCGCTTTATCCTTTAGTAGGGTCGCGGGGGGTTCCCCATGCCGATCCAGGGGAGAACGTTTCAGGAGCTGGGCAGATACACCCAGGACAGGGTGCCAATCTATCACTGGGCACACACTCACTCACACAGACACGCACAATCACAGTGTTAGCGCGTTTGCCTCTCAGCATTGGGGATCAGGGTTCCGATCTGAGTGGAGTGTAAATGTTCTCCCTGTGTCCGTGTGGGTTTCCTCTGGGTTCTCTGATTTCCATCCACAGCACAAAGACATGGATTCAAGGTAAATTGAATGCTCCGAATTGCCCCATATAGTGTGTGTGTAAGTGTAATAGATTGACGCCCTCTCCTGGGTGTATCTTCCCAGCACCCGAAAGGTTCTCCCCTGGATGGGTATGGGAACACCACCCACCCTCCTCTACCCGTGACTCTTGTAGGGGATTAAGCGGAAGATAATGAATGAATGAATGAAATATTCATATGAAAACTGGGTGGCACAGTGGCTTAGTGTTTAGCATGTTTGTCTCTCAGCGCTGGTTTCGAATTCTAATCTAAGCTTTCACATGTTCTCCCCGTGTTCGCATGGGATTTACTCGGTTTCCTCCCACGGTCCAAAAACATGGGTTGGCACACTGTTCTGGGTGTGCCTACCCAGTGGCCGTCGCGTTCTCCCCTGGATGGCCATGGAAACCCCCCCTCCCCCCAAGACCCTAGATGGGAATTTAAACAAAAGATAATGAGATGAGATAAACGTATGCATAAATAATTTTATAGCCTTAAAATGAATTTAAAACAAGTTGCGGAGTTATCTGCTTCCGGGTGAGGAGAGATGCAATAGGTCTTCGCTTTCTAAGCACTTTTCTGACTAGTAGTCCATTCGTCTTTCTTACTCTGTTCTGTAATGGTTACAACCTAAAGAGAACCACCACAGAGTAAGTATTATTGATTGGATGAGACACTGCAGTGCTGCTGACGTGTGAAGTTTTTAACTTCATTGTGCACTCGATTAGTGATAGATTGGCACCCTGTCCTGGCCTGCCCAGCCCCCGAGACGTTCTCCCCTGGATGGGCACAGGGAACCCCCCGCGACCCTAATGGAGGATAAAACAGAATATAATGGATGGATGGATGGATGAAAAGTACCGTATTTTCCGGACCATAAGGTATTATAAGGCGCAGTCTGAATTACGGGGTCTATTTCTGTATTTGACCCACGTATAAGGCGCACCATACTATAAGGCGCAGTCTCAATTACGGACTCTATTTCTGTACGGTACTTATTCTGTACGGCACCGTATTATAAGGCACTTGCTAAAACATACGATCTACAAGAAAAGTAAAGGATGCAAAACGGTGATTTATAATTGAAGTTTATTTTACTACTTGACAAAACGCACATTATTTTAATCACTCTTCTCCCACAAATCCATCAAAGTCCTCATCTTCTGTGTCTGAATTAAAAAGCTGCACAATTTCACTATCAAGCACTCCGGGTTCCCTCGCATCAATGTCCGAGTCAGTCCCTTCGCCAGGCGGCTGTTCAGCAATGTTGCCGGCTTTCGCGAAAGCTCGGACAACGGTTACAGCAGAAACCTTAGCCCAGGCATCCACAATCCATTCACAGACGGTGGCGTCACTCGCCCGCCGCTTCCTCCCGAGTTTTAGTAAACCTGCGTTTACCGTCTATCATCCATCGCTCCCACGCCGCCCGCAACTTTACTTTAAACGCCCTGTTTACGCCAATGTCCAGCGGTTGGAGTTCTTTATTTAATCCTCCCGGAATAGCGGCAAGCTCCGAATTAAGTTTCTTCACTCGACTACAACTTTTATAGATTTTGGAACTCCGTACACGTATAAGGCACACCGGATTATAAGGCGCACGTCCGATTTCTGGGAACATTTTAGGCTTTTAGGTGCGCCTTATAGTCCGGAAAATACGGTAGGTTTGATTACAAATGGAAGTAATTTGATTTGGTTTCATGACACCTGTTTTCAGAGTCCACTCAGTTAGACAAAACTTCAGTGTTTGTTTTCTTGCAACCTGACTGTGTAGTACTTGGGAAATCCTGCTTATCTACTGAATTGTTTCAATATAAATATCAAAAACAATGATGCAGATCAGTGAAATTATGTCAGCTTACATGTCCTGCAGTGCAGGTCTCTATCAGGTTGTAGTACTGCAGCTTCAGCTTCTGAGTTGTTGTTCAGTTTCGAGCTTGGAGAGAAAACAGACAGACAGACAGACAGACAGTCACGGTTTAATCAGGTTTCTTCAAACAAGGTTTATTCTGGCGGCGTTTTATAGACAGAAAAAAACAACCCTCTTGACCCATATGTGCAACTATACACAAGCATTTCTGGTAAAATTGTAGTTGAATAGTGACAGATAGAGACAAGGTGGCCATTAGAGGATGTGTCATTTTGGCTGTTAAAATATCCCAAATGTTTCACACACAGAGGCTGGCTCAAAATCCTAACATCTACCTTATTGCACCACATTTTAAATGTAAGATCTGAGAAAATCTCTTGATGCTTGTTGATGAGAATGTTAGTCATCCTCTAATCCAGGGGTTCTCAAGTGGTCTCAGCACGGGACCCAGTTTTTCATCCATCCATTATCTTCCAATTTAACCTCTACTAGGGTCGCGGGGGGGGGGGGGATTTCCCATGCCTATCCAGGCGCCAATCGATCGCAGGGCACACACTCACTCACACAGACACACACACTCTATATGGGAGCAATTTGGAGAATTCAATTGACCTTCATCCATGTTTTTGGACTGTGGGAGGACACTGGAGAACCCAGAGGAAAGCCACGCGGACACAGGGAGAACATGAAAACTCCACCCAGATGGGTGGATCCTCAGCGCTGAGAGACGAAAGTGCTAACCACTAAGCCACCATGCCCCCGACATTTTTTCATAAGATAAGATATAACTTAATTGATTCCTTTAGGAAGTTTTCCTTATTAATTAAGGAACCAGTAGTAAGGAATAGAAATAATTAAGAGGGTACATTACAAATATATACAGTGAATATTCATTCATTCATTATCTCCCGCTTATCCTCTATTAGGGTCGCGGTGGGGTTCCCCATGCCCATCCAGGGGAGAACGTCTCGGGCGCTGGGCAGATAGACCCAGGACAGGGCGCCAATCCATCGCTAGGCACACACTCACTCACACAGACACACTCTAAATGGGGCAATTTTTGAGAATTCAATTAACTTGATCCATGTTTTTGGACTGTGGGAGGAAACCGGAGAACCCGGAGGAAACCCACGCAGACACGGGGAGAACATGGAAACTCCACCCAGATGGGGATTCGAACCGGGAATCCCTAGTGCTGAGAGGCGAACGTGCTAACCACTAAGCCACCGTGGCTCCCACAGTGAATATTATAATATAAAATATGTTATTGCACCAAAATTCCAGTTATTGCACAAAGTCCGGTTTATGTTATAGTCATGTTTTGTCAGGCTACTGCCCCATCCCGTCTGTCGTTCTGTTACACTTCCTCCCCCTAGAGAGAGGTTGTACAGTCTGAGGGCATGAGGGACAAAAGAGTTTATAAGTCTGTTGTTCCTGCATTTGGGAGGAAGCAGTGTGTCACTTTACAGACCCCTCCGGTTGGTGATGACGGTGACCATAGTCCTTTTCTCTGGACAAACTACTGAACATTATGGATGATGTCAGTCACCCTCTGCATCATGGTCATTAATTCCTGACCTCCCAAAAAATACAAACCAAACAAATTTATTTAGGAAAAATAGCCTTCAAAAAACCTTTAATCACACACATGCATGCAACCTGAATTTAAGAGCAATTACTTTAAGGAAATGAGAATTTAAAGAGAAGAGTAACCGGCGTTACCATAGCAACGACAACACTGTACTGCCTGACACAAACCTCTCTCAGCTTTTTTTTTCCCGGTTCGAATCTCCATCTGGGTGGAGTTTCCATGTTCTCCCCGTGTCTGCGTGGGTTTCCTCTGGGTTCTCCGATTTTCTTCCACAGTCCAAAAACATGGATCAAGTCAATTGAATTCTCAAAATTGCCCCATATAGAGTGTGTCTGTGTGAGTGAGTATGTGCCCAGGGATGGATTGGTGCCCTGTCCTGAGACTAGCTGCCCAGCGCCCGAGACGTTCTCCCCTGGATGGGCATGGGGAAACCCCCCCGCGACCCTAATAGAAAGTAAAGCGGGAGATAATGAATGAATGAATAAAAATATAAGGCATACTTTTTTATTTAAATTAATAACTTTTCTACGTCTTTATTCTCTTTATTGCAAGCACATTAAAGCCTTTCGCTACAGTAACTTCTATATTGCTCCTTTTTTCACCACAATGAAACTTATTGTGGATCTCAGTGATCTTAATGCCACTTTCGTATTTTTTGATTATTTGCTTCTTCAACTTGATCATGTTTCTGCTCTTTTTTGTTTGATGGGCCGTGAGTCTAGGAATTTTTTTTTCTTGGTTACACGATGAAGCTAAAAGTATAGCGTTAATGTTACTTTCAGTTCTTGAGGGAAACGGGTAAAATGAGTTGTGTCCCATGGCCGTTAAACTGTCTAAAACAAATATCTTTTACAAGCTGTCCGACCGTTACCCACCCAGAACATCTCTGTGACCCACTTCTGGATCGAGACCCACCATTTTAGAAACCCTGCACTTATCCAATATTAATGCTCACTGGATGATTCCAACAGAAAACTGATGGATGGACATTTTTGATCAGTAAAATAATCATCCAAAAGTGTCTCACAGACCTTCAAAAATTTCGGCAATGGTACTGTTTGATTTGCACAAACCAGCACACCCCATCATCATGTCAGCGTTTCTACACCACCCGAATAATAACTGCTTTGTGGTGATTTTGTTCAGGTTCTGAACACTACAGAGCAGAGGTGACTAACAAAGTATATATAGCATGAGTGTATGTCTGTGTGTGTGTGTGTAGAATACTGTTAATCTGGATTTAAGACAGTGTGTTTTTGTAAAAAGTGCTATATTACAGTAATTATCTTGAACATCACAGTTACCCTTAATAAGGTATACCTATTTGTGTCAGGATCGTCATTGCATGGACGAGAAGGCAGAGCCATCGTTGATGGACTTTTATTACGAATAATAAATGCATCTGACACAGCTCTGCCTAACGAGTGTGTGCCCCTTAAAAACAAGAACATCGGAAGCTGCGGAAAGAGAGAGACCGACCACAAGCTGGTGGGATGGTGAACACGGCATGAGTGCAGGAGGATAATGCTGTAAAAGCCCGGTGTTTTTGAATATACACGTGTTATGTAAACAATTTAACCAGTTTGATGGGGTCAAATCCTGTCTCCGGTCCTCATTTGTCCTGGGATTCTGCACCAAATTTAACAGGGGTGGAAGGAATGAGGACTGAAGGCGGGATTTCTCCCCACCGACCAGGCTTTATTGTTGACACAACATGCGTACATTCAAAAACACAGTCAACGACGGATCCACGGCGATCCTGCCACAGTATTTTTGAAGCGACAAAATCCTTTAGAAATAAAAGTATTGTTAGGAGTGCCAGGCCATTCCTCACCTTTTTTGTTTATTTGCTGTTTTTAGTTGATGAATGTTTCACATCCCTCATGGGTCCCTCATTTGGTTAATTAACTGTTTTACTTTATTGGTTCCCTTTGTGGTCATGTGCTCCGATTTGGGTTCTTTATGCTTCTGATTTTTCGTTTGTCAGCAGTCCAGCATTATATTTACTTTCGTCATGCGTTGCCCGTTCCTGTGTTTTTAATGTCTTTTTGTCTACGCTTACCTGGTTGCCTGACTTCACACAGCGCGTTCGAGCGCCTCACTCATGCGCAGTAGTGCACAGCTCTAAGTAGGGACGGACGCCACATTGTCATAAGTATTTACAATTACAATTCCACTTATCTGGGAAAAGATTCAAGAGAACTTTAGTCTTATTAAGTAAAGTAAACGATTGTGATGTTTATCTATAAAGTAGTGCTGAGATCCTATTTATATGAGCATCATCTGTTTGCTTATAAATAATTGTATTGAATGGTGTTGATATGTTTGCAAATGTTAGCTTAAGGAGTAATAAACTGTGTGCCTCTTATTGTTATATTCAATTAATTCATTCCTTTTTCTGGCATATTATAGGCTGGAAAAGGTAATGGAGATCTGATCCGATGCTACTCACCAATAGCAGAGCTGCAAGAGGAGGACGATGATCAGCTGGAGTGTTTAAATACTGTGGATAAAAAAAGTGGAATCTCACACTCTCTTCTTACGAATCAAAACGAAAAGAAGCTTTGCATTCAGCACACTGCAGTTACCAAGCCTGACCCCTTTAATCTGAGTCCCAGGTACACCTACAAACACAGAACTTTAAAAAGCAAACCTACCCTCTGTTTGTCATATTATTATGCACATTCTTAGATTTTTTACTATTAGGCTTTTATGAATGCTTATTAGTAGAATTCATTCAGGCTACTCTTCTAATTTCAAGTACATTATTGAAACCTAATACCCACTCCATAAAAGCCTGAAGGAGAGCTTGGACAGACACATTCACGTATAGAAGTGATATAATATCTCCATGTCTCCACTCACACAGACAAAGGGGAAAACATGCAAACATCATACAGAAAGGACCTCAGCCACCCCCTGGGTAATCAATCCCTGAACAATCTCACTTTGAAGAGATGGTGCTACCCTTTAAACCAATTCAAGTCCCTGGACCCTATTTTATACCTTGCAGAAAGTGCAACAGTGTATTTTCCTGCCTTCTGCCAATGACGTTTAAACTCCACACTATACTTATTACGAGTGCCTATGTCACCTGTCCCTCATTTAGTGTACTCATTGTCTCCATTGGGTGATTGGTTTATTTTGGTGCACGTGATCGGGTGTGTTTTGTATTTAGTTTCCGTGTTCTCCTTCCCCCGTGCACGTCTTTATTATTATTATTTCCAGTTTGTCTCGTTTGTTTGTTACCCCTTCATGGTTGTTACAAAATAAGCGTCCCGTAGCCGGAGGAACGGAGAGAGGCGTATTTGCTCAGGTAAACCAAAAAAGAGTTTATTTCCTCCAGGCGGGAATACAGTGGAAACACAAATAAACACAAAGTCCAGTCATCTTCAGCACACGAGAGAGATCAACGGGCGAGCGGAGAGAAGTGCTGGTGAGGCGGGGGCGTGCCGTGGAGTCCGCGAAGTCCTTCACAGATGAGCGCGATCCTGAGAAGAGGCAGCACATCAGAAAAAACGTCGGTGGCTTCTCGCCAGAAGTGTAGAAGCACGTACAGCGCGGCTGCGTGCAACAGGAAGCAACCGCATGTACGAACCGGGTGAAACCAAAAAACTCTGCGCCGATCGATCCGGAACGGCGGCTTAAGAGGACGCTGCCATCAACGGGACACACCTGCAACTAATAATCTGAAGCGGGTGATCTGTGATTACCAGTATTAGTGTCAGGTGTGGAAGTGGGCGTGTGAGGTGCGGTGCGTGTAGCAGCGGGGCGTGAACATGGAGTGGGTGTGTGTGAAGGAGAGCGAGGAACCGCGGGGCGTGAGCGAGAATGTGTAACATCACCCCCCCCAGAAAAAGGCGGTTCTACCTGGGAACTTCTCCCTCGAGACCCCGCTCGTGGACCTCGGCGAGGCGGACGACCCCTAGGCCGAGGGGCGGGGCGGTCGGGGTGATCCCGGTGGAACTCCCGGATGATGCTCGGGTCCAGGATGTCCTCGGCCGAAACCCAGCTCCTCTCCTCAGGACCGAATCCCTCCCAATCAACCAGGTACTGTACCTTGCCCCGGTGCCGGCGGGAGTCCAACAGAGAGGACACGGCGTAGATGTTAGATTCTTCTCCCTCTGGTGTCTCTCTATTGGACTCTGCCCAATTAGCCTCCAGCGAACCTGGAACAAAAGGTTTCAGAAGGGAGACGTGAAAGGTCGGGTGCACCCGCAAATGGCGCGGGAGCTTCAGCCGAACCGTGACCTCATTAACGACGGCCTCGATCGGGGCAGGAGTTTGCGGGTACCCTGACGACACCGGATGTCCAGAGTACTGAGCCACACCATGTCGCCTACTTTATATTGGGGAGTGTCACCTCAAGAGCGATCCGCGAAGCGTTTGTACCTCCGGATAACTGCCTCTACCCGCTGGTGGACCTATGCCCAGACCTCCTTGCTGCGCTGAAACCACGGGTCCACTGCTGGTGCCTCAGACTCCTCCCCGCTCCAGGGTGCAAACGGGGGCTGGTAGCCCAGCACGCACTGGAAAGGGGTGAGACCAGTGGCTGAGTGGCGCAGCGAGTTCTGGGCAATCGCCGCCCAGGGGAGTTACCGCGACCAATTGGATGGATTGCGGTGAGCATAAATCCCGAGGAATTTATTTGTCTCCTGATGGAGAGGGGCCACAAAGTCTGGACAGGGCATCAGCCCGGTTGTTCTCCGACCCCGGGCGGATCGAGATCTGAAGGTTAAATTGGTTAAAAAATAGTGCCCAACGGGCTTGGCGTACGTTGTAGTGCCGCGCACTCTTGACCAACTCAAGGTTCTTATGGTCAGTAAGAATAAGGACGGGGAGAGTGGCCCCCATAAGCCAATGTCGCCACTCCTCCAAGGCCAATTTGATGGCTAACAGCTCCCGGTCTCCGATCCCATAATTACACTCGGCCGGCAGGAACTTGCGGGAGAAGTAAGCGATCGGACGTGCTTGAGCTAACGCCCCCGTGGACTGGGAAAGTACGGCACCTGCCCCGCTACAAGAGGCGTCCACCTCCACGATGAACTGGCGCCCGGGTTAGAGGTGAATTGTTTTTTCAGAGATTTGAAGGCCCACTCCGCCTCCGGGCTCCAGTGCAACGTGGAGGGGTTACCCTTAAGACTAGCGGTAAGGGGCAGCGCAATCCGACTAAAGTCCCGGATAAAACGGCTATAAAAATTAGCGAACCCCAAGAATCGTTGCAGATCTCGGGGTGAAGATGGCGTCGGCCAGTCCACGACCGCTTGCACCTTGCCGGGGTCCATCTCGATCCCCTTATAGGAGATGCAAAACCCCAAAAAGGAGACCGAGTCCCGGTGGAAAACGCACTTCTCCCCCTTAACGTACAGCCCATAGCAAGGAGACGTGATAACACCCGCCGAACTAAGGCGACATGGGAGGTCAGATCCTCAGAAAAAACCAGCACGTCGTCAAGGTAAACGATAACCCCCTGGTGGAGAAACTCCCGAAGCACGTCGTTAATGAAGGCCTGGAAGACCGCAGGGGCGTTGGTGAAGCCGAAATGCATCACCCAATACTCATAGTGCCCCGAGGTGGTGATAAATGCGGTCTTCCATATGTCTCCCTTGCGAATACGAACCAGGTTGTATGCGTTCCGAAGGTCCAGTTTAGTAAACACGCGCGCCCCATGCAGAAGTTCTAGGTTAGAGGGTACCAGTGGAAAGGGATAGGGGTAGCGCTTGGTGGCTTTATTAAGCTCACGGAAGTCGATGCAAGGGCGTAGCTCCCCACCTTGTTTGGGGACAAAGAAAAACCCAGAGGCAGAAGGGGACTTGGACGGGCGAATAAAGCAGTTGCGTAAGGCCTCGCGATGTAGTCCTGCATAGCCCGCGTCTTAGGAGCCGAGAGGGGATAAGGGCACGCGTGTGGTAATTTAGCCCCCGGCACCAGGTCAATGGCACAGTCATAGTGGCGATGGGGAGGAAGTTTGTTAGCAAATGTTTTGCTAAAAACCTTACCAAGATCGGCATATACCTCTGGTACCTGAGGGGGCAACTGGGAGACTGATGACACCCTAGCCGCCGAGCACACGTGGCGTGCGGGAGGAGGAGTGCACATCCGTGCACACCGAGATGACCACGACCGGATCCGCAGCTCGGTCCAGGAGATCACCGGATCGTGTTGCCTCAGCCAGGGCAGCTCTAAAATGATGGGGACAGAGGGAGAGGAGATGATGAAAAACGTAATCTCCTCGAAATGGTCCTCCCCTATCCCCATGTGGAGGGGGGGAGTGGTAGTTTGAGCCCTCCCAGATGGTAGAGGACTGCCGTCCACGGCTTGAATAGAAAAGGTGGTCTTGAGTGGCAGCCCAGGAATGCCCCATCGACGGCAGAACCCTGGTTGATAAAGTTGCCGTCCACTCCGAAATCCACCAGCGCAGCAGTCGTCAACGAAGAACCCTTGAATGACAAAACAGAAGTTACGCAAAACGACTGCTGCCTAACCTCCCAAGAAACTCTCCCCACGACATCGGATCTCTCATGGGAAGACCGGGTAGTAGCAGGTGATGAGCGGACGCGTTGGCCGGAACAAGCCTTGCAGTCTTGTAGGGCATGGGCCGCGCTCCCGCAGTAGAGACACAGACCCTGTTGGACCCGGCAGTAACGCTCTAGCGGGGTCAGCCAGGAACGTCTCAGCTGCATCGGTTCAGGATCCGGGGTCCGAGAAGCCGAGGGGGTGCTGATCTCCCTCCACCCTGGAGGGACCGCGGGCGGACGTCCGGAAGACCGTGCAGACGGAACCGTGGAGAGATGCTGCTCCATCAGGACGGCGAGGCGGACCAAATCGTCCAAAGTCGCACTGAAGTCCCAGCCGGCGATCTTGCACTGAATCTCCCGGCGCAATCCCTCCCGTAACATCATCGTGAGCATTGAACCACTCCAGCCAGTCCTCGCTGCCAACACCCGGAACTCCAGAGCATAGTCGGACACCGATCGGGAACCCTGGCGAAGCCGGTACAGCTGCGTCCCCACAGCCTCTCCCTCCAAGGGGTGGGCGAAGGTGGTCCGGAATGCCTCATGGAACGCAGCTAACGACCGGCATTCAGGGCCCTGTGCCTCCCAGATGGCCGTTTCCCCCTCGCTCGCCTTGCCAGTCAGCCGGGAGATAATCATCGAGATCTTATCGACCTCGCTGGAATGCGGGTGGCTGCGGAAGTAGTGCGCACATTGCATCAGGAACGAACGGCATTTGTCCGGACTTCCATCGAACCGTTCTGGCTACGAAAGGCGATAAGGGGTAGCGGTGGGTGGGGGAGGCACATCGGTGTCCGGCAGGAGCGGCGGTGGTGAGGATGGCATACCCGCGGCTCCAGGCACGGGGCCACCGCGCTCCAGCTCAGATAGACGACTCATCAGCGTCTGGATTGCCCGTGTCATCTCGCTGAGCCCATTCTGGAGTTCCACCAGGGCGCGCCCTTGAGCTTGCAGAACCTCCTCGGTCGGCTCCATCGTCATTGAAATGTTGGCAGAGTTTTATGTCACAAAATAAGCGTCCCGTAGCCGGAGGAACGGAGGGAGGCGTATTTGCTCAGGTAAACCAAAAAAGAGTTTATTTCCTCCAGGCGGGAATACAGTGGAAACACAAATAAACACAAAGTCCAGTCCTCTTCAGCACACGAGAAACGGCGGGGAGCCGCGGCTCACCACGGAACAACGGGCGAGCGGAGAGAAGTGTTGGTGAGGCGGGGGCATGCCGTGGAGTCCGCAAAGTCCTTCACGGATGAGCGCGATCCTGAGAAGAGGCAGCACGTCAGAAGAAACATCGGTGGCACGCAACAGGAAGCGACCGCGTGTACGAACCAAGTGAAACCAAAAAACTCTGCGCTGATGGATCCGGAACAGCGGCTTAAGAGGACGCTGCCATCAACGGGACACACCTGAAACTAATAATCTGGAGAGGGTGATCTGTGATTACCAGTATTAGTGCCAGGTGTGGAAGTGGGCGTGTGAGGTGCGGTGCGTGTAGCAGCGGGGCGTGAACATGGAGTGGGTGTGTGTGAAGGAGAGCGAGGAACCGCGGGGCGTGAGCGGGAATGTGTAACAATGTTGGTGTCCCTACACCTTATTAATTAATAAATTCCCCGTTTGTTTTATGATCTGGTGTCTCCTAACTCTCTTCAGCGCTGCGCATTATTCTACGAAGGCTTTCCGTGTAAGCGTTTTCAGACGAATCGGTGTTGCACATTGCTCGGCGCATCTGATACGTTTAAACGCTTTCAGGCGCTTCGGCGTTGCGCATTTGCTCCGCGCAGCCGATATTCCGGGTAAGGCAAGCGAGTCTAACAATTCTGTGTATTTTCAATTCAAAGTAAAGTTCAACATGTAATGGGGCGCATGTCCAGGTAGCTGCGCCATTGAAATAGCAATCCGCCAAAGTCAGACCGCACCTGGCTCTTATAGAAAATGGCAAGTTGAATGATTTATTGCGTATTACACCCTAAGCACACCCGTAATTAGGAGAACTAATGCATGTCTTTAGTCTCGCAAGGTGGCACAATAGTAAAAACCCACTGACACGTCCCAAATCAATATGCATAATTGACCAATTACTGCTGGGAAATTCATTCATTCAGCATTCATATGGAATTTACATTGCAAGCTGCTGGGAATACAAGGTTATAAGGCACTGTAGTTTATTCATCTTCATTTTTCATATGTTTTATATATATTACTTTAAATACTTGGAACTGATAATAACGAAATGCAAATCTATTGTAAATAATATGAGTTTATGTATACAGAGGTGTGTTTTTAGGTTTGTTGATGGTACAGAGGCTAATGAAGGAGAAGAGAGCTCTTCAGCATTCACATTCTCTCCTGGTCATCAGAACACAACAGCTGATTCTGCCAACACAACTACAACCAAAGCAGGTTAGTGTTTTAAGTGGAAAACATATCTAAAGTACCTTTTACAATTGTTGTCGCGCCTGGAAATGTGTCATGGTTTGATGAATTAACATAATCATCACATACTTTTTTAAATACATATTTAATTAATTAAAATGTATTTAAAAATAAATATTGGCACCTTACTAAATTCTTTGAAACAAAATGTAACTGAAACATTATTTTCATTCATAGTTTACACTACGTTAAGTTGATAAACAATGTAACGAGACCTGATCCTGGTGACCTAATAGTACCAGGTCTACTGTCCTTTCGGTTCAGCTCATGTGTGAAAGACTGCGATATTAACAGAAGTGCAAAGGTGTGTTAATCAGACTAATATGTGTTTTGTGTGAAACTGACACTGGAGAAACGAAGAAATTGTCTCTCAGCACTAGGGATTCCCGGTTCGAATCCCAATCTGGGTGGAGTTTCCATGTTCTCGCCGTGTCCATGTGGGTTTCCTCCAGGTTCTCTGGTTTCCTCCCACAGTCCAAAAACATGGATCAAGTCAATTGAATTCTCCAAAATTGCTCCATGTATGTGTAATTGAGTGTGTGCCCAGCGATGGATTGGCGCTCTGTCCTGGGTCTATCTGCCCAGCGCCTGAGACGTTCTCCCCTGGATGGGCATGGGGAACCCCACCGTGACCCTAATAGAGGATAAAGCGGAAGATGATGGATGGATGCCAAAAAACAAACTCGAAAAAACTAATTTTAAAACAGAATTGTGTTACGACCGATGAATTGATGATCGATTAAACAAAGTCCATTTATTAGAAGAAAGGTTTTTAAATTCAGGAAACATCAAGCAAGCAAACAGGATGTAAATCAGTTGATGACTGGATGTAAATAAACAGCTAAGGTGAGTTTAAATAGGTGTGAGGAGAACATGTGATGAAAACATACCTCATCACGTATCATGATAAATGAACTAATGAACATTCATTTACTCATTATCTTTCGTTTATCCTGCAGTTGTGCGGGGGTTCCCCATGCCCACCCAGGACAGATCTATCGCTGGGAACACACTCACTCACACAGACAGACGCACAAACACACTAGATGGGGCAATTTAGAGCATTCAGTTTGAATCCTTGTCTTTGGAATATGGGAGGAAACAAGAGAACCCAGAGGAGACCCATGCGGACACGGCTAGACCATGGAAGCTCCACTCAGATTGGGATTCGAACCTCGATCCCCGGTGCTGAGAGGTGAATGTGATAACCACTAAGCCATCCCCATGCCCATCCAGGACAGGGCGCCAATTTATCACACTCACTGGCACAGATCCACACACAAACACACTTTATATTGAACAATTAAGAGCATTCAGTTTACCTTGAATTCATGATTTTGGACTGTGGGAGAAAATTGGAGAACCAAGAGGAAACCCACACGGACACGGGGAGAACATGGAAACTCCACATAGTTTGGGATTCGAACCTGGAATCCCCATCGCTGAGAGGCGTACGTGCTAACCACTAAGACACCGTGCCACCCGCAGCAAATAAACAAGAAATGATTAATGAATTAACTGGTTAATTACACTAAGGGGCAGACGAACGAGACGAAACCAAAACTGAAGTCTGATTCCCGCGCCTCTAGCAAATTGTTTTTGAATGAAATATGTCCAGGTTATGCTGTGTTATCATTGTGAACGTTTTTTGTGCATTCTCTGCATTATTTACTGATCTTTGCAGCTGGCAGCTTAGAAAATGTATGTGATATCTTCTGTTGGGTCCTGCATGTATCAACATGCAGCTCGGGATAAAAACGGCATTTGGTTTTACAGTTATTATCTAAAGTTCATGTGTACCAAACTTGCCTGGGTGAGCATTTATTTTGCCACCATGCACAATGAAGAGAAAGGTCAAAGAGGCAAAAAATCTCCAAGGAAATCTCCTATTTTACAATTACAACATTGTACAATTACTGTAGCATGTTGGCTCAGTTTAGATATTCCCATCAGTCATCATTTTCATGGCAATAGATTATTTGGATGGCTTGTCAGGTTAAAAAATATCCTTTTATTAAACTACAAATGTAAACAAATGTCAAAATGAAGGGATAATTAAACTTCAATTCTGGCAGCACGGTGGCTTAGTGGTTAGCACGTTCGCCTCTCAGCGCTAGGGATTCCCAGTTCAAATTCTAACGTTCTCCCCTGGATTTGCATTGGGAATCCCATGGATAATGGATGGATGGATAAACTTCAATTATATTAAACACAGAATTTTAACTAAAAGTAAAATGAAATTGGTTGTCTTTGCAACTTCCAGCAGAATTATGTGTCAAAAATACACTGCCTGATTAAGGAAAATGCCACACACACACTAATATTTGGTTGGACTACCTTTATGCTTGATTAAGGCATTCACTGTGGCATTGTTTTCACAAGGTTCTGCAATGTCACATGATTTTCCCCCCCAACTCCTTCAGAATTACTTTATTAATCTGTGAAGAAGGCGGCTTAGTGGTCAGCACATCTTGTTACGGTCGAGTGACCGGGCGAGGCGGATTCGCTACTCGGAGAGACGGGGCTGGAAACGGAGGTAGAGAGTAACCAGGGTTTATTGTCCAACAAGAGGGGAGACACAGTACGGGGAAACACAGACACTGAATGAGGCAAACACGAGGCGGTGGGTGATGACATCAGCAGTGTAGTGTTCCAATAATCCAGAGATGGCAGTGAAGGGGACTTGACTGAGTAAAGGCGGCAGGACGGTGAGCTGCACACACACACAGAGAACAAAAACACAGCAAACAAGGACGAGGAACTAAGGCGTAGAGTACAAGGCAGGACGGGAGCTAGTAGTGTCAGGGCTTAGCACAGGTGTGGCACAAGACAAACAGGCGGTGAGGGCAGGGCGTGCAGGGCTTAAATAACAAAACGTGATAAGACCCAGGTGCTCGTGATTACAGGGGCGTGAACACATAGACCAACCCACACCACGTGACCATAACAAACCGTGACACATCTGTCTCTCAGCGCTGGGTGGAGTTTTCATGTTCTTCTCTTGTCCACGTGGGTTTCCTCCGGGTTCTCTGGTTTCCTCCCACAGTCCAAAAACATGGATCAAGGTCATTTGAATGCTCCAAATTGCCCCATATAGAGTGTGTTTGTGTGTGTGTCTGTGTGAGTGAGTGTGCCCAGCGATCAACTGTCCTGGGTGTATCTCCCCAGCGCCCAAGGTAATCTCCCCTGAATGGGCATAGGGAATTCTCCAAATTGCAAATTTCCAAATTGCCCCATATAGAGTGTGTGTGTCTGTGTGAGTGTGTGCCCAGTGAAAGATTAGTGTCCAGTCCTGGGTGTATCTGCCCTGCGCCCGAAACGTTCTCCCCTGGATATGTTGCACTGTTGGTCAGTTAGCAGTGTAATATTACACATTTGAATCATAATTAAACATAATAATAATAATAATGCACATAAAAGTTGTATTATTGAGTGAGGACTTGTATTAATGATGAGAGATTTGGACCACTGCACAAAGTCTTCGCCGGCACATCCTAAAGTTTCTCATTGAATGTTCAGGTCCGGACTTTGTGATGGCCAATACATGTGTGAAAATGTCTTCTGCTTCCTGATTCACTCTTTCCCAGTTTAAATCTGATGATTCTTTGCATTGTCATTTTGAAATATGTCTATGCCACAAGGGAAGTAAAAAATCCATTAATGGAATTACCTGGTTATATAGTATATTCAGATTGTCAGCTGACCTCATTATTTGGGCCCATAACGTTGCTGAACCCAGCCCTGACCGCCCGCCGCAAACCTTTTTTTTTGCTGTTCTCTTCAACAGTTCTGCAACAAAATTGCTCCAACATCTTGAGATCGACAACAGCGCTGGCATCAGGCATCTTCCTTTGTTTTTAGCAGTGCTTAGAACAATTTTTCGTGGTAAGCATGTGGTATTAGCAGGGCCGGAGTATGAGGGGTGGGCACGAACGAGGACCGGAGACAGGATTTCTCCCGACAAGAATGGGCATCATTACAGAGTACTAAAAATATGATGTCACAGCTTATAAAGCTGTATATGCCATCGGACGGAGCTGGATCAGATACACTAATCAATTCCCCTGATCAGTGCGTCGGCTCCGTCTCTACTCCCCGCACCACTGCACCACCACACTTATTCTTTACAGTTATTAAATGATTGATTATTGTTCATGTTTTATAATTCTTTATTTATTACCTAACACAAACTGTATTAACTGTCTACTAAAAAGTTATTAACCCTAATTTTCCTGTTTTTTTTATATCTAGACATTCTACAGATCAATGCTGCTGAGCTAGCAACAAAATCAGAAGAAACCAGAAAACAATTACAGCATTTAGACCAAGAGGTACATTTTAATAACCATTTATACATGTGAGCTATCATAGCAAATATGCACAGATGTACTATACTTTAAAATAGAAAGATGTGAATATTGGGAATACAAAACAAAATAGGAATAACACCAAATCAGTAACTTATCACCTAGTTTATTGGCAAATTAAAAGGTGTTTTGCAACTCCACCTGTATTGCAATAAGAATAACTAAAGTTTATTGTCTCTGTATGACTTTATTCTTCTCTTGCGTACTTCTTTCATAATTAGATGAATTGTTCTTGCCTCTTCTTTACAACATTGCTCTTTAAAGGTACCCTTAATCCTTAACTAAAAGGGTTGAGGTCTGGGCAATTGTTCAATTCTTAGCTGTTCCCTTGCAGATTTGATGATGTTAAGGCAGGATTTAGCTTTGGTATAGATGGCTGGACTCCAGAATGTTTTGAAGTACAGAGACGTTCAGGATCAGTTTATCGACTGCAAGGTGCTCTGTGGTGTAACATAGATAGATGGATACATTATTGTTCCCAAAGGGAAATTTAGGGCAACCAAACATAATATTCAAATATTGGGGTGGCACGGTGGCTTAGTGGTTAGCATGTTCGCCTCTCAGCACTAGGGATTCCAGAGTCGGCTACTGATTTGGGTGGAGTTTCCATGTTCTCCCCGTATCCGCGTGGGTTACCTCAGGTTTCCTCCCACAGTTTAAAAACATGGAATTAATAGTAAATTGAATGCTCTAAATAGCCCTATGCCCTATTTTATAAATTGCCCTATATAGTGTAAGTTGGGATAAATAAAGTATTCTATCTATTTCTCTCTCTCTATCAATCTATCTGTCTGTCTGTCTGTCTGTGTGTGGGTGTGTGTGTTTGTGTGAGTGAGTGAGTGAGTGAGTGAGTGAGTGAGTGAGGGAGTGTCCAGTAATAGACTGGCACCCTGTCCTGGGTGTATCTTCCCAGCGCCCAAAACTTTCTCCCCTGGATGAGCATGAGAGCATTTATGGATCATTCATACCCTATATATATGTTGCTGTTTTGAAATGCTGTTCAAAAATACATTGTATAAAGTGAGGTTGTGCAAACTGCAGTAAAAATCTGTACTATTAGTATTGATATGTTTACACTTTATACATTTATATGTAAAATAATAGGCTTATTGCAGTAATAGTGTACATTAAATTTAGAGAGAGATAAATTTTTAACAAGTGTACACAAACAGTGTGACAAAAGTTACCTAATTGGACTAAACAAAAATGATGCTCTCTGATGGTTATTGTCTGATCAAGTCTAAAGGAAAAGCATTTTTGCATATGAAACCTATAAATACAAAATGAAAAATAAGCACGTTAACACATAAATAACAGATCTGAAATGATATTACTCGTTTTGTTTGAAAATAGGCATTAACTGTCAAAAGGCATTCCACAGCAAAAGGACATTATAATTTTGAATCATAAAAATGATTTGTCTGAAATTGAACCATAATCCTACACGATTGCTATTAAAACATTGGCTTAAATATTTGTTGCATTTTTTTTGGATGTTTTGTTGTGATGTTGACTTTATCAAGATTTGTGTTGTGTTTCTCTATTTAAAGAAATGTGCTTTATCATCAAATTCCTAGTTTTTTGCAAGCCTACTACACATACCCACACAGAGCCCCATTAGTGTGCATGCATGGTGCCTGGATGCACTGCACTCTGTTAATAATGAGCTCTGCTGAAATCAGCACACTTCAGGTGAGCTCCTGGTGTCTAGGTGCTCACACACCATATGGCAAAGCCCATCAAGAGATAAAGTAAGAATCAGGGGGCTGTTTGTCAAATTCCAAAGGTCAAAAAAGTTGCCAAAAAAGGAAAGTGGGCCTGGCTTCATGTTGGGAATGAAGAATGTTGTACAGTGCCCTTGAACCTTCTGTCATGTCTCTTCTTTTGTGCTATCATTTAACTTTAGATAATGACTAAAATTCCTTTAGTGACATACTCAGTTACCTTGGGAAATAAGAACCCTCTCCTAAACATGATACATATAACAGGTATTTATAATAAGTATAATAAATAACAAAAACTGTAGTACAATTTAAACATAAAAAAAAGAAAAAAGAAAGAAAGGAAAAAAGAAAAAAAATATATATATATATAATTTTTTTATATATTAAATTCATGTTAAATTTACATTCATTCATCATTCATTTTCATTAAATTCCTGTTATAAATGTTAAACTTTAACAAAAGAGCTTTTGGTATTGTATAAATATAAGTATAAATGTAATAACTATATATAGTTATTACACATAGTATAGTATATGTTATAACAGTTAATTATAATCATGTAATTACTATCTTTGGCATAATTTAAACAATGCGCAATAGTAACATAGGTAGAAATACTGTAGTAAATCTTGGTTTCCTTGTAAAACTTATTAACTGTAGAAACTTATTCATCTATCTCTGCTTCTTTCTGTGTCCCTTTGTCTTTTCCCTATCTGTTTGACAGACTGTGCCTCAGCAGGGTTTCATTGTAATCCATGTTTGGACAGGCCACATAAAGATATGATCCTGTGTATTGCTGTGATCTAATATATTTTTTAATGTCTTCATTGCCATTTATGGATCATCACCCAATTATGACTTATTATTTGTCATTACCGGTTTTGGCAGGATGAGCTATGTTCCTGCCAAGGCCACGTATATCTGAGCCAAAATCATCTGTGCCATATAGCACTATATTGTGTTACACACATGCAGCTCTCGTTGGTTAAATAGAGTGTATTGAAAGATAAATGTAATGATGGTATTGAGATTTAATATCTAGGATTTATAACATGCATCTGAATCTACATTGTGTGTATTAAATTAAATGTAAGAAAGTAAACCAAGAATTCAGCTCAACATAAATTAAATTCTGTAATAGTGAAATACATCCACTGCATCTGACGTTTGAGTAGCAAGATTGCACAGATAGCACAATGATGAGCAGGGAAAAGATGTGCCAGACCCAAATACAGCTTTTATTATTAAAGTTCAACATTTTGGCTGGCATGTGAAACAACAGACGCAGAGAAAATACCAAACACTATATGCTTTTGCAGAAATATGAGCTGCAGCTGAGACCTTCCTTACACTTTGCAAATATTTTGTCCCTTAAAAGTTCACACAATTACCTTAAGCTTGCATAATTAAACTTATGGGTTGTATTGTTTTCAAGAAGGGCAAAAATTACCGTATTTTATGGTGTACAATGGTGTATAACACTTTAGTTGGTAGGTCATGATCATCTACATTTAATCTCTCTCTCTCTCTCATTTAGATAGCAGGGTCCATGTTGGTAATATAGTAGAAAAAAGTGAAAAACCTCCTTAAGCAAATAAGAATATTGATATAAGCAAATATTATTGATATTCACATCAATTTATGTTCTGATATCTCACATAATATATGCAATAATAGGCACAGAATTAATTAAATTAAAGAAATATAACAAGTGTACAGTCAGACAAAACTTATGGTAAAATTAAACCTAAATGGCTTAATATTTAGTATGTTCACCTCTCAGCGTTGAGGATCCAGGTTCGAATCGGAATCTGGGTGGAGTTTCCATGTTCTCTCCGTGTCTGTGTGGGTTTTCTTCGGCTTCCCCATGTTTCCTTTCACAGTCCAAAAACATGAATTCAAGGTAAACTGAATGCTCTTAATTGCCCCTATATAAAGTGTGTGAGTGTGGGTGTGTGTGTGTGTGAGTGATTGTGTGCCCAGCAATAGATTGGCGCTGTGTCCTGGGTGTATCTGCCCAGCGCCCAAAATGTCCTCCCCTGGATGAGCATGAGGAACCCCCGTGACTTCCATTAAGTGGAAGATAATGAATGAACCAAACTAAAATAATACACATTGGTGGTTTACTTAACTATCACTTAATGTAATCTATCCATTCATTATCTTCCACTTAATCCTCTACTAGGATCACGTGGGACCCCATCCAGGGTAGAATGTTCTGGGCGCTGGGAAGATACACCCAGTGTGTGTGTTTAAACCCACTGATCAGCTAGAAGTATTCATGTATTTTATTTGTCATTCCAACAATATTATTACAATTATACAGTGGAATGAAACAGCGTTCTCCAGGAACAAGGTGCTGTACAGAACAGCAACTACACAACACAACATAAAGTGCATGTGTGCAAATAGCTTGTGCAAAACAAGAATTACTATAAATAAAGTACAACTAAAAAACATTTAAGTAATGGGAGGGAACAGTGCAGACAATATCTTCTTCTTTTTCTTTTAGCGTCTTTACACTTTAATATTTAGGGGTCACTACAGCGATGAACTCGCATTTAAGACTTGGCAAGTGTTTTATGCCAGATGCCCTTCCTGACACAACCCTCACCCTCTACCAGACCAGGGGACACAGACTATAGGGACGATTTATAGCAGCTGATTTATCTTAAATCCACGTTTTTGGACTGTGGGAGGAAACTGGAGAACATGGACACGGGGAGAACATTGAAATTCCACCCAGATCGGGATTCGAACCGGGAATCCTCAGTGCTGAGAGGGGAACCACTAAGCCACCGTGCAAACCAGTGCAACAAATAAACAGTAAACAGGGCAATAAACAGTAAACAGAAGGTAAATGGGAGGTAACAGAGCAGGTGGCCCTCTAGTGGTGTGAGCCACAAAGGGGAAAATAAGTGCATGGTTATAAATGTTAGAATTCTTCTTCCCCCTCCTCGTAACAGTAATGAGTCAACTATTATTTTATTATGCCCATATCAGAAAATTACTTTACTAATATGTGTGTTTTTACAACCTCTAGACTATGGCTTTAAGGATTTTAATAAAAGTATCTATCTATCTATCTATCTATCTATCTATCTATCTATCTATCTATCTATCTATCTATCTATCTATCTATCTATCTATCTATCTATCTATCTATCTATCTATCTATCTCTCTCTCTCTCTCTCTCTCTCTCTCTCTCTCTCTCTCTCTCTCTCTCTCTCTCTCTTTCTATATATATATATATATTCATTCATTCATTATCCTCCACTTATCCTCTATCAGGGTCGCGGTGGGGTTCCCCATGCCCATCCAGGGGAGAACGTCTCAGGCGCTGGGCAGATAGACCCAGGACAGGGCGCCAATCCATCGCTGGGCACACACTCACTCACACAGACACACTCTATATAGGGCAATTTTGAGATTTCAATTACCTTGATCCATGTTTTTGGACTGTGGGAGGAAACCGGAGAACCCGGAGGAAACCCAAGCAGACACGGGGAGAACATGGAAACTCCACCCAGATGGGGATATGAACCGGGAATCCCTAGCGCTGAGAGGCGAACGTGCTAACCACTAAGCCACCGTGCCGCCTATATATATATATATATATATATATATATATATATATATATATATATATATATATATATATATATATATATATATATATATATATATATATATATATATATAAGTAACAAACACACCAATGTTTTGTCCAGTTTTTGTTAATTTTTTACATTTGTTCTGTATTTGATTCTACATATTAAACACAACATACAGTAGTTGGTTTAACAGAATATTGGTATGAGGTATAAATAATGGTTTATTATGTGTTGCAGGTGAGTTCCCTTGGGCACGAAGTGGCTGAACTGGGTAGGCTAATGCAAAGCCTGATCTTTTTAATGGAATCAATCATTTCCTCCTCACAATCACCCAACATTTACACCCCCATCTACACCCCAGAACAGCTGTCACAGATCACCCCTCACATAAACCAGGTCAGACCCTGGATTAGTTGCCCCCCTCCTTCACAGATGCAAACTGGGATATGTCCAGCTAATCTATCAACCATCACAGCTCATGAACTGCAATTGGATTGCTCTTCTCCTCTAATTCCTTGTACCTCTGCATCAACTGTTTCCTATGTTGATACACTAAATGAATCGTGGCTTATGGATATTTCAAACACACCTCTGCTGTCCCAGTCATCTCTCAAAAGACCTAGTACCTTAAAAGTCAGGTCTCAGAGCCTGGAATCTCCATCCTTTAACCAAATTCAACCTTCATTCATGCCTGTAACTTTACCCCGTGCTGGACAGTCATCATTGGGACACGGGACCGATTCTAGCCACCAAGGTTTGTAGCACTACAACTGTATTGGAAAGAGACTCTGCCCGTATTAAGTGTTTTTTTGGTATTTAATTAATGGCACATTTAATTGAAGATATAAATGTTTTTTTTTTAAGATAAAAGTTCAGCAATGCACTATTACAGTGATGCATCAACAATATTTCAAGACTCAAGAAAATTTTATTATCATTAATATCACATGTGGTACATGAGACAAAAACTTAATTATGGGTCACGGACCCTGATTACCCTGTTCTTTTAAAGTTAGAATTGAAATTTAAATTTTAAAGAATAAAATGGGATAAAAATACAGTATATAGGTATGTGAAATATAATAGAATATACAACAATGAATACATGTAATATAATATAATATAGAATATACACTTGATCATATTCATTTACAAAGATCCAACAAAATTCAGTTTGATTTGGACCTAAACCGAACTCTAGGTTGTACCAGTGTTAACACTTCCACCAAAGCTTCACTGAACTCATTTAGCCAATCCTCAGGTCTTCAAAGACTAATGTGCCTAATGCTAGGCGCAGAGAAAAATCTGTGTTCAAAGGCTTCGGGGGGAGGAGGGGGAGGGTGTAAGGGCCAAATTTCAATTGAGAATGAGAAGTTCAAAGAGTTTTGTATGAAATGCATCCCTGCACATAAACCCAGTGACACTTGTCCTGCGATTAGGAGACATCAAGAGTTTTTACATTCAACTGACCTTCACGGTTATTTACTGATACCACTGGAATATTACCTTTAAATTCACAAACTGAAAAGTGTGTCCTCTGAACATTTTGAACTCCCACAACAAAATCTACTTTTTTTTTTTTGGTAAGTGCAAGTTTAGAATCTACCGCCTGTTACTGAATGCATTTACAGTGATATCTCGCGTTTCGGCCTGTTATGTTGAAATGCATTTAAATAACATAGGACTAGATTAATGAGGCTGCATATACAGTAGCTTTTTAATAGGCATGTTAGATGCATGAAGATCTCCTTGACATTGTGGGGTTTCCTATGCCAAGTCTCTTCTTGACAAAACAGGAGTTTACGAATTTCACTATATTGTTTCTACTGGTATGTGATTGGGTTGGATTTTAGGCTTAAAAACTAAGAGACCTACTAGCGGAATGAATAAATGGTAGCATGATCTTTAGCCATGGTCCTGGGAGGCAGATTGCCGATGGCTATGCAGTCCTTGCTGTCATTTGTCACCTCCGATACGTACACCGGCCACCTGCTTTGCCTCTTTCTCTCCGTCTGCCCGTTTGTCTGCATGTGACACTCGTAATCTTCCTTAAAATGTATGGATTTACTAACTCATTTATTCTGTATGTTGCAAAACTGTTAATGTATAATGCAATACTATTTCATGTTGTAGAGCTTGGTGCAAAAATCGCACATGCTCCCTCTTTATGGACTGAGCAATGCTGAATGACATGAGTGGCTTAAAGGAACTTAAATATAGAATTGCTTCCTTAAATAGCCAGAATCTCTTTTCTAAATATTTTAATCAGTAAAACGAGGACATAATGCTCTGTTTCTTAAGCATGGGGTGTTTTATATTTGTAGGAATGTATAATTATGAAAAGATTTATTTTTGTATCGCGGAGATCCAGGAACTGACTTTGAATCCAGGAGATGGGCTTGTGTGTTGTGGCTGAGAGACAATACTGTTACATTTAGGATCTCAGTGCTATAGCCGCACTTCTTTTAGCTGAGTATCTGCCATACTGGAATGTTCCTGATTAAATTCAACAGGTTCTTTATTGATTAACAAAAGCTTATTATGTTAATAAAAGGCTAATGCTGTTAACTTGATTTGGTGTTTTATTATCCGACTCTTCTTATCTCCTTCATGCGTAACTAAGATACAGTTTTCACCTCTAAGAACCCAGTGCATGTACGTTTCGGGTGCGGGACAGATACACCCAGGACAGGGTACCAATCACACTCACTCACACAGACACAAACACACACTATTTTGGGGCAATTTAGAGCACTCAATTTACCTTGAATCCATGTTTTTGGACTGTGGGAGGAAAACAGATAATACGGAAGAAACCCACAAGGACACGGAGAGAACTCCACCAAGATTGGGATTCAAACCTCAAGCACTAAGAGGCAAATGTGCTAACCACTAAGCTACCATGCTGCCCTTAACATACAATAATATGCTAATCTACTAATAGACTGGCTTATAGTATAATTATTCATTCATTCATTATCTCCCGCTTTATCCTCTATTAGGGTCGCAGTGGGGTTCCCCATGCCCATCCAGGGGAGAACGTTTCGGGCGCTGGGCAGATAGACCCAAGACAGGGTGCCAATCCCTCGCTGGGCACACACTCACACACACACACTATATGGGGCAATTTGGAGAATTCAATTGACTTGATCCATGTTTTTGGACTGTGGGAGGAAACCGGAGAACCCGGAGGAAACCCACGCAGACACGGGGAGAACATGGAAACTCCACCCAGATAGGGATTCGAACCAGGAGTCCCTAGCGCTGAGAGGCGAACGTGCTAACCACTAAGCCGCCCTAGTATAACTATGAATTTGGTTATTGTTAGGTTTACTAATGTGTATAGATGTGTTGGTGATCACAGAGAGGAGAAACTACTGCTTAGAACCAAATAAATGGTTGTATAGCCAGAAGTAAGCAAATATTTAGTAAGTTAAATTAATATGTGCAGGTTAAGTGGCTGGGCAGCACGGTGGCTTAGTGGTTAGCACGTTCACCTGTTAGCACTAAGGATTCCCAGTTTGATTCCCAATCTGGGTGAAGTTTCCATGTTCTCCCCGTGTTTGCTTCCTCAGTTCAAAAAAAAAAAAAAACATGGATCAAGTTTAACCCCTCGTTACCCAAGTAAAGGTTAAAGTGGAAAATAGTGGATGGATGGATGGAAGGTGAAGTGGCTTTGGTTATTATTAGATGCACTTACAACTATTTGCCAGACATTGAACAGGTACTAACGTTTTGGTAGTTTCCTGCACATTCTTTTTGTACAACACATCCAGGACATTAATTTATTAATACATCCAGGACAGGGCGCCAATCTATCGCTGGGCACACACTCACTCACACAAACACATACACAGTCTATACGGGGCAATTTGGAGAAATAAATTGACCTTGATCCATATTTTTGAACTGTGGGCAGAAACCAGAGATTAAACCCAGATTAAACCAATGGAGAGAACATGGAAAGTCCACCTAGATTGCGAATCGAACCTGAATCCCTAGCACTGAGAGGTGAACATGCTAACCACTAAGCCACCGTGCTGCCCACAAGGTAAATTAAATGCTTTAAATTGCCCCATACAGTGTATTTTCATGTTCATTTTTTATTAAATTTGTTAAACATGAACCTAAGATATGTATCAATCTAAAAGCCTGTTTGAGAAATGTAAAAAACATCTTTTACCATCTACTCTGTGGTACCACATGATCTTCAGCTATACTGTAAATCTGCTCGATGTCTTATTTGTCATCACGTTTAGCTTGGCTTGTTTTCTGGTTTTCATCACTTGTGCGTGATACTGAACTGTTGAGGGAGCGTAACGTGCGTGACAACAGACGCATGCCAGACGTTGAGGTTGTTGGGTTTGTGTGATTCTCCCTGTCACTAAAGCTGAGGACAATAAAACGTGTTGACAAGTTGCCATGGTTACAACTTACTGTAAGGCAGAATGAATGGAGAAGTGCTGCCAAGAGGCAAGGTAAGGAGAAATGAGGAATAAAAGGTGAGAGAAATGTGTGTCCAATAGCAGGATACGCTGATGTCTGATAGCTCTGACCCAGATGCAGTGCCTCTTTCTGATTCTAAAATTCCTAATGCAGCTTCCTCCATCTCACACATGTATGTTAGCCTCTTTGCTCTTTAATGTAACATTTCTTGAGCAAATACTTCTCTGATCATGCCAAATAAACACAAAGATTATTCATATACAGAATGTCATTTTAAATAGGGCTATTTATTACAGATGAAAGATACATTAGCAAGTTTTCTATCCTGCTGCTCCAGTGTTATATAACATTTAATGTTGTTACCTTACTATGCCACCATATTTCATACATCCCCGTCCCCAAGGACAAACTATCTAAAATAACATAGGGTTTTAGAGATTGAATTCCATCCCTCAGGTGTAAGAATCTGTTGGGTCTGCATTATTGGTGGTGATAAATGACTTGTACGATCAGCCTCACATATACAGTAACCTAAACTAGCAGGTAGTGTGAGAATATATATATATATATATATATATATATATATATATATATATATATATATATATATATATATATATATATATATATATATATTTATATAAAGTTCAATAACCTTTGCTGGGATTTACTTTGGCATCAGACACTCAAAGGTGCAATTTATGCATCTAATTTTATTCTTAATTTTATACATTACATTATTTTATCACATTTTATATTGTGACATAAGTCAATATATTAAGGCCTTATTAACTGGCACACTAAAATACTGCTGATGTGAGAGAACTTCATTCATTCATTATATTCCGCTTTATCCTCTATTAGGGTTGCAGTGGGGTACCCCATGCCCATCCAGGGGAGAACGTCTCGGGCACTGGGCAGATACACCCAGGACCGGGCGCCAATCAATCGCTGGACACAGATACACACACACAAACACACTACATGGGGCAATTTAGAGCATTCAAATTACCTTCTCTCCATATTCTTAAATTGTGGGAGGAAACCAAAGAACCCAGAGGGAAACAATGCAGACACGGGGAGAAAATGGAAACCTCACCCAGAGTGGGATTCGGTCCTGGATTCCCCCGTGCTGAGAGGCGAAAGCGCTAACCACTAAGCCACCATGCCACCCAGTGTGAGAGACATATACATTGCAAACAAGTGACGTGTCTGACCATGGCATGTGACAATCAAACTTCAGCTTGTGTTTTTAATTACAAACATTCCAGAAATAAGTATTTTTTACAGCATTTAGATTGTAAAAAAAGAAGATATTTAATATATACATTAACCAGGCATAATGTCACAGGTGCCGTCAGCACCTCACCTGATACTCTGTTATTGTGTCTGAAGAGTTTGGTGTGGTTCCTGAGTCTCAGTTAGTTAATTAAAAATTAGAGAATTAACTGGCTCCTCAGTTTCCTTAATTAAGTTAATTAGCCATCAGCCTTGGTTTAGCTCCGCTTGTTTAGGTGTATTGGTCACATCTCTGTTTCTTTAATATTTATAACTAACCTTAGACCTCTGTCAGACCAGAGGTTGTTAATCTATATTCAAGCCCTATATATAATTTGTATATAATTTTAAATGTTTATATAATTTTAAATGGAGTCACAGTGACTTGCATGTTTACTGCTCAGCAGTAGGGACTCATGGTCAAATCCCAATCTGGGTGGAATTTCCATCTTGCACATGTCCCACAGTCCAAAGACATGGATTTCAAGGTGAATGTAATACTATAAATTGTCCTATATAGAGTGGATTAAGTGCATGATAATTAATGGAAAATAATGTTTAATGAAGTACTCTGTATTTTTATCACTATCTGGTGTTTCAGTGTAAGTTACTGCACTATACACACAGACTGGGTGTAACCCATCACATAATGACCACCTTCCATTTATTATTTAGGTTAGGTTGTCATTTGCTGGTAAAACAGCCCTGACCCATCAAGTCATGGCTTCCACTAGAAACCATGGTCTGCTTCTGATGCTTATGTTCCCATTTTTGGAGCCTTCGGCAGTGGGCAGGGCTCAGCATGGGCACCCTGACCGGTCTGCAGCTATGAAGTTACATACTTAACTTCCAGACCCTTTCCAAAAATACAGAATATCATGGAAAATTTAATTGATGTCCATAATTCCATTCAAAAACTTGAACTTTCTCAGATTATAGATTTAGGGCCCACAATTTAAACAATTTCCAGTGCCCAAAACGTTCTCCCCAGATGGGCATGGGGAACCCCATCGTGACCCTAGTAGAGGATAAAGCGGAAGTCTAGTAAAGGATAAAGCGGAAGAATAGTAAAGGATAAAGTCCGGTGCAGGTGTTGGGGAAACGGGTAACTCTTAAATCCAAGGTCACGGCAACAGTCTAGAGGTTTATTCCTTGATTCCTTCTGCTGAGGATCTGTATGGAGATGCAGATTTTATCTTCCAGCAGGACATGCCCCCTGCCCATGCCACCAGAAGCACAAAAATCTGCTTTGATGCCCATGCCATCACAGTGCTCGACCATGTTTTCACACTCCTTTTTATCAGAAGCAGCATAATCTTTAGCCATTTGAGCTACAATAGCTTTTCCTTTCTGTCAGACTAATTAATTCAGTCTTTGCACCCTAATGTTGGTCCTGGCCACTGCAGACTGGGTCACAAAAGCTGCAGTTTTGCAGATGTTCTGACCTAACCGTTCAGTCATCACAATTTGGTCTTTGTCAGACTTTCTCAGATATCATATTCATGTCCAGACCAGAACCCTTATTGACAGTTTTTGAGATGTGCTGATGCACTTTTCCAATTCTCCCATTATTAACACAAAATCTTGAGTAAAAAAAAGAATGCAACTTTGGACAGAAATAAACTTTTTTACATTGCTGAAGCTTATGGAAACAATGGCAACACTAATGTGTGTGCTATGATCAACAAAAAAAAATTAAGTATGTAACTTTTTTGTGTTTTATTCATTCATTATCTTCTGCTTTATCCTCTATTAGGGTCGCGGGGGGGGGGGGGTTCCCCATGCCCATCCAGGGGAGAAATCTCGGGCGCTGGGCAGATAGACCCAGGACAGGGCGCCAATCTGTCGCTGGGCACACACTCACACAGACACACTCTATATGGGGCAATTTGGAGAATTCAGTTGACTTGATCCATGTTTTTGGACTGTGGGAAGAAACCCGGAGGAAACCCAGGCGGACAATATGGAAACTCCACTCAGATTGGGATTCAAACTGGGAATTCCTAGTGCTGAGAGGCAAACTAAGCCACCGTGCCGCTCTTTTTTTTGTGTTTTTTTACTTCATTATTATATTTTTCTGACGTGTAAAAGTGAAAACTGACCACTAAAACAACTAATTTGAAAGATATTTAAAGGTATTTCACTATGTTTGTGGGGTTTCAGAGTTTAATACTTTAGCTCTACAGGCTGGCACAGATGAGTAGCTCACTAGGTTCCATGCAGGACACTAAAATCTGCCCATGAAAGCTTCTGTAATTAGCTGACTAAATGAATCATCTGTGTTAAAACTGCTTGGAGAGCATCTCACATGCTCATCTTGATGCTATTATAGGCACTTCAATAAGCAGATCACATGAAGCCCATTTGCTTGCTGGGCAGAAATTTGAAGGTTCCCTTCTGTCATTTCTGCTTCTTTACTAAGAAAAACATTTAGAAAGCAGTTTACAATATAAATAATGACTTTGATGAGCTACTCCATCCTGGCTGGTGGAGATAAGCGGAATACATACCTCATCAAAATACCCAGAAAGAACACAAAGGAAGGGAGGTATTTATATAACTGACTTGTCACCAAACTGCTCAACTCAGGTTTCTATTTATGACTTGAATCTTCTTCCTTTGGCTTTTGGCTGCTCCCTTTAGAGGTCGCTACAGCAGATCGTTCATCTTCATTTCGACGTGTCTTCCTCTGTCACACAAAGCATGTCCTCATTCATCACCACATTAACAACGTACATAGTTCACTGAAACCTCACTGGGCTGTACACAATGTGGAGGTTCCAAATGGCCTGTATTTTCATAGTTTTCATTTGCCACAATACACAAAACTCAGAATAAGTCAAGTATATTGATTCTGTGGTACAAGTGGTAAAAATACCCAAACAATAAAGCACATACTTTTGTAGTCTGCAACCTGTGAACACAAGGATGGAAATGACAGATGAGTTGCTGGTTTAATTAAAAGACATCTTCCGCTTTATCCTCTACTAGGGTTGGGGGGGGGGGGGATTCCGAAGGAAACCCACGTGGACACGGAAACCCATGCAAACACGGTGTACATGCTAACCACTAAGCCACTGTTCCACCCTTGTACTTATAAATAATAATAATAATAATAATAGGGCGGCACGGTGGCTTAGTGGTTAGCATGTTCTTCTCTCAGCGCTAGGAATTCCCAGTTCGAATTCCAATCTGAGTGGAGTTTCCATGTTCTCCCCGTGTCCGTGTGGGTTTTCTCCGGGTTCTCCGGTTTCCTCCCACAGTCCAAAAACATGGATCAAGTTAATTGAGTTCTCCAAATTGCCCCATATAGAATGTGTTTGTGTGAGTGAGTGTGTGCCCAGCGATAGATTGGCGCCCTGTCCTGGGTGTATCTGCCCCGCGCCCGAGATGTTCTCCCCTGGGTGGGCATGGGGAACCCCACCGCGACCCTAATAGAGGATAAAGCAGAAGATCCATGAATGAATAATAATAATAATTATAATAATAAGAGGCATGGTCCTGGGTGGATCTGCCCAGAGCCTAAAACATTGGCATAGGAAACCTTCCCACAAATTTGTATAGGATGGAGAGGAAAACAATGAATGAATGGATATTTGTAAGTTAAACTTACAGGTCTGTAACAAATTGTGCATTAGGTGTGCTACTAACAGCTAATAATTTACTAAAACAAATAATTTTTAGGTAGTAAAATTATTTTTAATTACAGTGCAAAATCTGACAGTAAAAATGTGTACTTAAAGCAATGAAAAATCAAGAAAAAATACTAAATTTTAACTCATGATTTCATGGCACATTGGCTTAGTGGTTAGCACGTTTGCCTCTTCACACTGGTGGCTCCAGGTTCGAATCCCAATCTTGGTGGAGTTTCCATGTTCAAGATAAACTGAATGCTTTAAATTGCCCCATATAGTGTGTTGGTGTGTGTCTGTGTGAGTGAGTATGCCTACCCAGCAATAGACCTCCCTTCCCACCCCACACCCGCACGACCTCAGTAGAGGATTAGGAGAAAGATAATGAATTAATTAATGTTTCAGGCATTTTTACATTTACAAAAAAATCCATCCATCCATTATCTTCCGCTTTATCCTCTACTAGGGTCGCGTGCGGGAGGGGGGGTTCCCCATGCCCATCCAGGGAAGAACGTTTCGGGCGCTGGGCAGACACACCCAGGACAGGGCGCCAATCTATCGCTTGGCACACACCCACTCACACAGACACGCACACAAACACACTCTATATGGAGCAGTTTTTGAGAATTCAATTGATCTTGATCCATGTTTTAAGACTGTGAGAGAAAGCCGGAGAACCCGGAGGAAACCCACACAGACATGGGGAGAACATGGAAACTCTACCCAGATTGGGATTCAAACCGGGAATCCCTAGTGCTGAGAGGCATAATCACTAAGCCACCTTGCCACCCTTCCAAAAAAATAACAGATGTAATTAAAGTCAAACATAGCTTATGGTATATGTACAACATTTATTTAGCAATTTTCACATCAGTGTTTTAATTTTTGTGATTCCCAATTGCTTCTGAATAAGTACACTACTTAAGAGTCAAATAGACAACAGCAATTTAAGATGAACACGATGTGCGGGCGCCCCCTGCTGCCCAGTGACACGCATCACAAGCAGAGTCTCTTATAAATGAATAAAGTACGGATTAATTAAATAATAAACACAAAAAAATCCATATAAAATGTGTATCAATAGCTATGTGATTGGTAAGTTTTCATAGATTTAAACTGCAAATTATACATTTACAATAATTCATGCACTTTTTGGACATGATCCTGTGCCCACATTTTTTACTTAATTGCAGCTTATGTGTCATCAGGAACCAGACTATGGAGCACTAGAAGACCTGATCTAAAGAATGACATTTTTTACATCACATGGATGGCCAGGTGTGTGTGTGTGTGTGTGTGTGTGTGTGTGTGTGTGTGTGTGTGTTTGTACGTTGTGTATCTGAAAAAGTCATGGCACTATGCTCTACAAGATAAACTATAAAAAAGAAAAGTCCTATCAACTATGTGGATTTTACTTTGACACCTACCATCAACATAACTAAGCAATGTTGTGAATCACAAATCAAACATTTTAATGAAAATTATATCCCTGATGGCTGTGGCCTTTTCCAGCAGGATAATTCTCTCTACCACAAAGCAATAATGGTTCAGGTATAGTTTAAGGAGAACCTTAAATTCCCCAATTCTCAATCCAATTAAACAAGTCCAATCCATGAAGATACCGCCTCTCAACTTGGAGGAGTTAAAGGCTCTGGTTCTAAAATATTGTTGTAAGATACTTTACCACAGCAATAATACAATATTAGAAGGGTGGTCATAATGCCCGGTCAGTTTATATGGTATTCCAATTTAGTTACATGCACGATGGCTTAGCATGTTCAGCTCACAGTGCTGGAGATCCAGGTTCAAATCCCAATCTCAGTGGAGTTTTCATGTTCTCCCTGTGTCCGCGTGGGTTTCCTCTGGGTTCTGTGGTTTCCTCCCACAGTCCAAAGAAATGGATTCAAGGTAAATTGAATGTTTAAAATTGCCCCATGTAGAGTGTGTGTGTTTGTCTTAATGAGTGTGCTGAGTGATAGATTGTCAACATGTCCTGGGTGTATCTGACCAGCGCTCGAAATGCCCCCCCGAGCGACTCTAGTAGAGGATTAAGCGAAAAATAATGAATGACTGAATTTAGTTACATGGTTTGTTGCAGTTTCCTTTGTACCACAGTACAAAAAGATTTACTTTATTAGAAAACATTTGCTGTTTCACAAGGAATTGGTTCCAATGCAAAAGAATGTTGCACGTGACCCGCTAATAAATTGCGAGATATTTTGTTGCCTTTGCACAACATATTAGAAGGAACGAAAAACTTTAAGCAATGACCGAACTATGTGGAAACTTTAATGAATTGCTCTGGATCAGCGGGCACCAACCTTTTCAAATCTAACTAAATCTATATATATATATATATATATATATATATATATATATATATATATATATATATATATATATATATATATATATATATATATATATATATATATATATATAGGCGGCACGGTGGCTTAGTAGTTAGCACGTTCGCCTCTCAGCGCTAGGGATTCCCGGTTCGAATCCCTATCTGGGTGGAGTTTTCATGTTCTCCCCGTGTCTGCGTAGGTTTCCTCCGGGTTCTACGGTTTCCTCCCACAGTCCAAAAACATGGATCAAGTCAATTGAATTCTCAAAATTGCCCCATATAGAGTGTGTCTGTGTGAGTGAGTGTGTGCCCAGCAATGGATTGGTGCCCTGTCCTGGGTCTATATGCCCAGCGCCCGAGGCGCTCTCCCCTGGATGGGCATGGGGGCCTAATAGAGGATAAAGGATAAAGATAATGAATGAATGATATATATATATATATATATATATATATATATATATATATATATATATATATATATATATATATATATATATATATATATATATATATTTACTTACATTTGGTCATTTAGCCGACATCTTTATCCAAGGGTTATCCAGGGTTAATCACAACATCCCTGGAGCAATGAGGGTTAAGGACCTTGCTCATGGACCCACATTCGTAACTTTAGTGGACCTGGGATTTAAACCCCCAACCTTCAGATTGACAGCCCAACGCCCTAACCTCTGAGCTACCACGCCCTCTCTCTCTCTCTCTCTCTCTCTCTCTCTCTCTCTATATATATATATATATATATATATATATATATATATATAATATAGCCCTATGCTACTTAAAATAACAAAGTATGCATGTTCCCATAGTCTCCAATAACATCAAATATCACTGTTAACTTTCTTTTTTGAATAATTGCTGGCCAAAATTCACAAAAATATCTCATTACCTGTTTGGAAATGTCTTCTGACGGTGACTCCACGCTTCTTTCTACAGTTGTTGATTCAAGTGACATGTTACTTGTGGCTGTTCGGTTTTTATCTTTATTTTTAATGTCTCTGAATGATGAATCTGCAGCAACCATCATTACCTCTTTGGAAAAATGCTCCGTCCCTAAATGTAAGTTTGTGCTTTGCTAGCAAATGGCCAACATGAAAAGAAGCCTCTGTGTTGGCGTTTTCCTTTTCCAATGGCCTGGTAAAGAACGACTGTTGAGCTTTTAGCAAAGCTTTCAACTCTTCAACTTTTTCAAAGCGAATTGAACTACCTGGTGGATAGGTGTCCTTAAACTTTCGATGCATTGTGGAGTGATTTTATAAACTATAACTGTGGTAAATAAAAATTCTGTCTCCTGGCAAAAATTGTACGTCTTTGCTTTTTTCCTTGGGGGCCCATCCTGAGTCACATGCAATTTAGAGCATTCAGTTCTCCTTGAATCCATGTTTTTGGAATGTGGGAAAAAGCCAGAGAACCCGGTAAATAAATTAAAAATTAAAATTAAATTTGGTCATTTAGCAGACGCTTTTATCCAAAGCGACTTACAAGGTGAACACGATTCATCACAACATCCCTGGAGCAATGAGGGTTAAGGGTCTTGCTCAAGGACCCACACTGGTAACTTCAGTGGACCTGGGATTTGAACCCCCAACCTTCAGATTGATAGCCCAACACCCTGACCACTGAGCTAACCCGCCCAAATACCCAGACACAAGGAGAACATGGAAACTCCACCCAGATAGGGATTCGAACCTAAATCCCCAGCACTGAGAGGTGAACATGCTAACATTTGCTACGCATTGTGCCCAACGTTAACTCCATCTCATAGCTTATTGCTTTAATATACACCTAATTGATGTTTGTCATATGTTTTTCTGTGACGCAAAACAAGTGGTACTTAAAGGTTTTGATTTGATAATAATGTTATATAAATATAGTTAATTAAGTATAATAAAGTTTAAGAACCACTGATCTACATGATTTTATTTACAATGAACGCTTCACAGGCGGCTTAGTGGTTAGCATGTTCCCCTCTCAGTGCCAAGGATTCCTGGTTCGAATCCCAATCTGGGTGGAGTTTCCATGTTCTCCCCGTGTCCGCGTGTGTTTGCTCTCAGTTCTCCGGTTTCCTCCCACAGTCAAAAAACATGGATCAAGTTTCATTGAATTCTCCAAATTGCCCCATATAGCGTGTGTATGTCTGTATGAGTGAGCGTGTACTTGGTGATAGACTGGCGCCCTGTCCTGGGTGTATCTGCCCAGTGCCCGAAACGTTCTTACCTGGATGGGCATGGGGAACCCCCCCGCGACCCTAGTAGAGGATAAAGTGGAAGATAATGGATGGATGGATGAATGCTTCACAGATCTGATATGATCACTTTAATGATAATTTGCAGGGTTAAAACATGCAAAGACAATTTTTAAGATGTTCGATCGCTGTTTTTAATACTTTTAATACTGAAGGAGATATTTCTAAAATGTTCTCCATCAGCAAGATGGAGAAACTATACAATCTTTATTATTTTATGAATGCTGGGTGACGAATGGGCTTTGTGTCTGGCATCGGACTATGAACACAAAATTTTTTTGCGTTGCCTGACATTGTAATCATAATGCATGTTGATATGTGTTCAGCTTGTTAAAACTTTTTTCTCTCTAAAATGTATTTGAACAGCTGTTAAGTGCCTGTCTAGATTGCACACCGTGAAGATGGACCAATTCAGTCTAGACACTTCCTGTTTTTGCTTAACATTAGCAATGACCATGCAAAAAGCAAGAAGAGACGAGAAAGAAAATCAACAAGTCAACTTTGTTTAAGAAAATGAACAGAAATAATCTGAAACAATACAAATCAAAATTCTTAGGACAACAGAAATGTGACAAATGTATCAAGTGTTTATAAAATAAAACCATAATCACTTTTCATCTAAGTAACTAACCCGTTACAAATAAAAAGGAACAAAGACATGCCACGTACAGAGCTCCTCAACATAAACAGGAACAAACACAAAACAGAAATTAACACCCCTATACTGGGTTAAAGATTGAAAATGTAAATATGCAGAAGGATATTTGTCCATGTTTTCAGAAGAAGTATCATTAGTCCATTGACATAATCAAAAAAATGTTGAGAAATACAATAAATACAGAGAAATCCAATGAAATTATTGTAAAACTCGGTGTTAGCACAGGGCTCTTACAAAGTGTACTAAGCAAGTGTACTAAGCTCTGATTGGATTTTTATTCATTCATTATCTTCCACTTAATCCTCTATTAGGGTCATGCAGAGAGGGGCGCGATTCCACATGCCCATCCAGTGGAGAATGTTTAAGTGCTGGGCAAACAGGACCCAGCACCCAGGACAGGGTGCCAATCTATTGCTGGACAAACACTCACTCACACAGACACACACACACAATATAAGGGGCAATTTACAGCATTCAATTTACCTTGAATCCATGGTTTTGGACAATGGGAGGAAACCGTAGAACCAGGAGGAAACCCACGTGGACAACATGAGATTCCCAGATTGGGATTCGAACCTGAATCTCCAGTGCTGAGAGGGGAACATGTGAATCCATAAGCCACCGTGCCACCCTGATTGGACTTGTTGAACGTAATGTTAAATAAAGGACATTTTAAATTGCCCAATGCTCTTTGTCATCAGCAGATACAGATAAGTCCACATGCCCATCCAGGGGAGAACGTTTGGGGCGCTGGGCAGATGCACCCAGGACAGGGCGCCAATCTATCGCTGAGCACACACTCACTCACACAAACACACTCTATATGGGGCAATTTGGAGAACCCAATTGACTTGATCCATGTTTTTGGACTAAGGGAGGAAACCGGAGAACCTGGAGGAAACCCACGCGGACACGGGGAGAACATGGAAACTTCACCCAGATGGGGATTCGAACCAGGAATCCCTAGCACTGAGAGGCGAACATGCTAACCACTAAGCCACTGTGCCGCCCACACCTTTGTGTTGTTTCACTAATTGTCCATGTGCATCAGTGGAAAGATGGACTGTGTATTTCTACAATTCCAGATTGTAGTACATCTGTTTTTGGACTACAGTACATACTGTGTACTTCCCTTTACTCTGTTCTAAGGGACATGGACACCAATAGCAGTACCACAGTACATGGACCCCAATAGCAGTACTACAGAGGAGATATTTGGTCACTGCAGAACTGACAATAAACAACACACCACTAAAATGATACCTGTTTTGTGATGGTCCTGACCAATAGAGAACAAAGAACAAAAAAAAAACCCATAAGTACTACAGTCTGTAACTAATGATGATTTTGATGATGATAATGATGATTCTGATAATGATTCTGATGATTTAAATGATGGTGGTGATGATCATGATAATGATTTTGATGATGATAATGACGATGAAGATAATTCTCATAATGATTCTGATTATTCTGATTCTGATGATTATTCAGATAATTTAATTGATGGTGATGATGATTTTAATGATGATGATGATCATGGGCACGGTGGCTTAGTGGTTAGCACGTTCGCCTCTCAGCACTAGGGATTCCCGGTTCGAATCCCCATCTGGGTGGAGATTCCATGTTTTCCCCATGTCCGCGTGGGTTTCCTCCGGGTTCTCCGGTTTCCTCCCAGTCCAAAAATATGGATCAAGTCAATTGTGTTCTCCAAATTGCCCCATATAGAGTGTGTTTGTGTGCGTGTCTGTGTGAGTGAGTTTGTGCCCAGTGATAGATTGGCGCCCTGTCCTGGGTGTATCTGCCCAGTGCCCCAAACCTTCTCCCCTGGATGGGCATGGGGAACTCCCCACGACCCTAATATAGGATAAAGCGGAAGATAATGAATGAATGATGATGATGATGATGAAGATAATGATTCTGATAATGATTCTGATGATGATGATAAACCCAGGCAGACACAGGCATTACCACATTCGAGACCGAATCAGTGCAACTGTTTAAACGAGTCGACTCAGTAATATGACTCGGTGTTCTAAACCGGCGAAGTGGTGCAGGGAGCGCGCCGTAACTGCGCAGTCGCGGCATCTGACGTGGCAAAGAAGGGCGGAAGTCCTCGCTGGTGTTTTGGTTCGCAGGGGAAGTTGAAGAGGAGCGACAGGAGGGAGGTGAGCAGGGCGTTCAGGCCATTTAACCCGGAGTTCAGCAGAGTCTCCACCGCGTCCTACACCCCTCACACTGTTTGGCCTCCGCGCTCTGCCGACTTGAACTCAGGTAACAGACGCCGCGGCATCGCTTTACGAGCAGCGCGCAGCCGCGGCGCCTCGGTTTAGCTAGCTAGCGTGTTAGCTATGGCGCCAGTAAACAAGAGGGTGAACGCAGCAGAGATGGAGCTGCTCATGTGTTTGTCCATCCATCTATTATCTACCGTTTTATCCTCTATTAGGGTCGGGGGGGGGTTCCCCATGAACATCCAGGGGAGAACATCTCGGGCGCTGGGCAAATACACCCAGGACAGGGCGCCAATCTATCGCTGGGCACACACTCACACAAACACACTATATGGGGCAATTTGGAGAAGTCAAAAAAGGAAACCGGAGAACCCAGAGGAAACCCACCCGGACACGGGGAGACATGGAAATTCCACCCAGATTGGGATTCGAACCTGGAACCCCCCGCCCAGAAACTTAAATAAACATCTATCCATTATCTTCCGCTTCATCCTCTATTAGGGTCGTGAGGGGCTTCCCTATCACCCAGAACAGGACGCCAATCTATTGCTGGGCACACACTCACTGACACAAACACACTATATGGGACAATTTGCCGAATTCAATTGACCTTGATCCATGTTTTTGGACTATGGAAGGAAACTGGAGGAAACCCACGTGGACAAGGAGAGGACATGGAAACTCCACCCAAATTGGGATTCAAACCGGGAAACCCTAGTGCTGAGAGGAGAACGTGCTAACCACTAAGCCACTGTGCCACCCTTGGATGTGTTTGTCTAAATCTCAGAGCCATCCACTTCTCTAACTTGTCCTGATGGCAGGGTTGGATTACAGGGTTCGTAGCTTGATGCTAAAGCTCGCTTTGTACCTCAGAGGCTCTGTCGGGCTCTCTGTTAGTCACTGACAGCAGGATCAGGTTCTGACGGTCGCTGTGATCTAAACTTTCACTCTGACATCTCGCTTCATCCACCAGCTCCATCAAAATCAGAATGTTTTTGAAATCGGAGGGAAATTACATTATTTAGAGGTGCTCCATTTGTCATGTTCTTTTCAGAAGAAGAGTAAAGTAGGAGTGATCAAGTGATTTATTTTTCCTTTAAATTCATTCCTCCGCATGTGACTAATCCGTGCAATGAAACACACACATATACACACAATAATGAAGTGAGCACACGTGCCCCGAGTGGTGGGCAGCCTTGAATACAGTGCCCTGGGAGCAATTGGGATCAGGTGCCTTGCCCAAGGGTACATCAGGGATAGTGCTTTGGCTTTGATTCCCCTAGACCGGTTCCTTAATTAGGAGCCCATGACTGTCCCTATTAACAATAAATACAGTAAATATAATAAATCTAATGCAATAAATTAATACATAAGGAAGTAAAAAGTAAAGTGGTAAGTTCATACCTTATCTAACTTTACAGGATAGATTCATTATCTATCCTGTACTCAGTATCTGTTATGAGTTAAAACCCTTGCAGCTGAGTTTTATACATTAGTCCACTACTAAGGTCGTGGGGGGTTCCCCATGCCCATCCAGGTAAGAATGTTTTGGGCGCTGGGCAGCTACACTTAGGACAGGGTGGTAATCCATCACTGGGTTCACACTAGCTCAGACATAAACACACACTATATGGGGCAATTTAGAGCTTTCTGTTTACCTTGGATCCATGTATTTGGGCTGTGGAAGAAAACCGGAGAACCCGGAGGAAACCCAGGAATATACAGGGAGAACATGGAAACTCCACCCAAATTAGGTTCAGTCTGTAATCCCCAGCGCTGAGAGGTGAACGTGCTAAACACTAAGCCACCGTGTCGCCCGTGTAAGTAAGTTCTATATATTAAAAGTATGTTGCACTTTTGGTCAGGTAGTTGGGTAATATTGCACATTTGAAACCTAATTAATCATCATTATGATATTGCACATAAAAGTAGGTTAACTGACTGATTATATAGTTTGATGGCAACTGGTATGAATGACCTCCTGTGGCGCTCCATGGTGTATTTTGAGGGAAGAAGTCTTAAGCTTAATGTGCGCCTGTGTGTGACCGTTGTGTTGTACAGTGGATGTGAGGCATTGCCCATGATGGCCTTCAGTTTAGACAGCATCCTCCTCTCTGAAACTGCCATCATTGAGAATTAACTCCACACCCACAACCACTGCTGCTGGGGTTTCCACCTTTCAGGAATATAAATAAGGGACACATGTCCAAGTTCCAAGTGAGGGGGCAGCAACAGAAAATGCTTCATCACCCCAGGTTCGGTGCTTGGTTCTAATGCTGACGGCCAGAAGATTTGCATCAGAAGAGCAAAGGCTACTTAATGGGGTATGAAGATGTAGGAGGTCAGTGAGATAGGAGGAGGTCTGACTGTGGAGAGTCTTGTGAGTAAAATCATTTTGTAATAAATGCGTTGGGGAACAGAAAGCCAGAATATCCTGATGTTTTCTTGGGACCCTTTTAGTGGTACCATATAAAATACTGTTGCAGTTGTCCATTCTTGATGTGATAAATGCATGGATTAGTGCAGCAGAAAAAGAGAGTGAATGACAGGCATGTTATGTTTATTGAAAAAAAGGGGCATTTAGTAATGTTATTGACATTAAGCAGACATTTTTATCTAAAGCGAGCACAGGGTTGACCGCAGCATCTTTGGAGCAATGGGGAGTTAAGGGTCTTGCTCAAGGACCCACATTGGTAACTTTAGTGGGCTTTGAATCTTCTGATCAATAGCTTAACACCCTAACCACTGAGCTACCACGCCCTCTGTTTTTAGTTAAACGCTGATCAAGAAAGCAATTAGTGCTAATTAAATCATAAATAAAATCTGTTTGTGTGGCGTGTGCAACAATAAATAAAAATAAATCAATTAAATTAAGAACATATATATGTACACACACACACACTATTATCTTCCACTTTATTCTGTACTAGGGTTGCGGGGGGAGGTGGGGTTCCACATGCACATCCAGGGGAGAATGGTGTGGGCACTGGGCAGATACACCCAGGACAGGACACTCACTCACATAAACACACACACAGACACCCTTTATATGGGGCAGTTTGGAGAATTCAATTTATCTTGATCCGTGTTTTTGTGGTTTTGCGGAGGAAACCGGAGAACCCGGAAGAAACCCGCGCAGACACGATGAGAAAATGGAAACTCGACCCAGACTGGGATTCGTCCCGGGAATCCCTAGTGCTGAAAGGAGAACATGCTAACCGTCACATTGATTTATTTAAGAATATATGTTTTTTTATATAAATGTAATAATTTATTAAGACTGTAAATCCATTAGTATAATTTAGTTCCTGTAAATGTTTATACATAACTTATGTTAAATAAATCATCATTCCACTTTAAAAACAAAACATACTAAATAATCAATATTCTATTAAAATAAGCTTCAGATTTTATTTAATGAGATTGTAATGAATTCTTGCGTGTGATTTCTTGCGTATGATTTTGGGTCTGAATTTGCAACAGCACCCTCTAAGGTTACAGAATTTGTTGTTGCACCTGTCTTCGGAAGAGAATACTCAGTGAAACCAGGATGGGGGGGAATTTAGTGTTGATTTAGTGCTGATATGTGTGACAAACATGTTTATTGGTTCAGTCCGGGTCACAACATTGACTTGCCAAATATGGGACGATTCTGTATTTTACGGGACTGTTGACAGCCCTAACTGCTGCGACCGTAGACTTTGCTTTGGACTCTTTACTGTGCACTTCTAGATTGAAGTAGGGTTTTGTTTTGCACTGTGAAAATGGTGGCCTCTGTGGTCATCGTGTTTTGGGAAACAGAGGAACTGAGATTCTTTGAGGAAGATCTAACAGGAGGGTAAAGCAGATATCAGTGCTGCTGGTGATTTTTTTTTTAATGTTTTTTTTTTTCTTCTCTGTTCAGTAGTAGTGTCAACATGATCTCAATGCCCACTCCATGTAATCACTCTGCAGTGTTTGGTCCAATCACTGATTGTACACCTCTCCTGCAAAGATAAAATGTACTGAATTAGGAGACCACCTATGGGCAAATTCATACTGTCGTTTTAAGATTGCTGTTTTGAAAGGGACGTGAAGCAAGTTCTTGTGATTAAAAAAAATTAGGTTGGGTCTTGGAAAAGTCATCATCTAGAAAAACATCTAGAACAGCAACCTTTTTCCAAATACGCTATGTGGGAAGTTGGGGTTCTTGAAGACTGCAGAGGTGTCAAAGTGATTTAATTTTATTGAACATTAAAAGATATAGCCGGCATGTGATTCAGTAATCTCTGTGATTTTTAGTTTGTCCTTTACATGCCTTATGCCATTGAACACCTAGCAGTTCTTTTGATCTAAAATCAATTTTATCATGCTTCTGATCTACCAATGGTGCCAGTTATCTAATCAAATGTATTTGTCATGTGATGTGGGTGTAAATTTGATTTAATAGACTATCTGAACTGGTCAACCGATATTATAAACAAGGACAACCTGCTTTTAGATGCACCATTCCTCATATTAAAATGAAGCACACAATATGGGTCTGAACCTATTTAATAAAAAAGAAAATAGCAGTAGGAGCGGCACGGTGGCTTAGTGGTTAACATGTTCGCCTCTCAGCGCTAGGGATTCCCAATTCAAATCCTAATCTGGTTAGAGTTTCCATATTCTCCCTGTGTCCGCGTGGGTTTCCTACGGGTCCTCCAGTTACCTCCCACAGTCCAAAAACATGGGTCATGGTCAATTGAATTCTCCAAATTGCCCCATACAGAGTGTGTTTGTGTGCGTGTCTGTGCGAGTGAGTGTTTGCCCAGCGATAGTTTGGTCCCCTGTCCTGGGTGTATCTGCCCAGCGCCCGAAACATTCTCCCCTCGATGGGCATGGGGAATCCCCCCCCCCCCCCTACAACCCTAGCAGAGGATGAAGCGGAAGGTAATGGGTGGATGGATTTATTTAGATTTGCTTTTGTGCTTACACAGTGATAGAATGGTGCCCTGTTCTGGGTGTATCTGCCCAGCGCCCGAAATATTCTCCTCTGGATGGGCATGGAGGACTCCCCACGACCCTAATAGAGGATAAAGTGGAAGATAATGAATGGAAAATAGAAGTAGCGCATGTTGGAGGTTAATCCACCTTTTTCCAAATGTTTAACTGGATTTTGTTTTAAGTCTTCTTTTATTATTCAATACAGATTTTTATACATTTTTGCAAGTTCTATGTTACAGCTTTAATAAAGATCAGGGACAAGGGTAATCGGGGTTTTTGAGTGGCTTATAATCCTGAGTGGCAAACATTTAAGAAGAAGCTTGTGCTTTCAGCTTCGTGGAATAATGGAAATGCAGTTGGCCAGAACGTGGAGTATGTAAAGAAGTGGTTTGTAAATACATAAGTAAAGACATGTGGATGGTTTTAACTGCCTTGAATCAAGAGCTGATATAGACTATGATTAAAACTATTGGTATAAATCAGAATTCTATAAGCAAACCATTGTCTGTCACAGATGGGATTCCTGCAGTTGTCATTTGTTTGACTTCGTCATTTCTGTAACGTGGTACATGAAATGTAAATGAAATTGTTTCTCAATTTAAATATTGCATTTAAAAAAGAAATAATAATGAAATTAAATTAAAGGTAAAAAAATATATATATATTGCAGAATTATAATAAAAATATAAATACAAAAATATAGTAGCAATAAAGAATTAAAATTTTTCATATAAAATAAAAATTTAATATAAAATATGTAATAAATATATAGTATATAATGGAAAGCCTTTCCAAGGCCAGTTTTAGGTTTAGGGTCCAGGAATTGTTTTAACAATGCTATTTGCACTAAAATCATTCACTCATGATAAATAATGCCCTTTTCTATTGATTATCATCAGATTTTTTTTGCTTAGTCGTTTAGCAGGTGCTTTTATTTAATTTAAAAGAACAACAAGTGAAGGAATAACTGGCTAAACTGCAGTATTATTAATCCTGATTATTTAACCATCTGGATTAACGTCCAAGAGTCCCCCGCTGCTGTTTGTCTGTATAATTCAGATGAGGATGTTTCGGCAAATGCTTGAGGAAGACGTGTGTCGAAAGAGTTTCTTGATAATTCTTAGACTTACAGACAGAGTTGGAAAGATTATTTCACCATTTGCAGTGGTGAAATTTACAGAGTAAGCATTGGCAGCATGATTTTAAAGTTCAAAGCACCAGGTGGCGGTTGTCACTAAAGTAAGATGAAACAGGTCCTGGGATTTCCCATTTTCAGATCCTTTTGCAAGATGCAAGCTGGACTTCTACAGGATGCTAGTGGAGAGAGATTAATAGTGAATTTACATGGGCTTGGTTGGGTTGGTTTAACACCAGATGAACAGCCAAGTTCTGGATCAGTTAAATAGGCCTGACTAAAAACCAGCAAGAAGTGCATTGCAGTAGTCATGCCAGGAGCGGATGAGGACTTGGACTAACAGTTATGTAGCTGGCTCATTAAAGTAGGTCTTATCTTAATGTTGTAAAGAATAAATTAATGATCAATGTTTTGTTGCTTTAGATGTTGGTCCTCTAGGGCGGCACGGAGGCTTAGTGATAAGCACGTTCGCCTCTAAGCACTTGGGATTTGGATTCCCAATCTGGGTAGAGTTTCCATGTTCTCCCAGTGTCTACGTGGGTTTCCTCCCTTTCCTTTATTTAGTAGGGGTGGCTTAGTGGTTAGCATGTTCACCTCTCAGCGCTAGGGATTCCCGGTTCAAATCCCAATCTGGCTGGAGTTTCCATGTTCTCCCCGTGTCCACGTGGGTTTCCTCCAGGTTCTACGGTTTCCTCCCACAGTTCAAAAACATGGATCAAGGTCAATTGAGTTCTCCAAATTACCCCATATTGTGTGTATAGAGTGTGTCTGTGTGAGTGAGTGTGTGCCCAGTGATAGATTGGTGCCCTATCCTGGGTGTATCTGCCCAGCGCCCGAGACATTCTCCCCTGGATGGGCATGGGGACCCCCCCCCATAACCCTAGTAGAGGATAAAGCGGAAGGTAATGGATGGATGGATTTATTTAAATTTGCTTTTATGCTTACACAGAGCAAAGTGTCCTCCAAATTAAGCCCATCCATTCAGTAAAACACATACATATACACACACACACTTACACACACACTGGTGAAGTAAGCACACATGCCCGGAGTGGTGGGAAGCCTTGTACATGGCACTGGAGGAGCAATTAGGTTCAGATGCCTTGCCCAAGGGCTCTTCAGCCATTGTACTTGGTGGAACTGGGAATCAAGACCTTCAGTTTGCAAGGCTGGTTCTTTAACCACAAGCCTATGACTGACCTAGTAAGAGAAACTGATATCATGGACGATTAGTACAGCTGAATGGAGGTGTGTCCAAATTTTTGAGTGGTACTGGACATTTAGTCTTATTCTATTGGTCTAAATGATCAGAATACATTCTGGCTTTTAAATAATTGTCCCTGCACAAAGAAATAAAATAAGGTACACGTGCCATCAAGCCCAATGCATGTGAGCGCACAGAAGCACAGTATATTGCTTGAGAATAAGCCCTGTGTAAACTCTTTTTCAATCACCTACTCAGTTGAAATTCTAAGCTTTCGGGGAAATAATAAATATTATGGCTTTTATAATTAATATAAATATGTAATTAATTAATAGTTATTCAGCAGCTGAAGGACAAAGAGATAAAACAGTCCTCTTATAAATAGTACTGTAATAAACATGATTGAGGTTAATTGTTGTTTTTATCTTACCTTGCAGTCCATCAGTCCATCCAGAATGCACCAGAGTTAAACACCACTACAATAGACAGGAACATTTGAACCTGTAGCACTAAATGGAGACAACTAGATTCGAACACACGATAGTTTTACACTAAATTCATCCATTCATTCATTATCATCCACTTAATCCTTTACTAGGGTCGCAGGGGGTTCCCCATGCCCATCCAGGGGAGAACATTTTGGGCTCTGGGCAGATACACCCAGGACAGGACACCCCTATCGCTGGGCACACACACACACACACACACACACACTCTATTTAGGGCAATTTAGAGCATTTAATATGCCTTAGATTCATGTGTTTTGAACTGTGGGAGGAAACTGGAGAACCTAGAGGAAACCCACACGGACATGGGGAGAACATGAAAACTCCATCATGATTGGGATTTGAACCTGGAATCCCCAGGTCTGAGAGACAAATGTGCTAACCACTAAGCCACTGTGCCACCCTCTATAGTACTCCTTGATTTCTAATTAATCTCTCCATATTTTTGAGGATGGCAATGATTTTTCCCCCTCTACCCGTATTCTGAACATTTGATTAAGTTTGGTAAACTCTATTTATCTTTTAACTTTTTTTTTTTTTAATGATTTTGAGCGAGTGTGTGCTGTTAGAGTTGAAAAACATAAAATATAAGCTTTGCTCTGGTTTGTTATGACTTTTTCTGCAAATTATGTAAATGGTATTTTACGTGCAATTGTTCACATTTTGATGAACACTCTATGCCTTCACCTCTCAGCGTCAGCTCTCACAGTCCGAAAACATGGATTTAAGGTAAACTTATAGAGAGTGTGTCTGTGTGTGCCCAGCGATAGATTGGTGCCCTGTGCTGGGTGTATCTGCCCAGCACCCGAAACGTTCTCCCCTGGATGGGCGTTGAAGATAATGGATGAAAAAATGCTCGCATTGCACTGTTGAAATATCAATGTCAGACCATACCAGGCTCATAAAGGGAATAGCAAGTGACCCACTGATTGGTCTATAGCATGTGACCGTAAAATTCACCCAAGAATCACATCATCTCAATAACAAAGACACACTGAAGCCTAAATTGAACTGCGTCATGCACTCTCAACTACTTGCTAAAAATTTCTTAAATAAAATGGTATTTGAAACAAGGGTGTGGATTCGTAAAGGGAACACACACACACACACACACATACACACACACAGACTTTTGAAATCTTTCTCTCATAGAAAAAGAAAAAAGGATTGTGAAGAGATTAAATTAAATATGTTTCAATGGAGGTATACATTAATGTATAATTAGTGTGTGTATCTTTACATATATATATATATATATATATATATATATATATATATATATATATATATATATATATATACACATACATACATACATACATACATACATACATACACACATATATACATAAGTGTATGAATAAAGAGAAGTAGGCCATGGTATCTGTGCAGACACCTAGTCATCAAAAACCGGAATCAAACACATTAAAACCACAGTGCCTGTAATTATCATCTAGTGCCAGACATTCCTTGTACATTTAATCTACTTATTTTCCACACACATGAACTTGTGATTTCGAGGCTCATAAACAAGGCATCTCGTTGATAAGACACGAATATGTAGTTTTGAACTTCCTTATGTTTGCCTAAGAGGGTGTTTTCACTGTAGAGCTATCTCTTGGGTAAACTGTTTACTAGTACGGTTGCACAATCGCACAGTCATGCAGAAAGTTTGTTACTGAACTGTGCTTGTAATAATGGATTTATCATAGACCTGGTATGAATATCATAATATCTTATGGGCCAATGGTCTATGTCATTAAATGTGACCCTTGCTGTACTGAACAAAACCTCTGCTGCCTGGGAAATTAGGTCAATCAGGTGCTTGAACAGCTAAACAAAATTGTTTGTTTTGAAAATATTGTTCCTGGGTCAGAATCACGGTTTAAATGTAACTTTAGCTTTAGTCACAAACTAAAGTCAATTAAACAAGCTATTAAACTGTGGAATGTGGTAAAAACATCAATATAAAAAGATTAAAGATTAGATCAGTTAAAGCTCTTGTTCAGCATGTCATTTACATTTGGTCATTTAGCAGACACTTTTATCCAAAGCGAGCACATGGTTAATCACAACAGCCCTGGAGCAATGAGGTTTAAGGGCCTTGCTCAAGGATCCGCATTGGTAACTTCAGTGGACCTGGGATTTGAACCCCCAACCTTCAGATTGATAGCCCAACACCCCAACCACTGAGCTACCGTGCCCTTACATGCCCTTAAAGCATGTACGCTATGCTATGTTTTAATAAAACAAATGGTTTGTTAGAAACCTTATCAGTTAATATTGATCAAAGTTCATTTGCGAGAATGACCCTCAGAAAGAAAATCCAATAAAATCCAAGAAAATCTAGCCAAATATCATTCACATGTAGTTATTTCTATCCATCCATTATCTCCACTTTATCCTATATTGCGGTGGGGTTCCCCATGCGCATCCAGGGGAGAAAGTTTTGGGCGCTGGGCAGATACACCCAGTACAGGGTGCCAATCTATCACTGGGCACACACTCGCACACAAAGACACACACACAAACACACTCTATATGGGGCAATTTGGAGAACTCAATTGACATGATCCATGTTTTTGAACTGTGAGAGGAAAATAGAGAACCTGGAGGAAACCCACGCGGACACGGGGAGAACATGTAAACTCCACCCAGATTCGAACCGGGAATCCCTAGTGCTGAGAGGCGAACGTGCTAAACACTAAACCACCCATTTAGTTATTCAGCAGACGCTTTTATTAAAAAGCGACTTACAAATAAGAACAAGACAAGTCAGTAGTTATGGAGAAACCCAACTACACTGTAGAATTATCAAACCTGATCGTTATATGATCCTGCATCCCCCCCTACAACTGGTGTTTAACTGGTGTTAAAAAGATACATCTTCACTAGTTCAAATATCTTCAAATATCAGGAAAGAGAAGGCTTTATTCTATCTGATATGCTATAAGAGTATTATCATGACTTTTTTTCTCCTTGCAGTAGATTAGGAATGCAAAGTAAAGTCACATGAATTGCCGAACAGTCAGTGCTCACATTGTTGCAAATAAAATTCCTAGCAAATTTCTGTTTGCTCAGTAAACTGTGCAAAAAAATGAAGAATTTTGCCTGATTACAGCAAAAACAATGACTATCATTTCCTGTATTGTTTGCATGCATGTTTAGTTAACACCATAACACATTTACTTGGAAACCTGGATTACTTAAAGTTTAAAATATATCATTTTGGAGATACAGTGAAGTATAAGTAGTTTATTTATATAATGCTTTTTACAATATTACATCTTCACAAATCAGCTTTACAGTGTTAAAAGCCTGAAAACCCCAACGTACAAGCCGAAGCAACAGTGGCAAGAAAAATCTCCCTGTTATGCTGTTATTGTAAGGAAGAAACCTTGGGAGGACCAAGATTAACCTATTTTGAGTGGGCGGGTATCATCAACAGTGTAGGACAGACATGTACAGATTGTGTGATGATCAGGTGATCGTATTTAACAATTAGAAAACTATAGAAGTCCATTGAGGGCATATTGCAGAGCTGCCAGTCCATCTGGTAAGTATCGTAGCCGCAGAGCCATGGATGACCATGAGAGTTACCATGAGAGAGGGTTAAGTTTGAAATCAGCTCGAGTGGTTCAGTGTTTTAAGGTGCACGAATGAAAAATCATTTGAATGATCTTTGTAACCCAATCCAATTATACACTCATAATGACTTAATTCATAACACTATCACAGCTGAGAGTTTAGGCATTTTAAGAAGGGGTCAAAAATGCATTGCTATAAAATGTATAAGGAATAGACTGGATTAAAAGACCAAAAGGAGTTTTTTTTTATTGTTGTTTTTTTTAAAAGAATAAGGCACACTAATCACTTTCCTACCTTTATCCTATTTTTTATAATTAAGTTTTTGAACATCAACTAAATTGTTTACAAAACTAAGCTTATATTATTTTATGCTGTGAAATTGAATAAGAGGACCTGCATTATTGGAAATAAATCACGAAAAAGAGGTGGTGTAAGGCACGACGCGATTGATTCACAATTCACACACTCAACCTCGAGTGCCTTAATGATTTTAGAAAACCGTTACGAACACACAATAATAATTAAAAAAAAAAAAAAAAAACAAGTTTGGTTCATAAATGTGTTATTAAAAGCAAAATCAGCCCTAAACTGGTCTTCCACGATGTAATCTAGTCTGGTTTTCAAAGTGAACACTGATCCTGAGTAACAAAAACAGCCATCTAGTGGTCAAATAGAACATGGTTATAAGAAAACAGGCTTAGTTGTCATCGGGAATCCACTTGCTATTTATATTAATCTGTATTTTATGATGTATAAAATAATGTACTGTATTTCACACATTAATAGGAATATGAAGCGAGTCGAGGTATGTGTTATCAGATTTAAGTAGTGGAACTACCCGTTTTATAATGTTTTGGAGGTAACCAGACCAGGTGCAGTGTATAATGCTATTTACACCTTTGAGGCCATTCTGACTATGTAATAAGACCACATTTCGGAGTCGGTGTGTAGTGGTGGTGTGTCAGAAGTGAGTTCTATCAGGTTTACTTGTTCTGTTTCATTGGTGTAAAAAAAATTGTAGAATCAATTTTCAGTGTTAAAACATCAGCTAATTGTCTCTGAGGAAACATGAAGCTGTGAACTGACGTTGTACTTTAATAACTTGAATTACATAATAAATTACCAAGTCTCAACCACGTCTCATTTAAATTTGTTATATTCAAACAGTTTCTAAAGGTGGACAGGTCACTGTAATTGACTGGCGACCTGTTACCATAACTACAACCAATTATTATTATTATTATTATTATTATTATTATTATTATTACCACTTGCCAGCATGCCTTGCAGCCGGCTTATATGTTTTCAAAGTTTTATGCTCTTATTAATCTTTGTGTTCTGTATGGGTCACAGGGATTGTACATTTGTGCTGTATGCTGTGTGTATTTGCTTGTTTGGATTGGGGGGGGTGCCATTTAGGGGAAACGTGTGTCAGAGGCTGTACTGAAACCAAGTTCTCTCCATGCCATGTGCTGGAGCATGTTTTAAAAAAAGAGTAATTTCTGTGCAAATGGCAACCCGAAGCAAAGTCTTTTCTGTGCTGATTCCACAATATTAGCATGATGTGTGTAAACAGGTTTCAACAATCTTGGTAAATCATGATGACCTGTCCACTGGAAGACCTACCAACACACCTTCTGTAGACCATAAAACATTAAATACACTTTTTTTATAACAGTGTATTTACAGGACATATAATCTTTGAACATAACATTAAATGATGAAAGAAAAATGACTCAGCTTGCTTGTCTATATAAAACTTTTTTTTGTTTTTTTTTTCTTCTCTTTTTTTTTCTTCGTAGCACTTCCTGGAACCGTGCAGTGTGAGTGTGTCTGAAGTACAAGGGGACACTGACCGCTGTCATGGCCAATCGGGGAGCTGCGACCCGGCCCAACGGCCCTAACACCGGCAATAAGATCTGCCAGTTTAAACTGGTTTTGCTGGGCGAGTCTGCTGTGGGAAAGTCCAGTCTTGTCTTGCGTTTCGTCAAAGGCCAGTTTCATGAGTTTCAGGAGAGCACAATAGGAGGTAAGGGACCATGTTTTATAGGAGTATGACAGTACGCTGTATTCTGCGTGAAATGTTCAGTACGGGCCTCACCCTTAAGTACACACTTTCCCACGCAGAATACGTTACAGAATTCGTGAAGACCAAAAAGCAAGAGGGAACTAGATTGAAAGACGAGCCCTACACCCGAGTGTAGGTCAGTTTAGAGGCGGAGCCTGGAGCGCGAGTGGAAACCATACACTGCTTCATTCAGATCAACCGTGTAGGAGGAGTTTGGGTTCTTATGATTAACAGCAGCACTGGAGCAGCGAGTGGGGGGTCGATCCAACACGGTCGGTTTGTAGGCATTATGCGACGGTTAGAACATGCTAAGGTATATTGTGCAGAATCATCCACATCGATAACCAGAGCTCATAAAAATGATTAATCTCCATGACTTTTTACACTAACTTAACTAAACCTACTATTTTAACGTGAGCACGCTTAATCCTCTGCTCCCGCAATGTGGAATCAGACAGAACTTATCAATTACTGAAGCAATGGGGATGTACAGTGATCCCTTTTGTGGTGTTTACATTCCAGAGAACTCCGCTATGCAGTTTAAATTTAGTTTAAACTCCTCTCACACTGGTATAAACACTTCATATGCTATTAAACACTTTTAAACCTACAGAAATTTAGTAACATGTGTAGCTGTACCATACCGAACGGTGAGGTTCATACCGTGGTGTGAACTGAACTGTGAAGTTTGTATACGGTTACACCCATGATGTTTTAATGTTTGTTGCTTGCTGGCATAGTCAGGATTGAATAAGAAAATTCTGTCCCTAAACTAATACTAATAGTGTTAAGTGGATGTAATTGTTTATAGTTATGTCTATTCAATGTAACTACTGTAAGGACTTAAACTAAACTAGCGGTGTCCCAATACTGGACATGAGCGCATTGTATCCCTGTGCGTTCACTAGTTATGTAAATGAGCATACAGCATGAGAGGAGCTCATTTATATTTATAAATGGGGGGGGGGGGGAATCTGAAATGTTAGTCAGCCTTATTATTCCAGCAGATTCAAACCTACACACAGATTTTTCTCATGCCTTTAATTCATGGGGACAGAGTTCATGTTGATGCAATGTCCTTATGCAAGATATATTGCTAGTCACATTTTCTAGTTCACAATTATGAAAATGTACAGGTCGAAGAAAAACTTATGTTCTACCAGTGGGGTTTAATTTACTTTGACATTGGAACATAAATGTCTTTTATTTTTGATAAAATGCTAAAATGCACAGTGTGGCATCAGAATAAGAAGCCTTTGTTTTAAGAAACCTCTGTTTGTTTCATATAAAACATGGCTAGTTGAATATTCTCTACATACCCAGTGTAGCAACATTTGAATATAATCTACAGTACCAGACAAAAGTTTACTTATTACATTTTTGCCCCACTTTTTGGCCATGTTCTTTGTTCCACTTCCTGTAAAGATGGACTTTGTAGTTCTACAATTGTAGTTCACAAACATTGTCTACAGACTATATTACATACAGTCCCTTGCAAAAGTATTTACCCCCGTGGTTTTTTCCCTATTTTACTACATTACAACCTGTATGTATTTTTTTTAAAAATCTGAATTGAATATGATGCATCTGCACAAAATAGTCTACGTTTTAGAAGTGAAATGAGAAAAAAATATATGTATATAAAGAATATGAAAATAAAAAACTGAAAATTGGCATGTGCGTATGTATTTACCCCCTTTGTTATGAAGCCCCTAAAAAGTTCTGGTGCAACCAATTACCTTCAGAAGTCACATGCTTAGTGAAATGAAGGCCACCTGTGTGCAATCTAAGTGTCACATGATCTGTCAGTATATACACACCTTTTCTGAAAGGCCCCAGCGGCTGCAACACCATTAAGCTAACCAAACAACACCATGAAGACCAAGGAGCTCTCCAAGCAAGTCAGGGATAAAGTTGTAGAGAAGTCAGGGTTGGGTTATAAAAAAATATCCAAATCTCTGATGATCCCCCAGAGCACCATCAAATCCATCATCATCAAATGGAAAGAACATGGTACCACAACAAACCTGCCAAGAAAGGGGCCGCCCACCAAAACTCTCAGCCCGGTCAAGGAGGGCATTAATCAGAGAGGCAGCACAAAGACCAAAGTTAACCCTGAAGGAGCTGCAGAGTTCCCAAGCAGAGACTGGAGTATCTGTCCATATGACCACAATAAGCCGTACACTCCATAGAGCTGGGCTTTATGGAAGAGTGGCCAGAAAAAAACCTTTACTTACAGTCAGATGAGACAAAAATTGAACTTTTCGTCCACCAAGGAAAACGCTATGTCCGGCGCAAACCCAACACATCTCATCACCCCAAGAACACCATCCCCACAGTGAAACATGGTGGTGGAAGCAGGGACTGGAAAACTGGTCCGAGTCGAGGGGAAGATGGACGGTGATAAATACAGGGATATTCTTGAGCAAATCCTGACTAGTGCAGAGATTTACCTTCCAACAGGACAATGACCCAAAGCATATTGCTAAGACAACACTTGAGTGGTTTAAGAGGAAACGTGTAAAGATATTGGAATGGCCTAGTCAAAGCCCAGACCTTAATCCAATTGAGAATCTGTGGTCAGACTTGAAGATTGCTGTTCACCAACGGAAACCATCTAACTTGAAGGAGCTGGAGCAGTTTTGCCATGAGGAATGGGCAAAAATTCCAGTGGCAAGATGTGGCAAGCTCATAGAGATTAATCCAAAGTGACTTGCAGCTGTAATTGCTGCAAAAGTGGCTCTACAAAGTACTGACTTACGGGGGTGAATAGTTATGCACCTTGATGTTTTCAGTTATTTTGTCCTATTTGTTGTTTGCTTCACAATAAAAAAAATGTACAAAAAGTTGTAGGCATGGTCTGTGAATTAAATGACCCTCAAATATTCCCTTTGAATTCCAGGTTGTGAGGTAACAAAATGTGAAAAATGTAAAGGAGGGGTGAATACTTTCGCAAGGCACTGTACTGTGTACATCCCCTTCACTCTGTTCTCTAATGATTAGGACCCCAATAGTAGCACCATAGAGCAGGTATTATTTGGTTGGTGCATTATTCCTATCCCAGCAATGTGTCTGAGGCATTGACATAAAACTATAGCAGCACTGCTGCACTAAAACACTGCACGATCACCCTGTTCTGTAATGGTCCTGACCAATAGAGAACCAACGGGACTAACAAAAAAAAATAGTATTACGGTTTGTAATTGTAAAACTACATCCCATCTATATGCTAAGTAGACAAAAGCTAGAGGTGTGTGCAAACTTTTGACTGTTACTGTATATAAGATGTTTGCGTGTAATAAGAATTTCAGAGGACCTTATATTTCTTTCATGACTTTTCACTGTTTTTTTCCAGCTGCCTTTCTGACGCAGACAGTGTGCTTGGAAGACACAACAGTGAAGTTTGAGATTTGGGACACAGCTGGTCAAGAGCGCTACCACAGCCTGGCACCCATGTATTACAGAGGGGCCCAGGCTGCCATTGTTGTCTATGACATCACCAATGAAGTGAGTTAATTGTGATACATTTCACTGTTTTATAATGAAAAGCATTGTGCCTCCAGCATGATATTCAGTTTAATTGATAAGTTAGTGTGTTTGACAGAATTGGGTGGAAATTTATAATTTTGCTTTGAAGCTACTTCATCCTTAATGTGTTCCATGGGTTGTAGGTCAGATCATAAGTCAAATTCTTTCTATTCAAACTTGAAACCATATCTATACAGATATTGCTTTGTACACTGGTGCATATATATGATGGGCCTTCCCTAAACTGTAATCACAAAGCTAAAGGAAACATACAAGTCATTCATTATCTTCCGCTTAATCCTCTACTTGGAAGGCAGGGGGGGTTCTTCATGCCCATCCAGAGGAGAACATTTTAGACGCTGGGCAGATACCCAGGACAGGGTGCCTATCTATCACTGGGTACACTCACTCACACAGACACACTCTATATGGGGCAATTTAGAGCACTGAAAGCATAAAATTCTCTAGTTGCTTGATATTTATACACCTGTAGTAATGAGACTAAAAATACCTGGCACTTTTAATTTTAGTAACAAATTGCATATTGTGGCCCATTTACATGCCGCAACACTTCTATAGACAATCTGATGCTTTGATTTAGTTGATTTCGTTAATTTTACAGATATTCAGATTAATAAACAAATAGAATATATGTGAAATGATAATATCTACACAACACTGCAGCATTTTTTGTAATCAGATTGTTTCATTTATACTGTCTTTTGAAGTCATTTATATCTTTTGTAAATAACTATATAGGAGTCATTTGCGAGAGCAAAGAACTGGGTAAAGGAACTCCAGCGACAGGCTAGTCCCAACATTGTCATTGCCCTGTCTGGAAATAAGGCCGACCTTGCTACAAAGAGAGCTGTTCACACCCAGGTAATTTTTTAGTATTTTAAATAATAATAATACATTTACATTTAGTCATTTAGCAGACGCTTTACACATAAGAACATGCAGAAAACCAACTACACTGTAAACTCATCAAACCTGATTGTTATTTGATGCTGCCCTCCCTTTTTTTCTTCATTGAATCTCATTCATTTTGAATAATAATAATCAATAATGTTACAATTTTGATTTTGCAATTCAAAATTCATTTTGACAACACTAACAGAACATGATGGGCAGTTTAGAGGGTATTTTAAGTTTTGTAATGTCAGTCTGTGTTTATTCTTCATATTGTCAATGTTATGTTGCATGTAATGTAGGACATCTATATTTATTTTTGTAATAAAAACATTCTGAATGGGGTATTATATTTTAAGTGGATTATACAAATAAATACAATGCTGTAGGCAACTCCTTTAAAAAAATGGCAAATTGGTTTTATAAGCTAAAAAGTTAGAAATAGACTTCAACCTATTATGAAACAATATTAATGCTGGAACAATATTATTATTTGGAAATAAAAAGAAATAAATGAAAAAAATAAAGTAAAACTTGCAGTCATTACTGTAGCATGTGCAAAAGTCTAAACACCCTAAGGCTTAAATTATTTTTAGAACTTGATTATGAAATTAGGCCTGAGGCAAGTCTGCAATTGTAATGAGGAACTGCCAGTAGAACCAAACAAGGTTGTATTAGTTTCTAAATTTGTATTAACCCCTACTAGCCCTGTAGCCATGTTCAACTGTGTTGAAATCTAAAAATAAATATAATTAATACTGATAAGAGGGCAGTCATAAGCTTGTCGTTAAGGAACCAGCCTTCTGACCTGAAGGTCTCTGGTTCGATTCCGAGTCCCACCAATTACCATGGCTAAAGTGCCCTTGGGCAAGGTGTCTGACCCCAATTTCTCCCCGGGCTCAGTATTCAGGGCAAAATAAATTACTGTCATTTCCATCCATCCATCTATTATGTTTCGCTTTATCCACTAATAGGGTCGCGGGGGGGTTCCCCATGCCCATTCAAGGAAGAACGTTTCGGGCACTGGGAAAATACACCCAGGACAGGCCAATCTATCGCAGGGCACAAACACACTTTATATGGGGTAATTTGGAGAATTCATTGGACCTTAATCCATTTTTGTTGGACTGTGGGAGGAAACCGGAGAACCCGGAGGAAACACACGGGGAGAACATGGAAACTCCACCCAGATTGGGATTCGAACCGGGAACCCTTAGTGCTAAGAGGCAAACGTGCTAACCACTAAGCCACCGTGTCGCCCCTTGCTGTCACTTCGACAGGCATTAATTCCAAACCATCTGTTAAAAAGCAGAATGGCATCTACAACATTTTTACAAGTTAAAATAATTACTTGAGCAAACTGCGTGTAAGTATAAGACGCTGTAAGAAGACAGTGAGATCACAACAGATTTAGATAGATACTCAACGTGTTTGCGAATTATTGTGTATTACTAAAGTACATTGTGAAAAACTAAAAGGGCAGTAGAATTAGCTAAAATATTTAGTTTTATTAGTTATAGCTAATAACTGTGACTATAAAGCTATAACTGCTGACTTGCTGCTTTGAATAAAAACGTCTGCTAAATGACTAAATGTAAATATGTTGTGTTTGTGATCAATACTCCTTAATTATTAAAAATGTCATATTTGGTCAAATGTTTCTAGGCATTTGAGGTTTTATTATTTTTTTTATATTTTTTTTTTACTATAAACCAGAAACTGGTCACCTGGTGCTAAAAATATAACTGTGGACAGTTTCATCATTCTGCATTTATGTTAATATTTATATATTTATTTTTGTAGGATGCTCAGTCTTATGCAGATGACAACAGTTTGCTGTTCATGGAGACGTCAGCCAAGACCTCTTTAAATGTGAATGAGATTTTCCTGGCTATTGGTAGGTTTTTTTTCTTTGTTTCAAGTCCTTTGGCACATTTTTATAACTTGTAAACATGCCTTGAGAACAATGCTTTAAGTGTTATGACTTTGTTAAATAGTTCATTAGAGTGTCATCACATAACGAGGGTGTAAAAAAGCCCTCTCATGATTTTGCTTTTTGAAAATGTTCAAGCTGAAGTTTATTTATGGGCACCAGATAAAGTAAACCATCCATTTATAATTTCTTCATTCATTACCTTCCGCTTGATCCTCTGCTAGGGTTGCTGTGGGGTTTCCCCACGTCCATCCATGGGAGAACAAATCTATCGCTGGGCACACATTCATTCACACACTCACACTCACTATATCCTCCTGGGAACCGAGAACTAAAAGTGTAATCCAATTAATTTTCTGTTGAGATTTTCTAACTATTGAGGGTAAAATAAACCACTTACAATTTTGATATTTTTTAAATAATTTTTATAATATAGAGTAGTTTATTTACCTTGAATCCATGATTTTGGATTTTGGAGGAACCCACGTGGAGAACATGGAAACTCCACAAAGATTGGGATTCAAATAAGGAACCCCAGTGTGGAGAGGCAAACGTGCTAACCACTAAGGCACTATGCCACCCTATTTGAAATTTCAGAAGCAAACTTAATAAATACTGTTGTTGTACACTTGTACAATAAATACATGGTGTGTACTGTGTTGCTGGGCAAACACACCCAGGACAAGGTGCCAATCTATCGCTGGGCACTCACTCACTCACACGGACACACACAAACACACTCTATATGGGGCAATTTGGAGAATTCAAATGACCTTGATCCCTGTTTTTGAATTGTGGGAGGAAACCAGAGAACTGTCTACTAGCTATCCATCCATCCATTAACTTCCGCTTTTATTCTCTATTAGGGTCACAGAGGGGTTTCCCATGCCCATCCAGGGGAGAACGTCTTGGGCGCTGGGCAGATACACCCTGGACAGGGTGCCAATCTATCACTGAGCACACACTCACTTACACAAACACACTTTATATAGGGCGATTTGGAGAATTCAGTTGACCTTGATCCATGTTTTTGGACTGTGGGAGGAAACCGGAGAACCCGGAGGAAACCCACACGGACACGGGGAGAACATGGAAATTCCACCCTGATTGGGATTCGAACTGGAAATCCCAAGTGCTAAGAGGCACCCGTCTGCTAGCTATATATATATATATATATATATATATATATATATATATGTATATGTATATGTATATGTATGTATATATATATAAATATATGTATGTATATATATATAAATATATGAACTATTTGCAAATGAGTTGCTTAAAATGTTTCGAATTTGATGGATGCTTTTAAACTACATTATGTGCAGTGTAATGATTATCATGTGATCGTCTTGACAAACATTAACATTCCTGTAACTTGCTATTTTCTGTATTTTAGCAATGAGATTGCCCAAGAGTGAGCCCCAGGCGTCTGGAAGTGGGGGAAATCGGCCTGTGGTTCTAACTGATACGGCCCCGCCCCCAAGGGGTGCCTGCTGCAGCAACTAGTGCACATCAACTGGCCCACCCAAACTCTGTTACTGCAACTAACGCAAGGCCTTGCACCTTCCCTGAACTTAGATCTGACTGTAACTAATGAATCGCCCTGCTCAGTTACCTTCAATAACCTGGTGGTCAGAAGCAAAAAAAAAACAAAAAAAAACATTTCACTGTTCTTATTTTCTAATGTTAAAGCTTTGGTTTAATTGGTATTCTCTGCTTTTACACTTGCTTCTTAAAAAGGAAATGCTCCCCATGCCTTTGAGTAGCCTCAAGTAGCAGAATGGGGCTTTGTTAAAGATCCACTGAACCTCTTTGTTTGAGATCCCCTGACAGTCCATTTTCTTTAATGTCTTCTTTTTGGGTTTTTTTCTTTATAGAAACTCATTTTTTGATGTAATGCATTGCACAGTTCACCACAATGCAGCTTAAGAGTTGTACGATTCTCTGATAGCACAAGTGAGGTTGAGACAGATTTGCCCATTCTGAAATCTCCCCCAGCACATTGCTCGGTGGTCCCGCTCTGGCCCGCCACACCCCAAGAGGCACTGTGCAATGGCTGACTGCCCTCGTATTTTGACTCTACTGCCCATCAAAAACTCCCAACACGTGATCCATGCTGTTGTTCACAAAGATGTAAATGCTTATTCATAATCCTTTCCCCACAACCTCTCTGGCTGGTGTTGATCAGTCCGTATTGTTTTATCAGTTTTGGTGTTGACCTGTGGGCACGTTTGAGAACGCTTACATGCACTGCAATCATGTAGTGAACAAGTAACCTGCACCCTTTGAATGACACATTTGTAAATTAAGCTCCATATTCTCTGACCCCTTCTTTGTCTCAAACATGTACCTGAAGCTTAATTCATTTTCTGTCTGTGGTTTTAACACACCCAGGTGTTTTTACCATGCCTTGCACTAATACGTTCTTTTTTTCATGAATATATCTACTCAAAAGTACAGCCAGAGTGATATAAATATAAATATATATAAATAATTTACTGTAAATAGGGTGTTGCAATGTAGTCTACTTTTCCATTTACTGTTCCATAACTAATGCTTAATAGAGAGTTGTCTAAATAATCATTAAAACAAAAGAAACATGTACAGTAACCAGAAACTGCTTTGATAAGGGTTTGGATTTGTTTGTTTCTTTTTTTTTCTTCCTTTTTCACAAAATGGTTGAATTATAATCAATGGTGGTCTTATAAATGTATGTAGTGTTATTAACAAAATAAGAGAAACAGACGTCTAGCTCACTTGTCGTCGTTGATTTTTTGCAACACAGAGAATTTAACAGATGGGCTACAATGTTGAAATGCAGTACAATTGTGGAAGTTTTAATTTGCTTTAGATTAGAGTAAAACATTTCTTCAATTTAATAGTGCTTCATACAGTACCTAAAGATAATACATACCCAAAAAAAACAGCGCAGTAGTATAGATAACTTAGGAGTTTTATATCCAAGTGATCAAAACCATTATAATAGATGTCAGTTGGTGGTCAGTGACACTGATTGTTAATTATAACTTGCTTTTACTGGCCAGGGTCATGAGCAATGCTGGAGCTTATTATAGGACTTGAGGTCAAGAAATATGCTGTACAGACCCACAATTACACTTTTTAGGCTTTTTAGTATTATCAGTTTACCTACTAGCACAGCTTTAAGTGGTCGGAGGAAACAAACTCGCGGAGGAAAGACCTCATGCTCAGATGCAGAGATTTTGCAATCCCAATGGATTTGTTATATTAACAATTATTATTTATTGTTAACTATTTTTGGTGGCATAGTGGTCAGCATGATCGCCTCTCAGCAATTCCATCAAATCCCAATCTTTATGGAGTTTCTATGTTCTCCTGTCCATGTTTGTTTCCTCTAGGTTTCCTCCCACAGCCCAAAAATATGGATGCAAGATAAATTGAATGCTCCAAATTGCCCCATATATAGTGTGTGTTTGTGTGAGTGAGTGTGCCCAGCGATAGATTGGTGCCATTTCTTCGGTGTATCTGCCCCTGGGTGTAACGTTCTACACTGAATGGGCATGGGGAACCCCCTCTTTGTGCCATAGTGGAGGATTAAATAGAAGATAATGAATGAAGAATGGTCACAATAGCCAGGAATCCATAAGGTGGTTATTGTGTATTTGGACTAGGTACTTGTTTAGAATTTTAGCAATGTGCTTAACCTAATTATTATAAATTACACAGTAGTGTTTAAGAGTGTTTCTGAGCACAGCTGAAACAGCACCTGCAGTATGATATGTATAAAAAAAAAAAAAGGTTTTATCTGCGCTGGGCAGATAGACCCAGGACAGGGCGCCAATCCATCGCTGGGCACACACTCACACAGACACACTCTATATGGGGCAATTTGGAGAACTCAATTGACTTGATCCATGTTTTTGGACTGTGGGAGGAAACCGTAAAACCTGGAGGAAACCCACACGGACACAGGGAGAACATGGAAACTCCCCCCAGATTGGGATTCGAACCGGGAATCCCTAGCGCTGAGAGGTGAGCGTGCTAACCACTAAGCCACCGTGCTGCCCTGAATAGACATCAAGTTAATTATTTTAAGTGGCATTGACATTTTTTATACTTAGCTTAATTGCTTCTAATGTGCAGTCCTTGCAGAACAAGGGGCTTGCAGAAGTAAACTGTAAGCTACTAGCATGTATTTTTGTGATTGGTTAAATAATGCTGTTGATATACTTTATAGTAACAGCTATATACACTGTATAGCTGGTGTAGTTTTATATCATAGTGCAATCAAAACATTTCTACTCTAAAGAAGCATATCAGTAACTGTATTAAAATGAAAATGGAATGCGTAAAATGGAAATGTGATTCCACGCAAACAACACAAAATATATAGAATTTATTTCTTGGGAAAATAATACAATATTATACGTCTACACGTGGCAAAAGAATGTGAACTTTTAGTTCTGCAAATTAGCTCGGGATAATTTTGGCAAATTTCTTTATATGACACATCTATTATCAATGGTAGGAACACTGAAAACAAGATGATGATTCTAAGCACAAAAGTCAGTGTACCAGAAAATATCAATCCAATAGAAACGACCTGAAGCAATGTTATTGTATAACATGTTACAGTTATAGCACATATTCCAGTTTATGTTATTGTAGCCATGATCAACACAACAATAACATAACCCGGAGTATGTGCATACTGTATTATGGTACAATAATATATATCCAGGTCCAGTTTATATTGAATTGATATTTTCTGGTAGACTGACTTGTGTGCTTCAAATCATTATCTTGTTACATAACTCTGACATATCCTGATATATTTCCGGCACGGTGACTTAGTGCTTAGCACCTCTGCCTCGCAAAAGCCCAATCTGGGTAAAGTTTCCATGTTCTCCCCGTGTCTGGGTTTCCTGTGTATCTGCCCATCGCCTGAAATGTTCTCCCCAGGATGAGCATCCCCCAGTAGAGGATTAAGCGGAAGATATTCATTCATTATCTCCTGCTTTATCCTCTATTAGGGTCACGAGGGGGTTCCCCTTGCCCATCCAGGAGAGAACGTCTCGGGCGCTGGGCAGATACACCCAGGACAGGGCGCCAATCCATCGCTGGGCACACACTCACTCACACAGACACACTCTATATGGGGCAATTTTGAGAATTCAATTAACTTGATCCATGTTTTTGGACTGTGGGAGGAAATCGGAGAACCCGGAGGAAACCCACGCAGACACGGGGAGAACATGGAAACTCCACTCAGATGGGGATTCGAACCGGGAATCCCTAGTGCTGAGAGGCGAACGTGCTAACCACTAAGCCACCGTGCCGCCCGACATGCGGAAGATAATGAATGAATAATTCCCATGCCCATCCAGGGCAGATACACAAACATACATTATATGGGGCAATTTAGAGCCAATAGTTAGTTGATGTACCTTGAAACCATGTTTTTGGATTGTGAGAGGAAAACCTAGCAGACACGGGGAGAACATGGAAACTCCACCCAGATTGGGATTCGAACCTGGATCCCCAGTGCTGAAGTGGAAGTGCTAACCACTAAGCCATCTTTTAAACTTGTAACTAAATCATGTTTATAATATTAAACAGTCTTATGTGTAATTCGTCTCAAATTATTACAGACAATATATAAATAATATGAAGTGTTTGTTTAATATTTGCAAAAATTGACACTATTTCATGCAGTGAGTATAACGCTATATCTTCTTACGCCTAATACGCAGATAGTTGTTTTACGACGGTTTAAGTTTAAACAACGCTCGAGTTATTAACTCTATGAACGGGTGTTCCTCCAGCTATCGCTCATTATATCTGCGAACCATCTAAACAAGTTGCTCTGTCGCCATGTTTAGAAAAAAGAGTCAGCTGATCTCTTAGTGCGGTGTCCTTAGACCTGATTGGCTGATGATGCAACGCTGCCGTGCAACCTGATTGGCTGTCGGAAGATACAACATGTAAATAGATCCAGCTTGCTTTGTATTAATACAAACATTTTGACAGAATAAATTCAGTAGGACTGATGTGATATATATATCTCATTCATTCATTCATTATCTCCCGCTTATCCTCTATTAGGGTCTCGGTGGGGTTCCCCATACCCATCCAGGGGAGAACGTTTCGGGCGCTGGGCAGATACACCCAGGACAGGGCGCCAATCTATCGCTGGGCACACACCCATTCACACAAACACACTCTATATGGGGCAATTTGGAAAACTCAGTTGACTTGATCCATGTTTTTGGACTGTGGGAGGAAACAGGAGAACCTGGAGGAAACCCATGCAGACACAGGGAGAAACATGGAATCTCCACCCAGATGGGGATTCGAAGAAAAAACTTTAGTGATCCCTTTGAGATGATTCCCTTAGGGAAATAAAAAAACAGTAACAGAGAATAGAGAAGAGGGATACATTACAGGTATATAGAGTATATATTCATTCATTCATTATCTTCCGCTTTATCCTCTATTAGGGTCGCGGTGGGGTTCCCCATGCCCATTCAGGGGAGAACGTCTCGGGCGCTGGGCAGATAGACCCAGGACAGGGCGCCAATCCATCACTGGGCACACACTCACTCACACAGACACACTCTATATGGGGCAATTTGGAGAATTTAATTGACTTGATCCATGTTTTTGGACTGTGGGAGGAAACCGGAAAACCCGGAGGAAACCCACGCAGACACAGGGAAAACATGGAAATGCCACCCAGATGGGGATTCGAACCGGGAATCCCTAGTGCTGAGAAGCAAACGTGCTAACCACTAAGTATATATTATAATATAAAATGTTATTGCACCATAATACAGTTATTGCACATAGTCCGGTTTGTTGTTATTGTGTTGGTCAGGCTACTTCCACATTCTGTTCATTGTCACCCTGTTACCCCTACTTCTCCCCCATAGAGAGAGGTTGTACAGTCTGATGGCATGAGGGACAAAAGTGTTTTTAAGTCTGCTGGTCCTGCATTTAGGAAGAAGCAGTGTGTTACTAAACAGACCCCTCTGATTGGTGATGAACGCAGAGGGTGACTGGCATTAAACAAATTGAAGTGCAGTGTCATGAAGTGCAAATTCTTTAACAAATTTACACCATTGCTGCATGACCATGTTAAGTCCAATTGGGAAGAATGTTTAAATTTAGACAACATTGCTCATAGAGTATTAAATAAAATCCTAAAGTCTGCTAAACTGCAAAAATTAATAGATTTTTTCAGACCCAAACTATCGTGTTTGCATTAGATTACATTGCCATTTTTAAAAAATTCATTGTTTTTGTTTAATCCTCTACTAGGGTCGGGGGGGGGGGGGGGGGTTGAAGGACCCACAGTGGTAATTTCAGTGAATCCGGTATTTGAACCAACACCCTTCAGATTAATAGCCCAACACCCTGTCCCTGCCTTCTTGTGTACACTTATGAAACAATAGTTTACTGAGTTTCAAGCTATCATTATGTCAGAGGAAAAATGTACAGGAAGGACATTTAGGTAGAACATGGTGAATGGGGGTGGGGGTCCAAAATAACTTTGAAAACCATTACATTAAGGGTATTAATCTCACATTAAGATCTATCTATCTTATATCTAATAAAATCAAGGGGGGTACGTTTTGGGCGCTGGGCAGATACACCCAGGTGAAACCCTAAGTGCAATTTGTGAAAGACAATGAATGAATAAAATTAATTACGTAAGAGAAGCGCAGCACGGTGGCTTAGTGGTTAGCACGTTTGCCTCTCAGCACTAGGGAATCCCGGTTCGAATCCCCAACTGGGTGGAGTTTACATGTTCCCCTCCTCTCCGCGTGGGTTTCCTCCGGGTTCTCTGGTTTCCTCCCATAGTCCAAAAACATGGATCAAGTCAATTTAGTTTTCCAAATTGCCCCATATAGAGTGTGTCTGTGTGAGTGAGTGTGTGCCCAGTGATAGAGTGGCGCCCTGTCCTGGGTGTATCTGTCCAGTGCCCGAAAAGTTCTCCCCTGGATGGGCATGGGGAACCCCCCTGCGACCCTATTATAGGATAAAGCGGAAGATGATGGATGGATGGATAAAACGTTGAATTGGTTAATTTATGGCTAAATTATCTAATTAATCTCCAGTGCGCTGATGATCCGTTTAAACAGCGTGACTTTTACTCAATATTTAGCTAGTGATGTATCTGATCCCGCTGTGGCGGAGTGATAGAAGAGCCAAGGCGAGGCGAAGAGCGGCGAGCTGTTCCAAGCGTTTCAAGTCACCCTGGGTTCGAATCCCAATCTGGGTGGAGTTTCCATGTTTTTACCCCAATCTGGGTGGAGTTTCCATGTTTTTACCCCAATCTGGGTGGAGTTTCCATGTTTTTACCCCAATCTGGGTGGAGTTTCCAGATTTACTTACACACCTAATTAAATGTGGATTTAGGAGAGGGAATGCCATTTTGCATATTGATAACACGTTGGGGCGGCACGGTGGCTTAGTGGTTAGCACGTTCGCATCTCAGCGCTAGGGATTCCCGGTTCGAATCCCCATCTGGGTGGAGTTTCCATGTTCTCCCCGTGTCTGCGTGGGTTTCCTCCGGGTTCTCCGGTTTCCTCCCACAGTCCAAAAACATGAATCAAGTTAATTGAATTCTCAAAAAAAAATATTGCCCCCTATAGAGTGTGTCTGTGTGAGTGAGTGTGTGCCCAGCGATGGATTGGCGCCCTGTCCTGGGTCTGTCTGCCCAGCGCCCGAGACGTTCTCCTCTGGATGGGCATGGGGAACCCCACCGCGACCCTAATAGAGGATAAGGGGGAGATAATGAATGAATGAATGATAACACGTTGGATTGGTAAATTTCTGGCTAATTTATCTCCAGTACACTGAAGATCCGTTTAAACAGCGTGACTGTGACTCAATATTTGCCGAAACCAATGTTTAGACATTAGCCTGCTTTAGAGCAACTCTGCAGTGACTCGGTTGACCTTCAAACTGCAACCGCAGAGTTGTGGGTTTTCGGTTCGAGCGCGGCGGAATCGGATCCTCGGTTTTCCTCCCCTAGCGGAAGCGTGGCGCATTTGCAATTTGCAATGTCAAACGAAACAGCGAGAAGCCAGGGATGAACGCCATGTCTGATCCCGCTGTGGAGGAGTGAAAGAGGAGCCGAGGCGAGGCGAAGAGCGGCAAGCCGTCCCCAGCGCGTCGAGGCGCCTCCGGGTTCGGCCATGGCGGACAATCCGGCGGGCACGGCGACATCCAAAGCGCGACTGAGCAGCTCGCCGCGCCTGAAAAAACTCGAGAAACTCGCCGTGTACTCTTCCTGCAAGGTAACGCGTCGTTCGCAGTCCTCCCACTTTCGATCCCGCGACGTCGGACGCTCGTTACACGCGCCTTTCCAACTGCGCCGCCGCCGCCGCCGCCTCACAACTCCGTGCCAAATGTGCAAGCGCAGCACAAATTGCCTGGTTTTGGCGTTTGCTTCGTGAGGAGACGCGCACTTCGCTGTTATTTGCACCTCCGCGGCTGCGCTCGTCGGCGTTTCCGCGATTACGATCGCAAAGCGGGCCGAAGTCGTGCGAGAGCACGGCAACAGCGGACCGGAGTTCGGCGGCTCGGCTGTTAACAGGCGCTTTCCTTCCCAACTCGGTTGGTTTGTTCGCGCCCGGGTGTCGGGTGGGTGGGTGGGTATGTGTGCGTGGGGTGGGGGGGACACGCCACCGTGAAGACGCGAGTGGGAAAGTTTGTTGTGAAACGTGAGCCGTCGTGGAAACGTTCCGCGCGGAGGCTCGAGTGCAGGCTTTGTTTTGACAGTGTGACAGCTGCGAGGGGGCGGGGCCTCGAGGTGCCTCCCGCCCAATGGGAGCGTCCACGTTTTATACGAACGGAAGCGGCAACATCAGAGGCAACTGCAGCGGGGGGTAAACACTCAGAGCACACGTTAAAAAAACATTTAATAAACACTAAAAGTACATGTGTTCATGATGAAAATGAAATAAATGTATTATAAATTAATAATAATGAAATGAAAATAACAAAGCGAAACATTATGGAAAAGCAAACAAACCTAAAACTTAAACTTAAAAAGGGTGTGGTTCAGATGTTGGGCTATTAATCTGAAGGTTGTGGGTTCAATTCCCAGGTCCACTGAAGTTATCAATGTGAGTCCTTAAGCAATGGCCCTTAACCCTACTTGCTCCAGGGATGCTGCTGTGCTTGCTTTGGAACATCAGAGGCAGCAGCAGCGGGGGTAAACACTCAGAGCACACTTTAAAAAAAACCTTTATTAAACTCTAAATGTGTTCATGATAACAAATCAAAACATTCAGTTTTCTTCGCTCTTGGGCCATTTTGGAAAAACAAGCATATACTTCAACTTAAAAAGGTTGTGATTTAAGTGTTGGGCTATTAATCTGAAGGTTGTGGGTTTAAATCTCAGGTCAACTGAATTTACCAATGTGGGTCCTTATGTAATGGCCCTTAACCCTCATTACTCCAGCGATGTTGTGGCAACACTAAAAGCACACTTTAAAAAAAAAAAACATTTATTAAACATTATTAAGGCAACTGCAGTGGGGCCAACACTCAGAGCACACTTTAAAGACATTTAATAAACACTAAAAGTACATGTGTTCATGATAAAGATAAAACAAATAAATAATAATGAAATAAAAATAACTAATCAAAACATTCAGTTTTCTTTGCTGTTGGGACATTTTGGAAAAACAAGCATAAACTTAAACTTAAAAAGGGTGTGGTTCAGATGTTGGGCTATTAATCTGAAGGTTGTGGATTCAAATCCCAGGTCCACTGAAGTTACCAATGTGGGTCCTTATGCAATGGTCCTTAACCCTCATTACTCCAGGGATGCTGCGGCCAAACCCTGTGCTTGCTTTGGAACATCAGAGGACTGTGGGCCAACACTTAAAGCACACTTAAAAAAACATTTATTAAACACTAAAAGTACATGTGTTCATAATAAAAATGAAATAAAATAACAAATCAAACACAACATTCAGGTTTCTTTGCTCTTGGACCATTTTAGAACAAACTTAAATTTAAATTAAAGTGTGTGGCAGTTTAGTGGTTCAGATGTTGGGCTAATAATCTGAAGTTTGGGGGTTCAAATCCAAGGTCCATTGAAGTTACCAATGGGGGTCCTTAAGCAATGGCCCTTTACCCTCACTACTCCAGGGATGCTGCGGCCAAACCCTGTGTTTGCTTTAAAACATCAGAGGCAACTCCACCGGGGGTCAAATCTCAAAGTACACTTTAAAAAAACATTTAATAAACATTCCTTCATTCATTATCTTCCGCTTTAACCTATATTAGGGTGTGGGGTGGCAAATGCCCATCCAGGGGAGAATGTTTCGGGCGCTGGGCAGATACACCCAGTACAGGGTGCCAATCTATCGCTGGGCACACATTGATTCACATAGACACGCACGCATACACACTCTATATGGGGCAATTTGGAGAACTCAATTGACTTGATCTATGTTTTTGGACTGTGGGAGGAAACCGGAGAACCCAGAGAAAACCCATGCAGACACGGGGAGAACATGGAAACTCCACCCAGATGGGGATTCGCACCGGGAATCCCTTGTGCTGAGAGGCGAACATGCTAACCACTAAGCCACCGTGCCGCACATTTAATAAACACTAAAAGTAAATGTGTTCATGATAAAGATAATGAATCAAAACATTCAGTTTTCATTACTCTTGGACCATTTTAGAAAAACAAACTTAAACTTAAATTAAAGAGTGTGATAGCTCAGTGGTTCAGGCTATTAATCTGAAGGTTGTGGGTTCAAATCCCAGGTCCAATGAAGTTACCAATGTGGGTCCTTATGCAATGGCCCTTAACCCTCCTTGCTCCAGGGATGCTGTGGCCAAACCCTGTGCTTGCTTTGAAACATCAGAGGCAACTGCACCGGGGGATCAAATCTGAAGGTGGCTTAGTGGTTAGCACGTTCGCCTCTCAGTGCTAGGGATTCCCGGTTCGAATCCCCATCTGGGTGGTTTCCATGTTCTCCCCGTTTCCGTGTGGGTTTCCTGTGGGTTCTCCTGTTTCCTCCCACAGTCCAAAAACATGGATCAAGTCAATTGCGTTCTCCAAATTGCCCCATATAGAGTGTGTGTGTGTCTGTGTGAGTGAGTGTCCAATGGATGAGTATTTGCCCAGTGCCCGAAACTCTCTCCCCTGGATGGGCATGGGGAACCCCCCCAGTGGAGGATAAAGCGGAAGATAATGGATGGATATATATCCATCCAGGGGATGTCTATCCCTCTCCATCCAGATTTGGATTCCCTAGCGCTGAGAGGTGAACGTGCTAACCACTAATCCACTGTGCCACCCGTTAGTAAAAACAAATCCGTTTATTTTATGTTATTGTTATTGTTTGTGTAACTGTGAACTGTATTTCCACATGTTGTTTGATGTCATATTTTTTATCTTAAATTTTGTTTCCGTAGGCTGAAGGAGCTTGTAAATGTAATGGCTGGAAGAGCCAAAACCCACCTCCTACTCCACCCCCTCCAACTCCACCTAGAGTGGAACAGTCAGCATCTGTCAATCTTCTCGAGCCTTGTAGGAGCTGCAGTCACCCATTAGGTGAGCTATGTGGACAGGTTTAATGATGCTGAACCTAATGTTACATCATACAAAGTAAGTAGTTCCTAATGCACATACGCTTTCACGTCTCTTATTGGGCAGGAAATCATGTAACACATCTAGAGAACATTTCAGAAGAGGAGATGAACAGGTTACTTGGCATTGTACTAGATGTCGAGTATCTGTACACCTGTGTTCACAAAGAGGAGGATGCTGACACAAAGAAAGTGTACTTCTCCCTGTTTAAGGTAAATTCTTAAATTCTCATTGCTGTTTATCTAGCACAAGTGGCATTTTGTGCATTTATTTTTCTCGCCATTGATTACATTTTCTTAGTTGCTAAGAAAATGTATCCTGCATATGGGAAGGCCCGTGGTCGAGACTTCGGAGAGCCCACCTTTTGAGAAACCCAGCATCGAACAGGTTTACTGTTTTAAAGTCAACACATGCACAACAATAAACTAAGCCCCTCATACTGTTTATAATACAAACTAAGGCTGCCACTTATTTCCCACTTATTCTAGTCAAAGATTATAGGTGACATATTTTTCCTATAAATTTGACAACTGTTAGTGTCATGCTTTGATACAGCACATGCAGGTTCAAACCTGAATCTTCAGCATGATAGAAATGAACATATCGATGATTTTTTGAAGTAAAATAAAAATACATTTTTTATATAATTTATATATTATGTATTATAATTTAACATGCAACAATAAAGGTATAGTAACAAACCATATGTACCTTATGCTTAACATTAAACTGATAAAGGTGTAATATTTCCTATGCAAATAAATAAGAGATAAGAACACCTATAAAAAAGAAGACAAACCTCATTTCCAGAAAAACTGAAACACTTTCTGTCCCTGTTTGTTCAGGCATGTAATCAATAATATTACATTTGTCATTGATGAAAATGAAAATCTTTGCTGTCCTTTTTGTCTTTTGAATATGATCACTTACAGTTTTGTTTTTGTCATTTATTCATTATTTTCCGCTTAATCCTCATAAGGGTCGTGGGAGGGGGTTCCTTATGCCAATCCAGAGGAGAAGGTTTCGGGCGGTGGGCAGAAATGCCCGATTGGCCCCAGTGCGCCAATCTATTGCTGGGCACACACACTCACTCATACACACATTCTGTATGAGGCACTTAAATTTATAAATTTATACATTAAATTTACCTTGAATCCATGTTTTTTGGACTGTGGGAGGAAACTGGAGAACCCAGTGGAAACCCACGCGGACATGGGGAGAACATGGAAACTCCACCCAGATTGGGATTTGAAACTGGATCCCCTGCGCTGAGAGGCGAATGTTCTAAACACTAAGCCGCTGTGCCCCCCGCTATTCATTCATTCATTATCTCCCGCTTATCCTCTATTAGGGTCGCGGTGAGGTTCCCCATGCCCATCCAGGGGAGAACGTCTTGGGAGCTGAACAGATAGACCCAGGACAGGGCGCCAATCCATCGCTGGGCACACACTCACTCACACAGACACACTCTATATGGGGCAATTTTGAGAATTCAATTAACTTGATCCATGTTTTTGGACTGTGGGAGGAAACCGGAGAACCCACAGGAAACTCACGCAGACATGGGAAGAACATGGAAACTCCACCCAAATGGGGATTCGAACCGGGAATCCCTAGCGCTAATAGGCGAACGTGCTAACCACTAAGCCACCGTGCTGCCCCCCGCTATATATACATAAATTAATTAATTCATTCATTCATTAATTATTATCAGCTTAATCCTTTATTAGGGTCGCAGAGGGGTTCCCTATGTCCATTCAGAGAAGAAAGTTACGGTCACTGGGCAGACTCAGGACAGTGTGCAAATTTATCGCTGGGCACACACTCACACACAGACTATTTAGGGGAAATTTAGAGGCAATTTAGAGCATTTGGTTCACCTTGATCCATGTTACTGACTTCATCCATGTTTTTGAACTGTGGGAGGAAACCAGAGAACCCAGAGGAAACCCACATGGACATGGAGAGAACATGGAAACTCCACCCAGGTCCCTGAAATCCCTAGTTATTATATTTGTAAACTTAATATTTTAAAGGGACGAATATCTTATATCAGCGTTTTCTGTAAAACCGCTTTTATGTAAGCTGTGTATATATGTGTCTGACTGCTGGTTTGTTTTATAGGGAGTAAACAACTTTGTGCAATACAAGTTTAGTCATCTTCCCTCTAAAGAGCGACAGACCATTGTGGAACTGGCCAAGATGTTCCTCAATCAGATCAACTACTGGCAGCTGGAAACGCCATCACAGAGAAGGCTGCAAATCCCTACTGATGATGTGGCTGGCTACAAAATTAACTACACCAGGTGATTTGGGCTTTAGGCAATCCTACGATGTGTTGTCAATGAACTGATTTGTATTTTTGAACCAAAATATTCTCAACTGTAATACACAAAACATGTATCCTTTCTGAATGGTTTAAGTGATTCATGGTGCCATGGTCTTTACATTATTTTATTATTATTTGAACCAGGGTAGTACAATGGCTTAGTGGTTAGCACGTTCGCCTCTCAGCGCTAGGTATTCCCGGTTCGAATCCAAACTCCTGGGTAGAGTTTTCATGTTCTCCCCGTGTCCGTGTGGGATTCCTTCCGTGTGTACCCAGTGATAGACTGGCACCCTTTCTCCTGGGTGTATCTGCCCAGCGCACAAGACATTCTCCCCTGGATGGGGATGGGGAGAACCCCCCCCCCATGACCCTAATAGAGGATAAAGATAATGGATGGATGGATTATTTAAACCAGAAGGATACACATTTTGCTTTCAAATTAAAGACATACATTTATTTCTAACATTGTACTTTATAAAATAAAAACTGCAAATTGTTTTAAAACAACACACAATAATTAAAGTGAGCAATTACCTTTAGAGTGGGATTCTTAAAGGAACATACATAATTATGTAACTAAGAAAAAAGGCAAAAAAAATTTTTTTTCTGATTTTTTTATCCCTGAATTCAAGGTTTATATCTCAGAATTTGGGGTGGCAAGGTGGCTTAGTGGTTAGCATGTTCGCCTCCCAGTGCTGGGCATCCAGGTTCAAATCCGGATCTGGGTGGAGTTTCCATGTTCCACCCGTGTCCGTGTGGGTTTCCTCCAGGTTCTCCTATTTTCTCACACTATCCAAAAACATGGATTTATGGTAAATTAAATTCTCTAAATTACCCAATTTTGCGTATGTTTGTATCTCTGAGTAAATGTTTGCCACCAATAGATTGGCACCCTGTCCTGTCCAGCACCTGTAACATTCTCCCCTGGATGGGCATGGGGAACCCCCCTAGTACACCCTAGTACAGGATAAAGCGGAGGATAATGGATGGATATATATTTATCCATCCTGCCATTATCTTCTGCATTATCTTTTTATAAATCTATAAAAATATATATGCATATTCTCATTCAACATATATACTGTATATACCGTTTATATTTTGTCATAATATTTGAATAGTAAAAACTTGATCATTATCCACCACCCAGCTTTACAACTGGGATTTACATTTTAAACATTTGAATAATGCAGCAAATATTCTTAAACAATCATTAAAGTCTGCATACATGTGTTTTATTACAAATAATAAGATCTGTAAACACTAAACCCTTTAGGATGTTAAGAGAATCATATAGAAAGCATGTAATATATGCCGATGTATGTGCGACATGATATGAAGTCAGAATTTTGGGATATAAAGTCAGAATTATGGGATATAAACTCAGAATTATGGGAAATAAACTCAGAATTCTGAGATTGAAAAGTTAGAATTCTGAGATGGTTATGACGTTTTTGGCCTTCTTGGTGGCTGAATTGGGATTCCAAACTTGAACAACTGAAACGTTTGCTTGTATGACAGAATTCTTTGCGGTCAGCTTTTGTTCTTTAAACTTGCTCCCCCTGCTGGAGATTTGTTATAATTGCGATATCAATCAGAATCAGAAAACTATTAATCTCTGGAGGGGAAATTGCAGTTTTTACAGATTCTTCATTAGTCGTGTTTATATATAAAAAGATAGAAGTAAAAAATTAACAATAAGTATAGTAAAATTAAACTACAAGTACGCAATAAAGTTAATGAAAAGCAATTCCCCCTCTTGTTTTATTTAATAAAACTATAGTTTGTTAAAATATGTAGCAGGAGCAAATACACATTTTATAGAATTTTTTATTTGTGTGCATGTAAGTATGACTTTTACTGTAAATAATTTTTCCTTCCATCCATTATCTTCCGCTTTATCCTCTATTGGGGGGGGGGGGGGGGTTCCCAATTTCCCCATGCCCATTTAGGGGAGAACGGGCACTGGGCAGATGCACCCAGGACAGGGCGGCAATCTATCACTAGGAACACTAACTCACACAGACACGCACACAAACACTCTATATGGGGCAATTTTTAAGAACTAAGAACTCAATTGACTTGATCCATGTTTTTGGGAGGAAACTGGAGAACCCGGAGGAAACCCACGGGGAGAACATGGAAACTCCACCCAAATGGTAATTCGAACATGCTAACCGCTAAGCCACCGTGCCGCCCATAAATAATTTACCTTTAAATTAAAATTAATGCTGTACTAGGGTCGCGGGGGGTTCACCAATGCTCATCCAGGGGAGTTTCAGGCACTGGGCAGATACACCCAGGACAGAGCGCCAATCTTTCGCTGGGCACACACTCGCTTACACAGACACACTCTATATGGGACAATTTAGAGCATTCAATTTACCTTGAATCCATGTTTTTGGACTGTGGGAGAAAAGAGGAGAACCCAGAGGAAACCCACACAAACACGGGTGGGACACCCAGATAATTCAAACCTGGATTCCCAGCGCTAAGATGCAAATGAGCTAACCACTAAGCCACCGTGCGACCTTATGCTTTATTTAATATTTGAATATTGTTGTCTGGGACATGGTTTGATCTGCGTATGAAATTGTGTTGTAGATGGCTATGCTATTGTAATGTACCACAGTTCTGTGACAGTCTGCCACGCTATGAGGCTACACAGATTTTTGGGCGCACGTTTCTTCGTTCAGTGTTTACAGTCATGAGAAAGCAGCTGCTGGAGCAGGCCAGACAAGAAAAGGATAAACTGCCTCCTGAAAAACGAACACTTATCCTCACACACTTTCCAAAGTAAGGAACTGTTCCCTCACCTGTACACAGAAACACAAACACACACTCTCTCTGAGTTTCTGAGTCTATTTGTCTCTCTGACTGTGAGTACATTCTGCTCCTAATGTACTGTACTAATGCTCTCTGTGCATAGATTCTTATCCATGCTGGAGGAAGAGGTTTACACTCCTGGTTCTCCTATATGGAGTGACAACTTCATGGTTGGTGTCTCAGGTGGACAAATCCCAAAAGGTGTGTATTTGAAAACGACTGATTTTGGTTTGTCTGAACAAAATGTGAAATGATAGCATAAGGATGTGATAGCTCAGTGGGTAGAGTGTTGGGCTATTAATCAGAATGTTGTGGGTTCAAATCCCAGGTCCACTGAAGTTACCAATGTGGGTCCTTGAGCAAGACCCCAATCCTCATTGCTCCAGGGGGTGTCGCATCAATCATGTGCTCGCTTTGTAAGTCGCTTGGGGTAAAAGCATCTGCTATGTGACCAAACATAAATATAATTCCAACCTATCTATAGTTATTATAAAAAAATATATTATTAAAATGTAAGATCTACTTGGATCATCTCTTCTTTTGTTGAAAACACAACTGTACAGATGTTTACCTCATTTGTCGTTCCTTTTTTATTTATTTAGTAATCAGTGCAGCCCAGGTTTCCCAACCAGTCAACTGCACCAATAGTTCCTCTCTTGGGGAGCTGGCAAGAAAAGGCTGTGACAATCCATCAAGCAAAGCTTCATCAGCTTTAGAGACCAGTACAGGTCAGATATTTAAACATTATCCACATTGTGCCACCTTGTTTTAAACACTGATGTTTTCCTTTTCATTTAGTCTGGTAACTTAAGGTTTAAGTAAACATAAGTGCAGATTTCACTTTTTGCTGTATTTTTAAAATATCATCCAATGTTTCTGATTGTAACTCTTAAAAGTGCTACTGATGTTTTTCTATCACTATAGATCAGTTTTAATAAATACTTTAAGAAAGTTCATTATAAGCCATATTATGTTAATACCAGCACACATGGCATATTGCAACCTGTGTTTTGTATGTGGGTGAAGGTGGAGACAAGCGGAAATCCTCTGAGCCTTTGTTTCATGAAGATCTGAAGAAAGCTCGGGTGATTGGTGACATTCCCATGGACCTGATCACTGAGGTTATGTCTACTATTACAGATCCTGCCACCATACTAGGAAGAGAGGTACCCTGTTTCTGTTATATGGTCTTGTTTTCCTATGACTTATGTTGGGTTCATCAGGATAAACAATCAAACAGTGGTTATTATTGTGATTGCATTATAATAGGGCTGGTACCTGCTTCATATTTTTTACTTTTTTTTTTTTTTTTTTTTGTGTCTCACTTTCTCCCCTCCATCCTTATCATTCATGCTTGGCTTCTATTTCTTGTCTGCATGGGAACTATCATAACACTGCTCTGAATGGAACCTGGATTTTTATTGGACTGGCAGTCCTGCAGGATGTCCTCAATGGATTCTAGATTTTTCCAATTGTTAAATAGTAGGCCACCTGATCACTACACAATCTCTACATTAGTGTCCTACACTGTTGTTGCTGCCCGGTCGCTCAAGGAGTCCCCCACTGAGTCTTGGTCTTCACAAGGTTTCGTCCTTAAACATAACAGGGAGTTTTTTCTTGCCACTGTCAACATAACAGGGAGTTTTTTCTTGCCACTGTCGCTTCGGCTTGCTCTTTGGGGGTTTAACGGCTAAATTACACTAACACTACACATACACTAAATAAATCTGCTTTGTGACAGTTTACTATTATAAATAAATTACTTGAACTTGAACTCTTCAAAACGAGAAATTGAATTAATTAAATGGTCTCTCAACGTTATTGACACTTTGGGGAACCCACCTGCCTGGACAGAATCGCAGCTGGATATACGATGGACGCAGGGTGAAGTGGCGGATCGTGTGTCTGGCGCCTTTGTCCGGGGAGGACGAAGATGTTTATCTATTTGGATTTATGATTATATTCTGCTGATTGAATTACGCGTTGCCTGGTGTACCGGAAGAGGGTTAGGTTAGTGATCAAGAGGCCCCAGAAACTAGCCATCATGATTGATGTTTCGGGTAGGGCCATAGGAACTCAGACTGTGACTTTTAAGCACAACATGGAATCGATCTTGGAGAGGCTATCAGCTCTGCGAAACGGGGTTGGAGGATTGTGAGATCAGAAATTCATGGGCTGTTTCACTATTAAAATGGCTGCCAAAACAGGTCTAATCTGCTTTCGGCTCCCCGTCCCATCAGCTGACCTTGAAGGGTAAGCTGCGTAGTTAAATTCCCCCAGAAAAACTGTTGCTATGATTTTTCCTATGGACATTGCCCCTTCCCTCCCGACCTCTTGAACATGCCTTCTAATGCTTACTTACTCAGTCTGGCAAGATGGACCTGAGCAGCAGGTCCAAAAATGTTGACCATGTGTATGTCTGTGTTGTGTATGCTGTGCTAAAGGTGTTTTTCTTTCGGGTTCCTATTCTGTGCTCCTTTAGGAGCATAATCTGAGACTGTCTTTTCCTTTCCCAAATAATTACATTTAATCATTCTTACTTTTTTGAATTTCCCCATTGCGTAACCACTGAAGTTACCACTGTGGGTCCTTGAGCAAGGCGCTTAACCCTCATTGCTCCAGGGATGTTGTGATTAACCCTGTGCTCACCTCATAAGTCGCTTTGGATAAAGGTGTCTGCTAAATGACCAAATGTAATTGTCATCATCATCATTATTTGCACTTAAATAAGCATTACATCAACACTGCAGTATTCTGTCCTCAGTTTTTTATGCAGCTCTTTTTTGTTTAGTCCATTTGCCTGTCTGTCTGTTTATGTCTGTTTATTTTTGTCTCAGACTAGTCTGCTCACAGCTCATTCAGCACGGGACGAGGCTGCACGGATAGAGGAGAAACGAGGAGTCATCGAGTTTCACGTCATCGGTAACTCACTTAACCAGAAACCTAACAAGAAGATCCTGATGTGGCTGGTGGGCCTTCAGAATGTCTTCTCCCACCAACTGCCCCGAATGCCCAAAGAGTACATTACACGCCTCGTCTTTGATCCGTAAGTCTCTTTTTTTAAACATAAGGTAGCCACGAATAAACTGATTTTTGAATATCTCTAATAAAAATTTACTTCCTGTTGATGCAGAAAGCACAAGACTCTGTCGCTGGTCAAAGACGGACGTGTGATCGGGGGGATCTGCTTTCGAATGTTTCCATCTCAAGGTTTTACAGAGATTGTTTTTTGTGCTGTAACCTCCAATGAACAGGTCAAGGTGAGGAGTTTTTTTTTTTTGTTTCAAAAGAATATTTATTAATTCATTCATTGTCATTCCTTTACTAGGGTCGTGTGGGGGAGGGGGGTCCCCAAACTGTCAATCTGTCACTGGACACACACACTCACTACTCACACAAACACACAGTATATGGGGCAATTTAGAGCATTTAATTTACCTTGAATTCATGTTTTTAGGAGGAAACATGGATTCCTGGAGGAAACAAAGCAGAAACATGGAAACTCCACCCAGATTGGGATTCGGACCTAAAGCTCCAGTGCTGAAAAGCAAATGTGCTAACCACTATACCACCGTGCCAACTCAAAAGAAAATAGATTTTACCTTTTAATTTAACTTAAAAATGAGAATAATTGTACAATTCCATCCTAGTTGATAAATAAGAAAAAAAAATTTTTTTTAAAGGATTTATTGTCTTTGATATGTTAAATCAATCTCAGATTTGCAGTCCCAAGACTTACATGCTAGTGAAAATTTTTGAACATATTTGTAGTCATAAACATTATAAAATGTTGCTTTTTGCATGTCAACAATTTTTATAGTTATATTAATGAAAGTACATTTCCAATAAAATGGTGGCTTAGTGGTTAGCACGGTCACCTATCAGCACTGGGGATTCCCGGTTCAAATCCCAATCTGGTGGAGTTTCCATGTTCTCCCTGTGTCGCGTGGGTTTCTTCTGGGTTCTACGGTTTCTTCCCACAGTCCAAAAACATAAATCAAGGTCAATTGATTTTTAAAGATTGCCCCATATAGTGTGTCTGTCTGTGTGTGTCTGTCTGAGTGAGTGTGTGCCCAGTGATAGATTGGTGTCCATTTCTGGGTGTATCTGCCCAGCACCTGAAACTTTCCACTGAATGGGCCCCTCCCCCTGCGACCGTAGTAGAGGAAAAAGTGGAAGAAAATGGATGGATGGATGGATTTCCCATATATATAAATGCTTTTTTGTTAATGAATTGTAATGATAATTGTGTGTTTTAGGGATATGGAACTCACCTAATGAACCACCTTAAAGAATATCACATTAAACATGATATTCTTAACTTCCTCACATATGCTGATGAGTATGCTATTGGTTACTTTAAAAAGCAGGTAAGTGCATCTTTAGAAATTCAGGGAGACATGAGACAGGAGTGTGTGTATATATATATATATATATATATATATATATATATATATATATATATATATATATATAATAACTGTTGGACACAGTAATATTTGAGGATTGAAATGAGGTTTATTGTACTAACAGAAAATGTGCGATATGCATTAAACCAAAATTTGACAGGTGCAAATGTATGGGTACCCTTATTATTTTATTGATTTCAATACTCCTAACCACTTTTTACTGACTTACTGAAGCACAAAATTGGTTTGGTAACCTCATTGTGCTTTGAACTCCATAGCCCGGTGTATCCAATCATGAGCAAAGGTATTTAAGGTGGCTAATTGCAAGTTGTTCTCCTATTTGAATCTCTTCTGAAGAGTGGCATCATGGGCTCCTCAAAACAGCTCTTAACTGATTTGAAAACAAAGATTGTTCAACATAGTTGTTCAGGGGAAGGATACAAAAAGTTGTCTCAGAGATTTAACCTGTCAGTTTCTACTGTGAGGAACATAGTAAGGAAATGGAAGACCACAGGGACTTGTTAAGCCCAGAAGTGGCAGGCCAAGAATAATATCAGAAAGGTAGAGGAGAAGATTGGTGAGAACAGTCAAGGACAATTTACAGACCACCTCCAAAGAGCTGCAGCATCATATTGCTGCAGATGGTGTCACTGTGCTTCGGTCAACAATACAGCGCACTTTGCACAAGGAGAAGCTGTATGGGAGAGTGATGCGAAAGAAGCCTTTTCTGCAAGTACGCCACAAACAGAGTCGCCTGCGGTATGCAAAAGCACATTTGGAAAGCCAGCTTCATTTTGGAAGAAGGTCCTGTGGACTGATGAAACACAGATTGAGTTGTTTGGTCATACAAAAATGCGTTATGCATGGCGTCAAAAAAACACAGCATTCCAAGAAAAACACTTGCTACCCACTGTAAAATTTGCTGGAGGTTCCATCATGCTTTGGGGCTGCGTGGCCAATGCCGGCACCGGAAATCTTGTTAAAGTTGAGGGTCGCATGGATTCCACTCAGTATCAGCAGATTCTTGAGAATAATGTTCAAGAATCAGTGACGAAATTGAAGTTAAGCCGGGGATGGATGACAAGACAATGATCCAAAACACCGCTCCAAATCTACTCAGGCATTCATGCAGAGGAACAAATACAATGTTCTGGAATGGCCATCCCAGTCCCCAGACCTGAATATCATTGAACATCTGTGGGATGATTTGAAGCGGGCTGTCCATGCTCGGCGACCATCAAACTTAACTGAACTGGAATTGTTTTGTAAAGAGGAATGGTTAAAAATAACTTCATCCAGGGTCCAGGAACTGAGTAAAAGCTACAGGAAGCAACTAGAGGCTGTTATTTTTTGCAAAAGGAGGATCTACTAAATATTAATGTCACTTTTCTGTTGAGGTGCCCATACATTTGCATCTGTCAAATTTTGTTTTAATGCACCTAAAATAAACCTCATTTCAATACTGAAATATTACTGTGTCCATCAGTTATTAGATATATCAAACAGAAATGGCTGTTGTAAACACCCAAATATTCAGAACTAAAAATGTTTAAGATTAATAGGGGTGCCCAAACTTTTGTATATGATATATGACTGTGTGTGTATATATATATATATATATATATATATATATATATATATATATATATATATATATATATATATATATATACATACACATACACATTACATTTTATTGCACTTTGTGTGGTTTATTTATTTTTTGGTCACTCCGGAGGACCATAAAAATGCTCTTGAATTTCTTTTATTTGTACAAAATATGACTTGGATCGTAAACTTTTTAGAGATCATGCTATCCTTTACCAACATCATCAACAGTTTTTTATGAGGTCTACAGAAATCCCCTTTGTCTGTGCCAGGATACGCTTCCACTTTGATGTGTTGTTCAGTTCAGACTTTGGAAGATCCCTGTTCTTTAAATAAAACAGGGCGCCTATTCACACTGGATCCTGATCACTGAAAGCAGCTGTCTCTCATTCTACCCTCAGATTGTCTGCTTGTCCTCAAGGTTAACTAATATTAGTTCATTTTATTGGATTGATCTATTATTGTCCCATTTCATTGATTTAATGTTATACTTTCTTTATTTACCTAATATGTTTGAAAATCTAGGATGAATAAATTTTGACCCCCTTTATATACATAAATATGTGTGTGTGTACTGTATGTGTTTGTGTGTATATATCTATATCTACACACACACACACACACACACACACACACATATATATATATATATATATATATATATATATATATATATATATATATATATATATATATATATATATATATATATATATATATATATATATATATATATTCTGTACTTCACATTAATCGTGCCTTTCTGTTTAGGGATTTTCTAAAGACATCAAGGTACCCAAAGCCAAATATGTGGGCTATATTAAAGATTATGAGGGAGCCACACTCATGGGATGTGAACTTAATCCAAGCATTCCATATACAGAGTTCTCTGTCATCATCAAAAAACAAAAAGAGGTATATTGTGCATCATATACATCAACTGTTTAGAATTATATCATGATATTACCGTATGCTATAAAACAAGGGTTGCATGATGGCTTTGTGTGTGTGTGTGTGTGTGTGTGTGTGTGTGTGTGTAAATGAGTGTGCCGAAAGATTGGTGCCCTGTCCTGGGTGTATCTGCCCAGTGCCCAAAACATTCTCCCCTGGATTGGCATGGGGAACCCCCCCCCTCCGACCCTAGAGCATTAAGCAAAAGATAATGAATGAATGAATATAAAACAAGAAATAATGCAAATGTTATATTTGCTAGAATAAAATGTATCTGTTTAATATAATCCACCTATTTATTGGTAGTTGGTTGGTTTTGGGTGAATGGATGGTGGTTGTGTTTAGTATGTATGCATACTAAGTAAAATTTTTTACTGTTGCTTTCTAAAAGTTATTTCACCCACAAACTTGCTATCTTAGATAATAAAGAAGCTGATTGAGAGGAAGCAGGCTCAGATATGTAAGGTGTATCCAGGCCTCACTTGTTTTAAGGAAGGCGTCCGACAAATTCCGATTGAGAGCATTCCAGGCATATGTATGTCATGTTTTCAGTTTAGTACAAATAAACCTAAACTATTAGTCTTGTTTCCTTTATCTGAGTAAAATTATTCTTACTGGCTTTATAGGTGAAACGGGCTGGAAACCATTGGGGAAAAGGTAAGTCGAGAATCAGAAAAAATAACAACGACAGCAGCTGTGTACTTTAAAACATTGATTGTTGCACTGGAATTAATAATAATAATAATAATAATAATAATAATAATACGGCGGCACGGTGGCTTAGTGGTTAGCACGTTCGCCTCTCAGCGCTAGGGATTCCCGGTTAGGGAATTCTCCGAGTTTCCATGTTCTCCCCGTGTCTGTGTGGGTTTTCTCTGGGTTCTCCGGTTTCTTCCCACATTCCAAAAACATGGTTGAAGGTCAACTAAATTCTCCAAATTCCCCTATATAGAGTGTGTCTGTGTGAGTGAGTGTGTGCCCAGCGATAGATTGACGCCCTGTCCTGGGTGTATCTACCCAGCGCCCGAAACGTTCTCCCATGGATAGGGATGGGGAACCCCCCACAAACCTGATAGAGTAAGATAAAAGTGGAAGATAATGGATGGATGGATAATAATAATAATTCATTCATTTATTATCTCCCGCTTTATCCTCTATTAGCGTCCCCATCCAGGGGAGAAAGTCTCGAGCGCTGGGCAGATAGACCCAGGACAGGGCGCCAATCCATCACTGGGCACACACTCACTCACTCATACACACTCTATATGGGGCAATTTTGAGAATTCAATTGACTTGATCCATGTTTTTGGACTGTGGGAGGAAACCGGAGAACCCGGAGGAAACCCACGCGGACACAGGGAGAACATGGAAACTCCACCCAGATGGGGATTTGAACCGGGAATCCCTAGCGCTGAGAGCTAACGTGCTAACCACTAAGCCACCGTGTCGCTAATAATAATAATAATAATAATAATAATAATAAAAGGCCTGCAAATTTGCAGTTCCTAAAAAGGCCTAAAAATGTAAATTCATGCATTCACTTTACCTACAATAAGTTATCAGATTGTAAGGCAATTAAGAAGGTGATTTTAGTAATGAATGTCTGTCTCTTCTGCATAAAAGTGACTAATAACTAAACAGGATGCAGGTAGAAGAGATTAAGAAGACCTGCACTTATGTCTTATGTCAAGTCTTATAATTTCCCTTGTATTTAGTACCTGGTATTGAATGAAGGTTGACAGATTAGAAAATTCATCAGTAAGTCAAAATCAGAATAACTAAACAGCTCCATTTACTATTTAAATAATCCTTTGGACTGGGGTGTATGATTAGAGCATTACCCAACTCCACCATGCTTTACAGATAGCTCAGTGCATGTCCTCTTAACAGTTCTTCCCAGCAACCTTTTTACATCACTTCTATGAAGATAATGGATTAGTTACAAAGGTCACCCTTGATTTATTGATTGCATTATGGCAGCCATCTTTTCTTCACTTTGTAAATGTATAGAAATATTTCTGAAATGTGTGTTTTAATTCATAGCAAAGAGGTGAAAGACCCAGACCAGCTGTACAGTGCCTTAAAGACCATTTTGCAGCAAGTTAAAGTAATTTACATCATCAGCTACATTGTTTAATAATTTCTACATATGTTGTCTTCGAATATGTTAATGGTATATGTATGCCCTTTTGTTCTGTAGTCTCATCAGAATGCATGGCCCTTTATGGAGCCAGTGAAGAAAAATGAAGCACCCGGTTATTACCAAGTCATTCGCTTTCCAATGGGTAAGCATTACTTTTAATTGATCATTTTACATATTTGTTAGGATGTGGGCGGCATGGTGGCTCAGCGCTGGGGATCTAGGTTCGAATACCTATATACTTATCCAACCATCCATTATCTTCCGCTTTATCCTCCACTACGGTCGTGGGGGGTGGGGGAGGGGTTCACCCATGTCCATCCAGGGGAGAATGCTGGGCAGATACACCCAGAACATGGTGCCACTCTGGGCCCACTCACTCACACAGACACACTCTATATGGGGAAATTTTAAGAATTCAATTGAACTTGATCCGTGTTTTTTGGACTGTGGGAGGAAACCGGAGAACCCCGAGGAAACTTATGCATGGAAACTTATGAAACTCCACCCAGATTGGAATTCAAACCGGGAATCCCAAGTGCTGAGAGGTGAACGTGCTAACCACTACGGCAGTGTGCCGCCCTATATATATATATATGTATTTTCATAATGTACATCCCCTGATATTTTTGTATGCTTTCTGTGCATGTGTCCAGATTTAAAAACCATGTGCGAACGCCTTAAGAGTCGATATTACACCACAAGAAAGCTGTTCATGGCGGACATGCAGCGAATCTTTACCAACTGCCGGGAGTATAATCCTCCAGAGAGCGAGTACTACAAATGTGCCAATTTACTAGAGAAGTTCTTCTACATTAAGATTAAAGAGGCTGGACTTATCGATAAGTAGACAAGTCAAAGAGCTGGATCTCTATTTATTTGCCATCTCGCACTTTCTATTCACTGGCACTTGTCAAGTCTTGTCAGCAAAAGATGTGTTGCACTTTTTCTGACAGGTACTATCGCAGCCTGGTTTCACAAATGTTGCTTGTAGCACCAAGGTCAATATACAGTAAGACTGTAAAGCTTTGAAAGCTCTTTTTTTAATGTAGATGATGATTAGGGAAATGGTAGGGGGAGTTTATAAGGGAATACTTATATTAAAAACAACCCCATTTGCTGAAAACTAGGGACATTTTGCAAAATGCAATTAAAACAACATTTATATATATATCTTTGTTTTTTGAAGTTATTTTAAATGTTGAATGTAAAACGGAAAGGTTATGTATTTTTTATTGATTGGCTTATTATTCAAGGCTAACTATAAAATTATATAACTATATTAAAGATGGGTTAGGGAATAAAAAGTATATCATGGAAAAGTTTATTGATTTCCATAATTCTATTCAAATAATGTAAACTTTCATAGACTATAGATTCAGGGCCCACAATTTAAATGACTTCAAATATTTATTTGTTTATTTTTACATCATTTGGGCTTCCAGCTCATAAAACCTGGTCCATGTCCATGCTGCCAGAAGCAACAAAACCTGCTTTTGATGCCCATTGCCATCACAATGCTTGCCTGGCCGGCCAACTTTCCCGACCTAAACCCCATTGAGAATTTATGAGGTATTCTCAAGAGGAAAATAAGAGGTACCAGAACAAACAACAAAGAAGAGCTGACAGCAAGCATCAAGTAAATCTGGGCTTCCATTACTCCCAGGCAATGCTGATTAAAGCAAAGGGATTCCCAACCAAGTTCTGAAGATTGACATTGTTTTGAAAAGTGCCATATTTTGATGGATTTGAAGTTGTTTAGGCTGATTTCCACAGTATTCTAATTTTTTGAATTCCTGTTTTGTGGCTTTTATGAGCTAGAAGCCCAAATGATGTAAGAATATAAAACAAATACTTGAAATAATTTAAATTGTGAGTCCTGAATCTATAATCTATTAAAGTTTAACTTTTTTAATGGAATTATGGAAATGAATCAAGTTTTCCATGATATTCTGACTTTCAGAAAGGGTCTGTAGTAGTGGCTACTGTATTTTAGTTAAACCATAATACACTCCTTGGTATTGGTTATAGATGAGGTTGGGGTTAATATTTTGTTTTTATTTCACAAGTTAATATTATTTGAGTTTCTCACAATCTGCCATACAAAATTGATGCATTGCATTCTCAGTCCATTCATCCAGCAGGAAACCACAGTTGAATGTGTCACTGTGACGATTTGACATTAAAAAGAAAACATGGCCTGAGGACTTGTGTGGAGAAATAGGAATATGGTGCATTAAGGAAAAGTTATTCCTATAATTGATTTATTTTCAGTTAGTTCAGTGTGACCTTTTTTCTACACATTGCAACAGTGTGGCTTTGTAAACACGTATTTTCTTGATTATTCTGTCTCCAGCTCAGTCTCTTCGTATAAATGTATGCCATATTATGAGGAGTTTAATATAACAGTAACCACGTACTGTTAAGAAGCTAATGTCTTGTTTCAACTAAGGATAGAAAAACATGAAAAAAATCCCTTCCAAAATAGAATCCCTGATTCATCATCAAATGCTTGGGTTTTTTTATATTTGCAAACCAAATTTAATTTGAACTTTGTTCTTTTTTACATGTATCAGTTCAAGATTCAAAATTTTATTGCATTTTACAAAATATCCCAACTATTTTGGAAATAAGGTCTTATGGTTTAATAAGTATGAGTGCCCTTCGTGTCTTTAAACCATCACTTCAGCCAAATGTAACATTTCAGATGTATATGTTTAGGTGAGAACCTGTGTACAGACGCCGGTGTGAAAAAAGCTGTATATTTTTACATTTTTGGTAAAGAGGTTTGGTTCATGTTCTTATAACTGCTTTATACTACCTTTAAGCACATTACGAGAAAACATGTTTATGGTATGTTTTCACAAGTTTTTCAAATTTGCACTTATTTATTATTTAAAAGGAGAATTTGTGGTATACACAAGCATTTTTATCTTGAAGGTCTCTTGGGTTGACAAAGAAGGTGAAAGGTACAAGCTTTTAAAAGCGATGATATTCAAGTCTTACTTCGTTTGGTCTTAAAAAATTATATATAAACTTTGTAGTTGAGTGAAAGGACAAAATGTGCAATAACTCATGATTATTTGTTTTGTAAATCGTTTGTACTTTCTACATTTAGGAAGAGATTGACTTTGTACTGTAATATTTTTAGAACTATTAAAACTCTAGACCAACTAAATACGAGTTTTGTTCTTGGTGTTTACTGTTCCCAAAACATAACATTTTCAACCTCAAATGTTAACTCAGCTTAATGATATCAGCTTTATTCTGTTAATCTCTTCTGATAAGTAACCTGCATTATTTAGTGTGTTTATTCAATGTGTGGCTTTGTTTTTGGTGAACACAGAAGTTCAGGCTTTTTTTAAATATTGATTTCTGTTTGAGCCGAGCTGTAACCTAAACCTTTCTACTGTCTTTTGAGAATTTTTTCCATTTCATTCTTTAAAAAGAGAATTCTTTCAAAACCTTCCAAATTAGCCTTACTCTTCTTTGATGTTATAATTAATCTAGAAACAGTTTATTTATTCATTATCTTCCCCTTAATCTTATCTTTCTCTACTAGGGTTGCGGAAGGGAGGGGGGGGGGGTTCCCTATGCCCCTCCAGGGGAGAATCGATATCAAAACATACTTGTGATAACAGATCTATTCATGAAATTTGTTTTGGCAGTGCCAACTGTGGATCAGTCTGCAATAACCACTGCCCGAGTCTTATGGAACTGTGTCACTCAACTTTTTGGCTGCTCTGAAGTGTTCCATTCAGATCAAGGGCCTAATCTCGAGTCTACCTTAATTAAAGAACTTTGTGGGCTGTATGGGTGTCGTAAAAGCCGGACAAGTGTTTATCGCCCACAAGGAAACGGGTTGCGAGAGGTTTAATCAGATGTTGTTAGATTTGCTTGGGACATTAGATCATGAACAACAGAGTAGGTGGGTAGAGCATCTCCCTTAACTTGTGCAGGCTTATAATAATAGTGTGCACAGTGTTACGGGTTAAGCTCCAACCTACTTAATGTTTGGCAGACACACGCGCCTTCCACTTGACATGGTTGTGGGGGTTCCGAGTCAAGGTGGTGGTAGTGGTGTACAAGAGTGGGTGAGACGACATCACGAGAGACTAACTTATGCCTATGGCAAAGTCTGATAATTTGTCAGCAGCTAAAAACAACACAACGTCTGTATGACCGAACAGCCAGACACTCCTCTGTTGCCAGGTGAACAGGTTTTGGTATGGGACAATAGGCGGAGAGCGAAGGGGAAATTGGGTGGTCGCTGGGAACCTCAGATCTATGTGTATCCCCGGGGTTTCCCTGTTTATGTAGTGAGGCCCGAGGGAAAGCCTGGGCCCGAGCGGACCCTTTATCGTAACTATCTCCGTCCTTGCTTGTACTTCCCAAAGGGCTCTCTGGTATCTTCCTCAGAAGAGAATTCTAGGGAGTTAGAACAGTGGGGTTGGTACCCTGTGTTTCAAGGAGATCTAGAGGAGAGAGCAGATGTGGATATTAGACGCTCCCAACGGCCAAATCGAGGCCAGCCACCAGTGAGGTTTGGGGACTGGGCTTCTTGAAGTTGGGGTTCTCGGGACTAGAACCTTTTCGGAGGGGGTGGGTGTCACCGGTAATAATGGTTAAGGACGTAAATTGGGTGCCTTTTACTAAAGGGAAAACTGGTACATGAGGGGCAGCTGGATCTTGTAATTAGGGGAGCACCGTGTATTAATTAAAGAGAGTCGGAAACTGGTTGAAGGAGACAGGGAAGGAGCAGACATTGGCTTAAGGAGCAGCGGGTTGAATTCGTTCGGGAAGTGAAGGACTTCAACTTGAATGGACTGCTGTTGGACATGCAGGGAGGAATGGACCGATGAACGACTGCCTTGATCGCGGGACAACAAGTCGGCTCTGAAAGGCTTCATAATGTGGTGCAGGGGTGAGGAGTTGACTCACTCTTCCACAGAGTTAAGTACTCCCCGTTTTCTCTAGTATCCTGTGGTTTTTCCCAACTGTGTGAAGTGAGTCGCCTCTCTTTATGAGAGTTTGCCCCCGTATGTATACAGCGGTGTTGTGACTGGACGAGGCTGCATGGAGACTGAAAATCGTTTGGTGCAGCAGAGTCGTTTGGGTGTGCGAGGCGTGCATTCCCAAAGTTTAACTTCCCAAAGTTAAGTGCAGTCCTGTCTCACTCGTGGAAAGCGTTAATTTGTGTCCAGAGTCAGTGGCCGATATTTCCCCCAATGCTTAAATAGTAGCCGTTTGAATTACAATCCGGTTATTGGTTAATTGTAGTCTTATTTTTCTTGCTCTGCCCTGTGTGGTGGGTTTTGTGGGTTATTCTGATTTATATAGGTATATTTGAAGTGCGGTGTTTTGGAGTGCAGTGATTTTTGTTTGCTATTAACCAATACCGGGTAGAGCTAAAGGTTAGACTGTTTGGGGTATAATTCTTTAGAGGGGATCTAGTCATTATTTAGTAATTGGTTGTAGTAATTTGTTTTGTGTTTTATATTTGCTTATTTATTTTTGTGGTGTAATAGTGATTGCATGTTTTCTTTTGTATTTTTTTGTTGTTGCTTTTTTTGTTAGAAATGATGAGATCCCCACTGTGGACCATATAATAACGTGGACCTTGGACAAATTTTCTTCCCTCCATTTTGCACTGGACCTTGATACTGAAAGACATGGACTTGTGAACCAGAGCATGGACTTCTTTTAAATGGGGTTTTAATCTTGTGTGACTAAATAAATTGTGGTAAATTTTGACTCCTCTCCAGTGTCTTATTGTCAACTCAGCTGATCTCCAAGAGTGTGTATTCTCCTTGAATAAAGGGGGTTTGCCCCTTGTCGAACCAGGTCGTGACATTAGAGCATTCAATTTACTTTGAATCCATGCTTTTTAACTGTGAGAGTAAACCGGAGGTCCCAGTGGAAATCCACGAGGACACAGGGAGAACATGGAAACTCCACCCAGACTGGAATTCGAAACCTGGTATCCCCAGTGGTGAGAGGTAAATATGCTAACCACCAAGCCACCTACCACTCAGAGGTACGTGTAATTATCTTAATTAATTGACCAGCGATGGATTGGTGCCCTGTCCTGGGTCTATCTGCCCAGCGCCCGAAACGTTCTCCCCTGGATGGGTATGGGGAACCTCACCGCGACCCTAATAGAGGATAAAGCGGAAGATAATGAATGAATGAATAAATAATGAATTGACAATACAATCATTCATTCATTATCTTCCACTTAATACTTTACTAGTCGTGAGGGGAGGGGGGGGGTCCTCTATGCCCATCCGGGGGGGAATAATTTGAGCGCTGGGCAGATACACCCAGGACAGGGTGCCAATCTATCGCTGGGCATACTCACTCACACAGACATACTCTATATGGGGCAATTTAGAGCATTCAATTGATCTTGATCCAGGTTTTGTTAATGGGGGAGGAAACAGGAAAAACTACACTTCACCCTATATAGTGTGAGTGAGTGTGCCCAGTGAGTGTGCCCAGTGCCCTGTCCTGAGTGCCCAGCACCCAGAACGTTATCCCCAGAGCCCCACGACTTTAGTGGAGGATAAAGTGGAAGATAATGAATGAATAAATTTTAAGAACATAATACACTATAATTAAAATTTCTATATAAAAAGCATAAAATGATTCTTATCGGTTTTTATATCACTGTGTACTTTCAGTAGAATTGCAGCGACGAAATGTGTTAATTGGCAATAGTTTTCATAGTTTCTCCCAAAGCCCATGTGCCATGTCCTTCATAGTAGCATGACAGTTTATCAGCCACTATTGCATATGGGCTTAAGCATAAGCACATTTAGGAGCAGTTTTCAGTTTTGTTATGTAATGGGGTCTTTTCTGACTTCCTATCTGGTCATGATTTAATATCCATCCATCCATTCATTTCCTTCCGCTTTATCCTCTACTAGGGTCACGTGGGGGGTGGGGGTTCCCCATGCCCATCCAGGGGAAAGCGTTTCGGGCGCTGGGACAGGGCGCCAATCTATCGCTTGGCACACACTCCCTCACACACACATACACAGTCTATATGGGGCAATTTGGAGAATTCAATTGACCATGTTTTTGGACTGTGGGAGGAAACGAGAGAACCCGGAGGAAGCCCACGCGGACATGAGGAGAACATGAAAACTCCACCCAGATTGGGATTCGAAACGGGAATCCCTCGCGCTGAGAGGAGAACGTGCTAACCACTAAGCCACCATGCCGCCTGTTGATTTAATATATATTTAATAAATATAGTATTTACGTAATAAACAGTAAATGGTGTTAATGCTAAATCATTTTCCTGAGAACCATCTTTAACTGACTTAAGAAGAAACAAACAGTATGCATCCCCTAGCAATAAATTTTAGAACTGAATTCTTGTATGACTAAAAAAAAATTATATAACACAAGAGAAATTCTATAATCAAATGTGTCTCGTTTGTTTTTAAGGGCTAGTAATAATTTGGGAAATTTGCATTGGTGTCTTGTTACCATTAGATAGCGCTCTATAGTCATTTTTCATGTGCATGTTATGAGCGCTATACTTTTCAATACATTTAAACTAAAGTAATATTACTATTACTATAACTAGTATAATATTACTATTTTATTTTTTGTTTTGATACATAATATTACCAATGTGCTGTGCATTATTATATTGTTGGGAAAAAAACTGTAAGCAAATTATAATCTATGGTCAGAATTGTTTGTGTTTATATTGAATCTTTTTTTTTAATCAGTAACCAATAAGCACATTGATGATTGATTGATTGCATCTACTGTGACAAAATGATATCTACAGTAAATTCTTTATGGTGATTTAGATTTTTTTTAATGATTAATTCTATTTAAATGTTTTTTTTGTGTGTGTGTAACATGCTCATTCATCCATTATCTTCCGCTTTATCCTGCACCCAGCACAGGATGCCAATTTATCACTGGACACACTCACTAACACAAACACCTACTATTTTGGTCAATTTAGAGTATTCAATTTACTTTAAATACATGTTGTTGAACTGTGGAAGGAAACTGAAGAACACTGAGGTAACCCACATGGACATGGGGAGAACATGAAAACCACCCAGAATGGGATTTGAATCTGGAATCCCCAGCAGTGAGAGGTGAATGTGCTAACCACTAAGCCACCGTGCCACCCAGAGGTACATGTAATTATCCTAATTTTACTTTGTTAATTAATTGACAATACAATAATTCATTCATTCATTCATTTATTATCTTCCACTTAAAACTTTACTAGGGCCAGGGGAGGGGAGGGGGATGAAGACATTCATTATCTTCCGCTTTATCCTATATTAGTCGCGGTGGGGTTACCCATGCCCGTCCAGGGGAGAACGCTTCGGGCTATGGGCAGATACACCCAGGACAGGGCACAAATCTATCACTGGACAGACACTCACACAAACACACTCTATATGGGGCAATTTACCTCATTCAGTTTACCTTGAATTCATGTCTTTGGACTGTGGGACTCAGTCCCTGTACTTTGGACTCAGTCGCTGTACTCTAACCCTGTACTCGGTCCCTGTACTCGGTTCCTGTATTCTGGCCCTGTTTTCTGTACCTGTCCCTTTTGGATAAAGGTGTCTGTTAAATGACCCAATATGATGTAATGTTGCAGTGTTGTCTGGAACGTAGCAAGGAAGGCTAAGTGACGTGTCCAGCAGAAATCAGAGTATGAGCACCGACCTCAGAGAAGCGGGTTAGAATCTGACAATCTCAGAGGACTCCCACAGCTTGAAAAAAGGTACGATCCATGAATTATTGCTCAGCTGAGGAGGGTAGGGTGTTAAAAAAAAAAAAAAAAAAAAAAATATATATATATATATATATATATATATATATATATATATATATATATATATATTATTCAGTCACACATTTTCCTCTACTGTGTATGAAGTGTATCAAGACTATCTGTTCACTATTGTCCGGAAAGCCTATTGACTAGAAAGCAGATTAATAAATGTGTAATATGACTTTATTATAATGCTCAACAATAAAGAATTTTTTTTAATGATTTGTGCTTAGCAGACCAGGTCACCATGTTTCCTGTGGCACCCGCTAAAGCTATGAGCTGTATCAGTACAGTCTCTGTGTATTCCGAATGAGGAAGGTTTTTGTACGGTGCTTTTTCACTGTGTGAACACTGGACCATTATATGCTCCCATACAGTAGTAATCTCCTGCATCTTCAACCTGGACATTGGTAATTGTAAGTGTAAATGTATAGCCAGAGTAGGAACCACTGAACCGTTCTGAAACTCCAGACCCACGGTTGCTTGATCTATATATTAGGAGTTTAGGTGATTTTCCAGGTTTAATCTGGTACCAGCTCATGTCATAACCAATTCCACTTGATGCAATACAGCTTATGGTGACAGAATCTCCTTTACTAGCAGTTAATAATTTAGGAGACTGACTCTCTTGAATGGTCACTAAAAGAATAAAGAAAATACACATTTACACACAAATAGACATGAAATAATCATAATAAAAATATATTTATTCAGCAGTATGAAATTAATTTGCTAGAAAAACTGATTATAAACAAGTGAATATATTTATAATGAGTTATTATGGTAAAATGTCCTTACCATGGACAAGAAGCCCTAGAATCACCAGCAGTAGACTCAGTGGAATCATGATGGTGTTGTGTATCAGTAATTCTGAGAAGCCTCACTATTCAACACTGAGCTCTTCATGTGTACAAAGCTATGATCATGCAAAATACTTGCAATGTGCAAATCATGTATAGCTTTGATTCAGTACAACCAGGAGTTCTCTCACTTTGTATAAATGTATATAAATGTATAAATGAGTGAAGCTTAAAAAAATCATATGTAAATAGATTTAATTAAAACTACAGTGTATTTTATTTATGCCTGTTGCAAGCATGATATACTTCGTGGTCTATATCAGATACTATGTGGCGAAGACATAGACTATAAAAGAAGTGTGTTATGGTTAACATCTTATTTCTTTTGATGAAAGAGAGAGAGAGATATTATATTCATCTTATTCATGCTGTTATTAAGTTCTTTCCATGTTGCTAGTTGCTCTGAGCTGTTTTCCAAAACTGAGTTTTATTAAACTGTGATCATGAGCAACTTTTCTGCTTCCACAGTGCAGAATGGACGAGTTGCATCAGTTGGAGCAAAAGTCAGAAAGCAGCAGCCCTTCAGTCTGCTTAGTGTTAAAATGAATGCTCATTCATTCATTATCTTCTGTTTAATCCCCTACTAGGGTCGCGGGGAGTTCCTCATGCCCATCCAGGGAAAAACGTTTCAGGCGCTCCGTAGATACACCCAGGACAGTGCACCAATCTATAATAGGGTACACTCACTCACACAAGAATTACAGGACTAAAGTTAATTAAATCACAAATTTTTCTTTAGTCATTTATGTTAATTAGTATGGCCATATTATTTTTTTCTCTTCCGTTTCTTTTTGTGGAGGGGTTTGCAAAACTAGCTAATAATTCTAATGTTTTTACAGAGGTGGCATATTAAGGTAATACTGAGCTGCTGGGATTTTAGGATGTTCAATATATTTTCAAAAATAAATATATATTTTTGTCCCTGTACTCTTTTCTGTACTCTTTCCTGTACTCAGTCCCTGTAATCAGTCATTGTACTCTTTCCTGTACTCAGTCCCTGTACTCAGTCTGTGGATTCTTTCCTGTACTCAGTCCCTGTAATCAGGCCTGTACTCAGTCCGGTACTCTGTCTCCGTATTCAGTCCTTTGCTTAGTTCCTGTCTCTTTTGGTTAAAGGTGTCTGTTAAATGACTTAATATAATGTAATGTTGCAGTATTGTCTGCAAGGAAGGAAGGCTAAGTGACGTGGCCAGAAAAGATCAGAGTCTGAGCGCTGTCCTCAGAGAACTGGAAAAAGGTACGAACCATGGATTATTGCTTGGCAGAGGCGGGTAGGGTGTAAAAAAACTACATTGTCCTAAAAGTCTATTGACTAGGTAGCAAATTAATAAATGTGTAATATGACTTATTATAATGATCAAAAGTAAAGAAATAAAAAAATTATAGATTTGTGCTTAGCAGACCAGGTCACCGTGTTTCCTGTGGCACCCGCTAAAGCTATGAGCTGTAGCAGTACAGTCTCTGTGTATTCTGAATGAGGAAGGTTTTTGTACGGTGCTTTTTCACTGTGTGAACACACCAGACCAACTATAATATCCCATACAGTAGTAATCTCCTGCATCTTCAACCTGGACATTGGTAATTGTAAGTGTAAATGTATACCCAGAATTGGTACCACTGAACCGAGCTGGAACTCCATACCCACGGTAACTTGATGTGTATATTAGGAGTTTAGGTGATTTTCCAGGTTTAATCTGGTACCAGCTCATGAAATAATTAATTCCATTTGATGCGATACAGCTTATGGTGACAGATTTTAGAGCATTTACCTTGAATCCACGTTTTTGGACCCACATGGACACGGGGAAAATATGGAAACTCCACCCTGATTGGGATTCGAACCCAATCAAGAAAAAATTAAACAATGGCTTAACGTGGCGTAATGTATTAAAACAGTAACCTAGTTAGACCAAACTTCACTCACTTATTCCTCTTCATTGGTACTCTCTACTATTATGATTAGAACCTGTAACCTATAGTCCAAAAGGAAAACAATCAAGTGCAATATGCATTCTGGCTTTCTGACATTAAGGGGCTGACATTTTTAAGCTGGACTGGCTGGACTGATGAAGATCAGACATATAATGAGTCATTTGTCGTTTGTGAGATGGAAAGACGTCCTGAAAGGGTGTTGAGAAAGTGGAGTGGGTGACCCCAGCGTCAACACCCAAGACTCCACCACTCGTAAAGTGTGCAATGGGGTGTATATGGATGACTGGTTCACCTTGAATCCATCTTTTTGGACTGGGGGAGAGAACCAGAGAAAGAACCCGGAAAAAACCCATGTGGATAACATGGAAGTTCCATACAGATTTAGATTCGAACCTGGATCCCCAGGGCTGAGAGCTGGGCATGCTAACCACTATGACACCCTGTTAGAAAATTTGTTAATCAATTTAAATTCATACATACACTTCATAACAAAGTATTACCAGCATAGGTGTGATTAAAAATAAATAAATAATAATCATAATAAAGTTTTTAATGATTTTTGTAATCATGGATGTAAGACTGCCATTAATTTATCAAACATATTAGATTTACTTTACTGATCTGTTACTAAATCAACAAGAACGACATTTGTTTCCTGAAGTCATTAGTGCAGCTCTAGTGTAAGAGGTTTTTGTACGGCGACTGAACGACGTTGTTTCACTGTGGTGCGTTTTTGGTGGAGGAACGCATCTAACTGTTGGAAGTAAGTAATTAATCTCTTAATTATATCACAGAATTTCTTGCTGTTATTTGTTCATAATACAATGTAAATATGTATTAGTAATAAAAACATAATCACATTGAAAAGATGAAAATCTCTCATTTCTTTTCATTTGTCTGTGAAAAAGATCAGAATGATATACTACACTCATAAAAAAAAATAAGACCGACCAAAAATGAATTTAAAAAACTTAAAGTTTTCAAATTTGTTGACATTTTAAAATTTATTATATTAAAAAATTAGTTTTCAGAATCCTTTTGCTTATGACTGCTTACTGCTACGGTGAACTGTCAGAGGGAAAAGCTTAAAATTTACTTTCAATAAAATTATGAAAATATTAAAATGTTAGCAATAAACAAAAACACAAATATTTAGTAATTAAAAATATTTTATTATTTATAAATGTTTGGTAATCTGCAAGCTTACCCATTTCATAAACAAATAACTTAAACATGTATGTGGTCAAATGGAGTATTTATCTTTTGTAAGTTAATTTACCAAAACTAATCTCATAAATAAAACATCAGTTTTATATATATATTTCTATAATAATAAATTTTGCATAAAATGATAATAATAATAATAATAATAATAATAATAATAATAACTTATTTTTAAACTTATATATACATTATTCACTAAATTTGAATATATATATATATATATATATATATATATATATATATATATATATATATATATATATA
>JAFMOD010000428.1:4082583-4112319 GCA_019802435.1 Corydoras maculifer
TTGACTGGTAAATCGAGAGCCTTGCCTTGTGGCTCAGCTCCTTCTTTACCACAACAGACCAGTATAGGGTCCGCATCACTGCTGACCCCGCGCTGATCCGTCTGTCAATCTCACGCTCCATCTTACCATCACTCGTGAACAAGACCCCGAGATACTTAAACTCCTCCACTTGAGGCAAGATCTGATCCCTGACCCAGAGAGGACTCTCTACCCTTTTCCGGCTGAGAACCATGGGCTCAGATTTGGAGGTGCTGATTTTCATCCCGGCTGCTTCACACTCGGCTGCAAACCGATCCAGTAAGAGCTGAAGTTCGCAGCCTGATGATGCTAACAGGACCACATCGTCTGCAAACAGCAGCGACGTGATCCTCAGATCACCCAAACCGGACACCCTCCATCTCCTGGCTGCGCCTAGAAATTCTGTCTACATAAATTATGAATAGAACCGGTGACAAAGGACAGCCCTGACAGAGTCCAACCCTCACCGGAAAGAAGTCCGACTTACTGCCGGCCATGCGAACCAAGCTCCTGCTTCGCAAATACAGGGACTGAATGGCCCGTGGTAAGGAGCCATGTACCCCATACTCACGAAACACCTCCCACAGAATACCCCGAGAGACACAGTCGAAAGCCCTCTTCAGATCCACAAAGCATGTAGAATGGTTTGGCAAAATCCTATGAACCCTCGAGGATCCTGGAGAGAGTAAAGAGCTGGTCCAGTGTTCCACGACCAGGACGAAAACCACACTGCTCCTCCTGGATCCGAGGATGCCGGGGAGGCTGAGGAGTGTAATTCCCCCTGTAATTGGAGGGGAATTACACTACATGTAAAAAACTAAAAAATAAAAACTACATGTAAGCTTAAAAAAAGGCTTTAACCAGAGATGCTGGATAAACTCTTAGACATGCTATAGCAATCCATGTGCTCTGTCCCTCTGCCCTGTCCCTGTACTCTGTCCCTGTGCGCTGTCCCCTGTCCCTGTACTCCGTCCCTGTACTCTCTCCCTGTGCTTAGTCACTGTCCCTTTTGGATAAAGGTGTCTATTAAATGACCTTCATTTATTCATTCATTATCTCCCGCTTTATCCTCTATTAGGGTCGCGGTGGGGTTCCCCATGGCCATCCAGGGGAGAACATTTTGGGCGCTGGGCAGATAGACCCAGGACCGGGCGCCAATCCATCGCTGGGCATATTAAATGACCTAATATAATGTAATGTGAGAGTGATGTTAGGAATGTAGTATGGAGGCGAAGTGAAGTGCCCAGCAGAGATCAAAGCCTGTCCTCAGAGGAGCAGGGCAGAATCTGACATCTAAATGGAATAAGGCTTGAAAAAAGGTAAGTTATCACTTGGGTGGAAAAAAAACACAGCTTTGTTTCAGTCTGATCTGGGATATTAAGTTATATTTTCCTCTTCTCTGTAAAGTGTATCAGGAATCTATTTGTTCACCATTGTTCTTTAAGCCTATTGACTAAGTAGCAAATTAATTAATGTGTAATTTGACTTTATTATAATGCTCATAATATTATAAAATACATTTATAGATTTGTGCTTAGCAGACTCAGTCACCGTGTTTCCTGTAGCACCTGCAAAAGCTATGAGCTGTAGCAGTACAGTCTTTGTGTATTCTGAATGAGGAAGGTTTATGTACGGTGCTTTTTCACTATGAGTACCGACCACTATATGCTCCCATACAGTAGTAATTTCATGCATCTTCAGCCATGACTTTGTCTATTTTAAGTGTAAATGTATACCCAGAATATGAACCACTGAACCGTTCTGGAACGCCGGACCAGCGTTGGTTTCCATCATGTATCAGGAGTTTAGGAGCTTCATTAGGTTTTTGCAAATACCAACTCATGTCATCATCAACTCCACTTGATCCAGTACAGCTTATAGAAACAGTCTCTCCTTCTTTAACAGTTAAAGACTCAGGAGACTGACTCTCTTGAAGGGTCACTAAATAAATTAAAAACATGTTAAATTCTGGAAGACATAATCAGCTAATCATAAGCTAATTATAATAAATGCATATACATATATATGTATTTAGCAGTATGAATTTTCAATATTTTTAACATGTACAAATAATTATGAGTAAGGGAATGTTGTTAAAACAACGTATTGTGTTGTAAATGTCCTTACCATGAACAAGGAGCCCTAGTATCACCAGCTTTAGACTCGGTTGTAATCATGATGGTGTTGCAGTAACTCTGAAAGACTCACTGATCAACACTGAGCTCTTCAAGTGTACAAAGCTGTGATCATGCAAAACACTTGCAGTGTGCACATCTGCTGCAGTTTTGACTTTGTACAACCAGGAGAACGTAGTAGCAGGACAAAGTTTCATCCATCCATTATCTTCCTCTTAATCCTCTACTAGGGATGCTGGGTGTTTTCAATTCCATCTTTATTATTATGTAGCCTGTGGGACATAAGGTCCCAGTGGGGATAGAAATCAGAGGGGCACTAGGACCTAGAAGGAAGCGCTGCCGCTAGACTAATTAACGCGAGTATATATTGAGCCCCCTAGCAATCTGTAGCGGGCCAGCAATGGGAGAAGTGTGCTCCGAACGCCAGTCTGGAGTTTCCGGCTGTTGGTCCTGCTTGTAGTGGGTGGGATTTACCCACAGGAGAAGTGTGCTGAGAACGCCAGTCTGGAGTTTCCGGCTGTTGGTCCTGCTTGTAGTGGGTGGGATTTACCCACAGGAGAAGTGTGCTGAGAACGCCAGTCTGGAGTTTCCGACTGTAGTCCTTGCTTGTTGTGTGGGATTCATCCGCAGGAGAAATGCTGATTCCCAGTTCGAATCCCAATCTAGATGGAGTTTCCATGTTCTCCCCGTGTCCGCGTGTTTCCTCTGGGTTCTCCGGTTTCCTCCCACAGTTCAAAAACATGGATCAAGTCAATTGAGTTCTCCAAAATTGCCCCATGTAGAGTGTGTGTGAGTGGTGCCCTGTCCTGGGTGTATTTGCCCATCGCCCGAAACGTTCTCACCTGGATGGGCATGGAGAACCCCCCCGCGACCCTAATATAGGATAAAGTGGAAGATAATGAATGAATGAGTTATCCAGGGAAACCAGGGCCTGTGGAAGAGTGTGTAGAAGGCATTGGCAGACATTACCGAGCAACCTACAGAAGGGTAATGTATACTAGTAGTTTTTCATCATGGTATTGGGCTAGTAGCATTAGCCTAGTTTGGCTAATTAGCTGTTAAGCTAATTTCAGGTTTGAGGTAACTGCTTATCCATAATTGTATTAATATTACTTTTGTCTCTTTATAGGAATGATTGGTGGCCAGCATAGGATGTTGCCACTTTTTCTCACTTGTTTTCTTTTATTATTATTTTCTTACTATTTTGTATTGTTGTTCCTCATGTTTTATTTATATTTGATTTGTTTGTTTCATTGTGATGAGAATAGACTCTCTCTGAGTTTTAAAGTCGTGTTCCAATGTCCTACTTTTAATGAAGACCAGGTATTATGATGTTTGTAATCTTTCTTTTCTGTTTTAGATTGTGGCCGTCAGACGGGTGTGTAAGTGAGATTTTTAGTGTGGAAATAGATACCTGGGTGTGAAGATCAAAATTTAATAATGTATTGATTATGGTGATTATTTCTATACTGGGCTATGAATTGTGGCTTTTACCTGCAGTATATGCTTCATGTTTTACATTGTTGACTAAAATTTTAGAGCTTTCTAAGAAGAAATGTATAAATGTGTAATTGATATTTGGATGATTTTGTTTTAAATAAAGTTATTGTATTCAGCAGCTGTGCGATCGTTTGAGTGAACCGTTGCGGGGAACAGTATAATTAAATAGGGCTCTCCCACCCTTTATAATCAGGCATGGTCTTCATTTACTTGGTTGTAGTCGTATGGGCCACAATTATTGTTTTAAAGGTTTCTCTAGTATGTTTTGCAGAAGCAGTGTGTTTAAGTGTAATGTTTAAATCTAAGAAAGAAAAGTTATCTTCATCTTATTCGTGCTGTTGTTAAATGTTCCTGTGTTTTGTCCCTGTACTCTGTCCTCGTATCAGTCTGTTCCTTTTGGATAAGGATGTCTGTTAAATGACTTTTTATATAATAAAATGTGGGAGTGATGTCTGAAACGTAGCAAGGGAGTCTTAATGACGTGTCCAGCAGAGATCAGAGTCTGAGCACTGTCCTCAGAGGAGTGGGGTAGAATCTGACAATCTCAGTAGAATGATCTGGGATTTTTATTCAGTTACACATTTTCATCTACTCTGTAAAGTGGATAACAACTCTATCTGTTCACCATTGTCCTGAAAGCCTTTTGACTAATTAACAACTTAATAAATGTTTTATATGACTTTATTGTAATGCTCATAATAATAAAACACATTTGTGTGTAGCAGACCAGATCATTGTTTCCTGTGGCACCTGCAAAAGTGTACAAGTCAAAAGTCCTGTACTCTGTCTCTGTACTCTGTCCTTGTACTCTGTTCCTGTGTGTTTTTGGATAAAGGTGTCTCCTCTGAGAACAATGTCCTCAGAGGAGCAGGGTAGAATCTGACAATTGTCCTGAAAGCCTATTGAAATTAATGAATGTGTATCTGACTTTATTATAATGCTCAAAAGTAAAAATAAATATATAAATGTATAAGCGCCCAGCGATAGATTGGCGCCCTGTCCTGGGTCTATCTGCCCAGCGCCTGAGACGTTCTCTCCTGGATGGGCATGGGGAACCCCACCGCGACCCTAATAGAGGATAAGCGGAAGATAATGAATGAATGAATGAATAAATGTATAAGCTTCAGTGTTTTTTCTGTGGCACCCGCTAAAGCTATGAACTGTAGCAGTACAGACTCTGTGTTCTTTAAATAAATTTTATGCTGGACAATAAAAACAGCATAAATAAATAATTAAAAATGATAATAATGATATTTAACAGCAACGTTTTGTCAATAAATATAATCGTCAATAAAAACTGCCATTAATTCATAAATGTGCAAATGAGATGTTTTTTAAAGTGAATAGGTGCAGTCTTAGTGCAAGAGGTTTTTGTACGGCGACTGAATAAGTTTGTTTTACTGTGGTGCAGTTTTGGTGGAGGAACTCATCTCTCTGTTGGAGGTAAGTTATCACTTAATTAAATTGTTTCAGAACGATTGTTTATAGTTCAGTGTAACCATTAGAAATGTGTTTGTAATAGAAATACAATATTACATTTGTCATTTGTTCGAATTCCCATATAACATGATATACTACACAACTGAGGTAAAAACCTAAATTCTTAAAAAATTTAATTAAAAATGTCTTTAATTGTCATAACTGCTGATAAAAAATAAAACAATTAATACTTTTGCAGGTACTATATATATTAATATTTATTCTTGTAGCCTTTTGCTTATTAATACTGCTGTTAGAAGAAAAGCTATAAACATAGTAAATCAAATATTGTCTATGAAGAGAAAATCAAGAGAAGAATAAAATGTTTGCAATTAAAAACTAAGAAGCAAACATGTCTAAACCAAAATTATACATTTATCCTTAACATTAAAGAAAATAATTATTAAAAAATGTTATTAGTTTAATTATTACTAATCTTCTAAACCAATTATTCGTTGATAGAAAAATAAAAGCTTAAAATCAAGCAAAATGTATTTGCCCAACAGATAATATCATATCACATAATTTGACTTTTGAAATAATTACTTTTTTCCTAATATTTTTTTATGAGAAAAATAAAGAATAAACTTACAAAATAAAAGTTTTTTCACTCATTCATTCATTCATTATCTCCGGGGGGGGGGGGGGGGGGGGGGGGGGGGGGGGGGGGGGGGGGGGGGGGGGGGGGGGGGGGGGGGGGGGGGGGGGGGGGGGGGGGGGGGGGGGGGGGGGGGGAGACTGACTCTCTTGAAAGGTCACTAAATCAATTAAAAAACATGTTAAATACTGGAAGATATAAGATATAAAATAATGACAACTTTTTAGCAGTATGAATTCCCAAAAATTTTAAGATATAAAAATAATTATGAATAAGTGGAAGGTTGTTAAAACAACGTATTGTGTTGTAAATGTCCTCACCATGAACAAGGAGCCCTAGTATAACCAGCTGTAGACTCGGTGTAATCATGATGGTGTTGCAGTAACTCTGAAAGGACTCACTGATCAACACTGAGCTCTTCAAGTGTACAAAGCTGTGATCATGCAAAACACCTGCAGTTTGCAAATCTGCTGCAGCTTGGACTTTGTACAACCAGGAGAACGTAGTAGCAGGACAAAGTTCCATATATCCATTATTTCCCTCTTAATCCTCTACTAGGTTTGCAGGAAGTTTTCCCCTTGCCCATCCAGTTTAAATCCATGTTTTCATACTTTGGGAGGAAACCGCGGAACCTGGAGGTAACCCACATGGACACGGGGAAAACATGGAGACTCCACCCAGAATGGGATTCGAACCTGGAATTCCCAGCAGTAAGAGGTGAATGTGCTAACCACTAAACCACCGCCCAAAGGTACATGTAATTATCTTAATATTACTTTGTTATTAATTGACAATGCAATCCTTCATTCGTTCATTTCTTATCTTCCAGTTAATCGCAGGGGGATTCCCCATGCCCATCCAGGGGAAAAAGTTTAGGCCACTGGGCAGATACACCCAGGACAGGGTGCCAATCTATCACTGGGCACACACTCACACACACTATAACGGGCAATTTAGAGCATTCAGGTCGCCTTGAATCCATGTATTTGGACTGTGGGAGAAAACTCCACCCAGATCAGGATTTGAACCAAGATCTCCAGAGGCGAATGTGCTAAACACTAAGCCCAGTAGTACATGTTATTATCTCAATTTTACTTTGTTTTTTCATTTACAATACAATCATACATTCACTAAATATTAAGTATTAATTGTAGCAAAATACTAGAAGAATTCTTTTAGGTTTAGTTATATTTAGTTGACATTTGTATTTTGCATGATTAACAGATAAATGTTAGAGTGAAATTTGAATCACAGAAGTGAAAATGTATATTTTACAGAAAAAGAATCTGGTTTCTGATACTTAAGTTTTCAGGTAAACGTGTTTGCTCAAGCATAAACAGCTGCTTGTTCAGTAAACGTGGGGTCTGTGTAAATTAATGAAGACATACATAACATTCTTTTAGCTGTGAGTTACAGGACTAAGGACAATCAAGGGCCAATTTAAAGATTTGCCTTTAGTCATTTATGTTAATTAGGTTTGTCTTATTATTTTTCTCTTTTGTTTCTTTTTTAAGGGGGTTTGCAAAACTAGTTAATAATACTAATGTATTTTACAGAGGTGCTATATCGAGGTCATACTGTTCTGCTGGAATGTTCAATACATTTAAGACTACTGACATTACTGATGTAGCTACTTGAGCAAGGTCCTCAGCCCTCATTGCTCCAGTGGTGATTTATCAGGACTGTCCCTGTGAACTGTCCCTGTGCTCTGTCCCTGTACTCAGTCCTGTACCCTGTTCCTGTGCTTAGTCCCTGTATGCTGTCCCTGTAGTCAGTCCTGAAATATGTCCCTGTATTCAGTCACTGTACTCTGTCCCTGTACTCCTTCTCTGCACACTGTCCCTGTGAACTGTCCCTATACCCTGTCCCTGTACTCAGTCCCTGTACTCTGTCCTTGTGCCCTGTCCCTGTACTCAGTCCTGTACTCAGTCCCTGTGCCCTGTCCCCTGTCCCTGTACTCAATCCCTATACTCAGTCCTGTACTCTGTCCCTGTGCCCTGTCCCCGTCCTCAGTCCTGAAATATGTCACTGTACTCGGTCCCTGTACACTGACCCTGTACTCTGGCCCTGTGCCCTGTCCCTGTACACAGTCCTGTACTGTGTTCCTGTGCCCTGTCCCCTGCCTCTGTACTCAGTCCTATGCTCAGAACCTGAACTCAGTCCTGAAATATGTCCCTGTACTCAGTCCCTGTACTCTGGCCCTGTACTCAGTCCTTGTACTTAGTCCCTGTACCCTGTGCCCTGTCCCTGTACTCAGTCCTTTACTGTGTTCCTGTGCCCTGTCCCCTGCCTCTGTACTCAGTCCTATACGCAGACCCTGAACTCAGTCCTGAAATATGTCCCTGTACTCAGTCCTGTACTGTGTTCCTGTGCCCTGTCCCTTTTCCTCAGTCCTGTACTCAGTCCTGAAATATGTCCCTGTACCTGGTCCCTGTACTCAGTCCCTTTACTCGGTCCCTGTTTACTTCAGATCCTGTATGCAATCTCTGTACTGTGTTCCTGTGCCCTGTCCCTGTACTTAGTCCTGTACTCAGTCCCTGTGCTCATTCCTTGTCCTTTTTGGATAAAGGTGTCTGTTAAATGACCTAATATAATGTAATGTGGGCATGTTGTCTGGAATATAGCAGGGAAGGCTAAGTGACTGGCCCAGCAGAGATCTGAGCCTGAGAACTGTCCTCAGAGACAATTTCAGTAGAATGAGGCTTGGGAAAAGATCCGTGGTTCATCGCGGAAAAAACCCCCAGCGTTGTTTCAGTCTGATCTGGTATTTTTTATTCAGTTACACATTTTTTCTCTACTCTGTAAATTGTATCACGACTATCTGTTCACCATTGTCCTGAAAGCCTATTTACTGAGTAGCAAATTATAAATGTGTAATCTGACTTCATTTTAATGCTCAAAATAATAAAAGATCACATTTATAGATTTGTGCTTAGCAGATCAGGTCATCAAGTTTTCTGTGGCATCTGCAAAAGTCTAAAAGTCAAAAGTTCTGTACTCAGTCCTCGTCCCTTTTGGATAAAGATGTCTCCTGACAACACTGTCCTCAGAGGAGCGGGGTAAAACCTGAGAATCTCAGAGGAATTGGACTCCCACAGCTTGGAAAAAGGTAGGATGCATGGATTATTGCTCAGGTGAGGAGCGTAGGGTGTAAAATAAAACACTGTTTTCATTCAGTTACACATTTTCCTATACTCTGTAATCTGTTTACCATTGTCCTGAAAGCCTATTGAAATTAATAAATGTGCAATTTGACTTTATTATAATGCTTAAAGGTAATCAAATTAAATAAATAAATTTGTAGATTTGTGACTGACTGTTACAACCTAGATTGACTCATTTGTAAAACAGTTGCAACAAAGGGAACATAAAAGGAGCAAGGAGACCAGATCAGGATTAGATGTTCAAAAATAGTAATTGTTTATTTTAAAACTCACAGAACAACCATTACCAAACAGCACACCCATGGCCTAGGTGTGCAAGGCCTAAGAGACGGTGACGGTGACGGTGCCAAAGAAAAGAAAGAAACAAAATATAACCTTACTCTAAAGCTCTATTTATGCTAAACAAAAGAACAAAGAATACAAAACCTAATCTACCTAATATAAAAACCATAAATACAAAAGAGGCACCCGCCTGCTAACCTGGTGTATCTATACACACAGACAACTACATGATGGACATGTATGAGGCGTCTCAACAGGCGTTGTGACAGGAGGCATCGTGACAGGAACACTAAATGGTTATGGTCAGTGTATACCTTTATAGGTAACACACATGAACCAACATACACTTCAAAATGTTGGAGTGCCCATAACAAAGCTAGTGCCTCTTTCTCAATTGTTGAATACTTCAACTGATAGGAATTAAATTTACGTGACAAGTAGCACAGAGGATGAACAACTCCAAAATCATGTAACAGTACGGCTCCAGCCCCTACAGCACTAGCATCCACCTCTAAACTAAATGGCTTCTTAAAATCTGTAGTTGCTAGAACAGAAGAGGAACACAACAAAGCCTTTACATGCTGAAATGCAGCTTGACATTCAGTAGACCATTTAAAAGATTGCTTAGGACTCAATAGAGTTGTAAGGGGCTCAACAACAGAAGAGAAATTTTTACAAAAACACCTATAGTATCCAGCCATTTCCAAAAAGCGACGAAGAGCACATTGTGATAAAGCAACGGGGAACTCTTTAATGGTTTGGACCTTGGCGTGAACTGGACGAACTTGCCCCTGGCCTACTTGTTTTTCCAAATATGAAACTGTAGCATGTGCAAACTCACATTTAGCAAGGTTTAGTGTTAAAGAAGCTGTAGACAGGTGCTGAAATACTGTATCCAACAGCTCAACATAACTTTCCCAATCCATTGAATACAAAATTAGATCAACCAAATAGGCTGTACAGTGTGGTACATCTGAAAAAACAGTGTTTACCAGTCTTTGAAGTGTTGCTGGTGCATTTTTTAAACCAAAGGGCATCACAGTATACTGCATTAATGCATCTGGAGTAACAAAAGCAGAGATCTCAGATGCTCGTGTAGTCAAAGGCACCTGCCAGTAGCTTTTCAAAAGATCAAGCTTACTTATGTACTTGTATGTATGGCTGATCCAAGACTGTCAATGCAGTCATCAATTCTGGGCAGTGGGAAAGAATCAGACACAGAAACAGCATTTACACGCCGGTAATCTATACAAAAACGAGACGTTCCATCAGATCATCAGATTTAGGCACAAGAAGACATGGTGAACTCCATGGACTACAACTTGGTTTACCAAACCCATGCTCGAACAAATAGTTCACTTCTTGTTTCATAATGTCTCTTTTCAAGACATTGACTCTATAAGGATGTTGCTTTATAGGACGACTAGTGACTTAAATGTCATGTTGAATAACAGTAGTCTGAGTGGGAACATCTCCAAAAATACCAGGGTAACATCTAATCAAGTGGTCTATATCAGCTTGCTGTTTCGCTGTTAAATGTGCAGTTAGTCGTGACAAGTTACGCAACATTTCAGAGTTCGACAAACGAGCACCAACTGAACCTACCTGATGAGGAACAAGACTATCATTGTCCTGTTCATAGCTTTCCTGAGAAGTTGCTTTAGACACAGCAACAGGCACTACAGTCTCACAAAATGAAGGTACCACTTTAACATTGCAATTACTTATGGCCTTTAAAACCTCTCTTTCAATGTAAGACTTCAGCATGTTGATGTGACAAACTCTAGACTTACGATTTCGATCTGGAGTATTTATAACATAATCTGTGTCACTAAGCTTCTGCTGAATCACATATGGGCCAAAAAATTTTGCAGACAACGAAGACCCAATCACTGGCAACAAAACAAGGACTTTATCACCTTGTTGAAACTGGCGTGGAATAGCTTTCCTGTCATAACGTCGTTTCATTTTACCTTATACTGAGCTCAGAGCAGTTTTTGTAGCTTGGCAAGCAGCATGTAAATGCTCCCAAAAATTAGTCTAGAACATTGGTTTCTTTCTTTTTGTCCGAAAGAAAGGACTCTTTAAGCAACTTTAAAGGACCTCTCACAGAGTGACCAAAAACGAGCAGTGCAGGGAACTCTTGGTCTGCTTCCCGAGTAGCGAAAAGTGCAAAAGGTACCCCATCATCCCACTGTCTACCTGTATCCAGACAGCAACATAGACTTTAAAGTCTGATGGAATCGTTCAAGCTCTCAGGATGGTAAGGACTGGACACAACATGTTTTATCTGCAATGTTTTCATGACTTGAGCAAACACCTTCAACATGAAATTGGTGCCCTGATCTGTCTGAATTACTTTAGGCAATCCAAAAATTGAAAAGAACTTTGTCAATGCCTTCAACACAGAGGGTGCACTTATTTTCCGAAGTGGAAATGCTTCTGGAAAACGAGTCGCAGCACACATAACAGTGAGTAAAAACTGATTACCAGACTTTGTACGAGATAATGGACCAACACAATCTACAAGAACTCTCTCAAATGTCTCTTCAACTGCAGGGATGGGATGTAGTGGAGCCAAAGGAATCACTTGGTTTGGCTTGCCTATTCTCTGGCAAACATCACAAGACCAACAGAACTTTGTCACATCATGCTTTAACGCTGGCCAAAAAAAATGCCTTAGCACACGAGCATAGGTTTTTGCAATGCCCAAATGACCAGACCATGGATGATCGTGTGCCAGCTGTAACACCTGACACCTAGTCAGAAGGTACAACTATTTGGCACACATCTCAACACCTTCGTTCTCACATGGGGTCCACTTCCTCACACACCCTGTTCAAAATATCTTTTTGTCTACAGGGACATTGTTAGATGACACTAAAGACAAATACTTAGCCAGACTAGGGTCTGTTTGCTGAGATTTTATCAAGCATTCCCGACTTACTGTAGAATCATTTCCAGCAAATCTCTTGACACCAGAATGCCCAGTAACTGGTATCAGTTTAACTGGAAAATCAAACAATGGATTGTCTCTAGCTAGAAATGTATCAGAAAGGGAAAGTGCATCAGAATACTTTTGAGACTGAGCGAGAGAAGATTTTCAATTGCAGAACAGTGTTCCACTGACCCATTAACACTAGGCTTGTCTATGACCTCTGGCACAGGAGCCACTCTGCCACCAGCAATATCATTACCTAGAATTAGCTCTACTCCCATTACAGGCAATGCTGAACATACTCCCACTTTAAAATGACCCGAGAACAAATCAGACTGCAAATAAATCTTATGCAGCTTCTGAAACAGACTTCACATGACGCTCATTTAAATAAACAACGCTTTCAGGTAGACAAGTCTTAAACTCCTCTGAAAGAATTAACTCCCGTAGTTTATCATAACTGTCCACTTTACTAGCAGCACACCACTTGTCAAAAACCTAAAGCTTTTCTCTAGAAAATTCAACAAATGTCTGTGAAGAACACTTTATGCAATTACGAAACCACTGCCTATAGGCTTCAGGTACAAGCTCATAAGTTCGCAAAACTGCAGTCTTAACTGTATCATTGGCCAAGCTATCATTTAATGACAAAGAGGATAAAACATCCTGAGCTTTCCCTGTCAACTTGTATTGTATTGCATTGTAGAAGGAGTGTCCACAAATCTTGAGGCCAACTCAAAGCTAAAGCAATGCACTCAAAAACACAAAAATAAGTATCTACCTCAGATTCTCGAAATGGTGGAACTAAAGCAATAAGCTTACTCACATCAAGAGAGGAAGGGTGGGTTTTGGAAGGTACAGAGGGTCACAGATTTTGGCTAGAGGCCTCTATTACCTCAGAAGCAGAAGCCTTTGGACCAGAAGCCTTCTGAACATATGACTTTGAAGCAAACTGCTTCACCCCAAGCTCCAATTTTCGCAAGCGAATCTCCCGCTCAAAGTCTAACTCCATATGCCGAATTGCAAGAGCTTTCTCCATTTCTAGCCATTGATGCTTCTCCTCATACTCTAACTGCAACCGCGCAACCCTTACCTTTACCAAATCTTTCTTCCGGCTATCTGACCCAATCTCCAAAGGAGAAAAAGGATCAAAGTGCGGAAGTGTAGCACGTGTTCCAGGTAAAGTTTGGTCACCCTTCTGCACAACAGGAGGCCCAACAGATTGAGAAGCAGGAGTAACTGCAATTGGCTTCTCAGAAACAGGTGAAATAGAAGTAGCACTTACTTCTGTATTATCACCCACTATACTAGCAGTTAAAACACCCAAGTCTACCAAACCCTCCATCACTATCCTCTTAAGTTAGAAACTGAGATTCCAAAGTGCTGTGCTTTTTCCAAAAAAAACATCCTTCCTACATGTATTTAGTAAGTCTACTGATAGATCTTGGAGCAAATCAGTCAGCTGTAGCTGTAGCAGTACATTCTCTGTGTATTCTGAATGAGGAAGGTTTATGTACGGTGCTTTTTCACTGTGTGAACACTGGACCACGATATTCTCCCATACAGTAGTAATCTCCGGCATCTTCAGCCTTGACTTTGTCAATTTTAAGTATAAATGTATACCCAGAATAAGAACCACTAAACCGTTCTGGAACTCCAGACCAGACTCTGTTTCCTTTGTATATCAGGAGTTTAGGAGCTTCGTTAGGTTTTTGCAAATACCAACTCATGTCATCATCAACTCCACTTGATCCAGTACAGCTTATAGAAACAGTCTCTCCTTCTTTAACAGTTAAAGACTCAGGAGACTGACTCTCTTGAAAGGTCACTAAATCAATTAAAAAACATGTTAAATACTGGAAGATATAAGATATAAAATAATCATAACTATTTAGCAGTATGAATTTCCAAAAATTTTAAGATATAAAAATAATTATGAATAAGTGAAAGGTTGTTAAAACAACGTATTGTGTTGTAAATGTCCTCACCATGAACAAGGAGCCCTAGTATCACCAGCTGTAGACTCGGTGTAATCATGATGGTGTTGCAGTAACTCTGAAAGGACTCACTGATCAACACTGAGCTCTTCAAGTGTACAAAGCTGTGATCATGCAAAACGCCTGCAGTGTGCAAATCTGCTGCAGCTTTGACTTTGTACAACCAGGAGAACGTAGTAACAGGACAAAGTTCCATATATCCATTATCTCCCTCTTAATCCTCTACTCAGGTCGTAGGGGGTTCCCCATGCTCATCCAGGGGAAAACGTTTCATGTGCTTGGCAGATACACCCAGGACAGGGCGCCAATCGCTGAGTATACTCACTCACACAGACAAACACACAGAAATACTTTATATGGGGCAATTTGGAGCATTCAGTTTACTGTGGGAGGAAACTGAAGAACCGGGAGGAAACCCACACGGAAACAAGGAGAACTTGAAAATTTGGATTCGAGATTGGGATTCAAAATGAGAATCCTTGACGCTGAGAGGAAAACATGGTAATCACTTGGCCACCGTGCTGCCCCCAGGTCAAAGTTAAATATAAAAATATACGCCAGAACAATAAGTGTAGTTTCAGGTGATTGGTCTGATGTGCAGGAAAATATTAAACGTTAAATTTGGGAGGGCCTGAAACACTTGTTAAAAAAATAGCTTAACATTGCGTAATGTATTAAAACAGTAACCTAGTTAGATCAAATTTCACTCATTTATTCCTCTTCATTGATACTCTCTACTACTGTAATTATAACCTGTAACCTATACTCAAAAAGGGTGGCACGGTGGCTTAGTGGTTAGTACATTCACCTCTCAGCGCTACGGATTCCAGGTTTGAAAAACATGGATCAAGGTCAATTGAATTCTCCAAAATGCCCAATATAGAGTGTGTTTGAGTGAGTCTGCCCAGCGATAGATTGGCACGCTGTCCTGGGTGTATCTGCCCAGCGCCCAAAACATTCTTCCCTGGATGGGTATGGGGAACCCCACCGCGACCCTAGAGGTATCCTAGTATATCCAAGACAATGGATGGATATACTCCAAAAGGAAAGAAATCAAGTGCTGACATTAAGGGGCTGACATTTTCAAGCTGGACTGGCTGGACTGATGAAGATCTGACATATTATGAGTCATTTGTCGTTTGTGAAATGGAAAGACATCCTGCAAGAGTGTTGAGAAAGTGGAGTGGGTGACCCCAGCGTCAACACCTAAGACTCCACCGCCTTGAGAAGTTTATGTGTCAATTAACAAGAGTCACTCTTAAAGTGTGTAATGTGGTGTCTATGGATGGTTGGTTCACCTTGAATCCATGTTTTTGGACTGTGGGAGAAAACCAGAGAACCCGGAAAAAAACCTATGTGGACAACACGGAAGTTCCATACAAATTTAGATTCAAACCTGGATCCACAGGGCTGAGAGGCAAATAAGCTAACCACTATGTCACCCTATTAGAAAATATGTACACTTCATAACAAAGTATTACTAGCATAGGTTTGATTTAAAAAATTATAATCATCTTAATAAAGTTTTTAATCATTTATTATAATCATTGATGTAAGACTGTCATTAATCTATTAAACATATTAGATTTACTTTACTGATCTGTTACTAAATCAACAAGAACGACATTTGTTTCCTGAAGTCATTAATGCAGCTCTAGTGTAAGAGGTTTTTGTACGGCGACTGAACGGCGTTGTTTCACTGTGGTGGGTTTTTGGTGGAGGAACGCATCTAACTGTTGGAAGTAAGTAATTATCTCTTAATTATATCACATAACTCGTAGTACAGAATTACTTGCTGTTATTTGTTCATGATACAATGTAAATACTAAAAATGTATTAGTGATAAAAACATAATTTCACATAAAAAAGAGGAAAATCTCTCATTTCTTTTCATTTATCTGTGAAAAAGATTAGTATGCTCTTTACACTCTTTAAGTTCATTCTTTAAAAAAATAGGACAAACACAAAAATGAATTTACAAAACTTAAAGTTTTAAAAAAATAATCAACATTTATTAATTTAATGTATTGTATGAGTCCTTTTGCTTATGACTGCTCACTGCTGTGGAGGGAAAAGCTTAAAACATAAAATATATATATATATATATTGCTAATATAATAAAAAATATATATTTCCAATATAATTATAAAAATCTTAAAATGTTAGCAATAAACACAAATGCAAATGTTTAGTATTAAACATTTATTTTATTATTTATTTATATTTGGTAATCTGCAAGCTTACCCATTTCATAAACAATTAACTTAAACATGTATTCAGTCAATAGGAGTATTTATCTAAAATTTTTAAAAGTTAGTTTAAAAAATAATCTCATGAATGAAATATCAGTTTTATATATATTTTTTCAATGATAAGAAACATTAAAGATAAGTTAACATAATATAATTTAATATAAATTATATTAAATATAATATAATTTAATATAAATTATATATATATATGTATATGTATATATATTAATGAATTGTTTCTGTTGAGTGTCAGTTTTTTTGTGAATATATTTAAAAATTTCAAATTAGTTTTTTATTGCTTTTTTGTTTAAATACAAAGTAAAGAAGATATGTTTCCTATTAAAATAATAAAATGTCAATAAATGTATTCATGTTTAATGGATGGCTGCATTAAGTTCTGCTTTATGAACAAAACGTCTGTTAGAACAGAAGTGAAAGTTTCCAAATGACTATGTTTATGAAAATAACCCTAGAGTTTCTGTGTTTGTAGGTGATGTGCAGCCGGTCCTCACAGTGCTGCTTCCCTCTAAAGAGCTGAACGAGGACAAAGTCACTGTTGTGTGTGTGGCCAATAAGGGCTTCCCATCAGACTGGAAGCTGAACTGGAAGGTAGATGGAACCATCAGGAGTTCAGGTGTAGCCTCAGGGACTGGACAGCTACAAACTGATGGTCTGTACAGTTGGAGCAGCACCCTCACTCTCACTGAGCAGGACTGGAAGAAAAGCCAGACTGTGATCTGTGAGGCCAGCAAGAGCTCTCAAACACCAGTTACTAAGAGCGTTAGCACACAGCAGTGTTCTAACATGTAACAGTGTTTATGTACATCTTAATTCACATTTATTAACCATCTAACCATGTCTTTCATTTAACATGTAGTCTTTATCTTCTTACTTCTGGGTTGTCTTTTTAATCTGAATTATCCATTCTTGCAAAAATAAAACCCATTAAATCATTCAGACATTGTTCCTTTTGATTTTGTACACTCAGTTAACACACAAACATCTGACAAAAATATCATCAACAATATTTGACAAGTGATAATGAGTGAATAAATGTATATATATATTCACTCATTATCTTCCGCTTAATCCTCTGCTAGGGTTGCGGGGTGTTCCCCATGCCCATCCAGGGAAGAACGTTCTGGGTGCCAGGTGCTGGTCAGATAAACCAGGACAAGGAGCCAATCTATGGGCACACTCACACACACACAATATGGGGCATTTTAGAGAATTCAGTTCACCTTGATTTCATGTTGTTTGAATTGTGGGAGGAAACCGGAGAAACCCACATGGACACAGAGAGAACATTGGAAACTCCACCCAGATTGCTAAGTCACTAAACTACCGTGCCACCCTGCTGCATATGCACCAGGCCAAAGGGTATATTGTGTGTGTGTGCAGTGTTGGCTAAAATACAGTAAAACTAAATGTAAAAGGTAAGAGGTAGAAGCAATTAGTTACTCGACAATAAATGAAGCTTCACTACACAAAGCTACCAGCAAAAGAAATCCAGCAATCTAAGTTACACAAATATGGCAAAGGTAACCTAACAACTCAGAAACTACTTCACGCTGTACAGACCTGATGTCAGATCAGTGCAAATTGATCGTCAGATACACTGATTACAACATTTATTAATAAGTAGGCGGGTGGCACGGTGGCTTAGTGGTTAACATGTTCTCCTCTCAGCACTAGGGATTCCCGGTTCGAATCCCCATCTGTTTGGAGTTTCCCCGTGTCCACGTGGGTTTCCTCCGGGTTCTCCGGTTTCCTCCCACCATCCAAAAACATGGATCAAGTCAATTGAGTTAATCAAATTGCCCCATATAGAATGTGTATGTGTGCGTGTCAGTGTGAGTGATCCATGTTTTTGGACTGTGGGAGGAAACCAGAGAACCCGGAGGAAACCCACACGGACACGGGGAGAAAATGAAAACTCCACCCAGATTGAGATTCACACCGGGAATCCCTAGTGCTGAGAGGCAGACGTGCTAACCACTAAGCCACCGTGCTGTTTCTGCTCCAAAACGGCTAAGTTAAAAAATTCCGCTTTTAAAACTGTGGTCAAACTTGCTGATTTTAACTGTTAATTCTTTTTTAAAAGCTGAAAGAACAAACTGATACCCTTTCAATGATTACATTACTTAGAGATAATTACATCTTACAGATACACTGACATGATATGAAGAAACATATGAAGAAATTTTGTAATTGACTTTAGAGTCCCTTTGCTTATTACTGGTCACTGCTACAAATAACTGTTAAAGAAAGAATTTGGAAACATAAAAATTATATATTTTTGCATAGTGTTCTTGTGCACAAAAAAATTTAAATACTGAAGAGACCAAAAACGTAAATGTCTTTTTTTAATCCATTTTAAAATAGGGTCAAATGTGATACTAATTCAATATTATATGTGAATAAATGTTTAATAGATGGCTGCATTACATTCTGCTTCATGAACTAAACATCTGTTAAAACAGAAGTGAAAGTTTCAGAATGACTATGTTTATGAAAATAATAAACCTGTGAGTTTCCATGTCTCTGTGTTTGTAGGTGATGTGCAGCCGGTCCTCATAGTGCTGCTTCGCTCCAGTAAAGAGCTGGACGAGGACAAAATCACTGTTGTGTGTGTGGTTTCAAACTTTCATGTGATTTTTTAAATCTGCCCCAATCCATACCGCTGCCTTATTACCACAACATTTAACATACATTTAAAATAATAAACCTGTGAGTTTCCATGTCTCTGTGTTTGTAGGCGATTCGCAGCCGGTCCTCACAGTGCTGCTTCGCTCCAGTAAAGAGTTGGACGAGGACAAAGTCACTGTTGTGTGTGTGGCCAATAAGGGCTTCCTATCAGACTGGAAGCGGAACTTGAAATAGGGTGACCAGAATCTAATTCACCAGATGTGGGACAAAGACAATGTTTGTGTGGGACAATGTGGTACACCAATGCATCAAGGTAGTCTAAATTACTTAAAAAAAGTAAGAAACATCTCTACATATATATACATTTACTTTTAGTCATGTAGCAGACGCTTTTATCCAAAGCGACTTACAAATGAGAACATTACAAGTCAGAAGTTATGCAGAAAACCAACTACACTGTAAATTCATCAAACCTAATTGTTATTTGATTCCCCCTCCCTTTTTTTACAACAGATATTTGTTAAAGCGATGCATCTTGACGACTTTTAAAACTGGAGTCTGACATTCAATAAAAATGCGGGACAACGTCTCAATTTGCGGGACAACGTCTAAATTTGCGGGACAACATCTTAATTTGCGGGACAACGTCTTAATTTGCGGGACATGTGAAAAATAACGAAATTGCGTGACTGTCCCGCACAAAGCAGGACATCTGGTCACCCTAACTTGAAGGTAAATGGAAACATTAGGAATTCAGGTGTAACCTCAGGGTCTGGAGAGCTACAAAAAGATGTATTGTACTGTTTGAGCAACACACTCACCTGGAAAAACGGTAACATGAGCTATGTGGCCAGCAAGAGTTCTCTCTTCTTGCAAAAATAAAACCCCATGAAACCATTGTTTCCATTGTTTCAAACTTTCATGTGATTTTTTTAATCTGCCCCAATCCATACCGTCGCCTTGATTACCACAACATTTAACATACCTACTCTTTGGGGGGGGGGGGGGGGGGGGGGGGGGGGGGGGGGGGGGGGGGGGGGGGGGGGGGGGGGGGGGGGGGGGGGGGGGGGGGGGGGGGGGGGGGGGGGGGGGGGGCATGTCCAGGGTTTTTTTTTTTTTTTTTTTTTTTTTTTCTTCTCCAGTATCGTGACTGTTGTGCACTCAGGCACTATTCCAACCTGCAACATCCTTGTGAGTCAGGGTGGCCGCAAGCAGCACAGCACAGAAAGTCATACTATGTTTACCAAACAGTACAAGACCAAGCAACATGCCATAAAGTGTGGTACATGCTGCCCAGCACATGGCTGCAGCTGAGCCACAGCCCCCACAGGCAGTGTGCAATAAGAATGGCTAAGGTTTTGAAATGAAAAAAAAAGAAATAAGGTTTTTATATGACAAAATACTGTTTTACCTTTTATAGTTATTGCAAAAGTAAACAGAAATCAACATAAGCAAAACTAAAATGTATAGACATAATATGATTTCCACACTTGTATGTGTAGAAATCTGCTTAGTATACCAAAACATCATGCTCCCCTACTGCACCTGCACAAGCTATAATATGCGAGCAGTGCAGTCTCAATGCATTCTGAATGAGGGAGGTTATTGTATGGTGCTTTTTTACTGTGTGTACCCATTGGCATATGCTCCCATACAGTAGTAATCTCCTGCATCTTCAGCCTTGACTTGGTTAATTGTAAGTTTAAAGTTATGACCAGAATAGGAACCAATGAACCGATTTGAAACTACAGATGAAAGTCGGTTTCCCTCATATATCAGGAGTTTAGGAGCTTCATTTGTTTTTTTCAGGTACCAGCTCAAGTTATCCATAATTCCACTTGATCCAGTACAGCTTATCAAAGCATTCTGTCCTTCTTTAATAGGTAAAGACTCAGGAGACTGTCTCTCTTGGAGTGTCACTTAAAATTTTTTTTAAAAGTTTAAAAAAAAAAACTTGACATGAAATGTTTATGATAGTTACATGCCAACTTTGTAGTATAAAATTTTATTATGTTTTATATAATGTATTTTTATACAATGTAATGTATAAAGTTATTAGATAAACTGGTTATGAATTAAACTGTGTGGAATGTTCTTACCGTGAACAAGGAGCCCGAGTGTAACCAGCTGTAGAATCATGACGGTGTTGTGTGTCAGTAACTCTGAAGAGATTCTGAACTGATCAACACTGAGTTCTTTAAGGGTAAAAAGCTGTGATCATGCAAAATATGTGCAGTGTGCAAATCTGCGGTAGCTTTGGTGTGGTACCCCCAGAGGGTCTATCACTTTTAAAATGTATAATTTAGTGCAGCAATCAAAATATCAATTTATATTTTTAATGATAAAGATAGAACTACAATAGATATTTTGTGGAAGTTTTTTTGTAGTAATTAGTTTACAATAAGCATTTAACATGACAGTGTAGCAGTTATAACAAAATTTTTTAGTGTAGAGAGTATAACCTTTAGATTTAAGAATACAGTGTATTTATGCCCAGCGATAGATTGGCCCTGTCCTGGGTGTATCTGCCCAGCGCCCGAAACATTCTCCCGTGGATGAGCATGGGGCGACCCTAATATAGGATAAAGCAGAAGATAATGAATGAATGAAAAAGACAAACTTTGGATGCAGTTGATATTTTCTTTCACCTTTATTTAGGTTGTTTTTGTATATGTGTAGCAATGCATTGTAATATTTTTTTTCTGTCACATTTCAGATTAAGGGCGGCACGGTGGCTTAGTGGTTAGCACGTTCGCCTCTCAGCGCTGGGGATTCCTGGTTCGAATCCCCATCTGGGTGGAGTTTCCATGTTCTCCCCGTGTCTGCGTGGGTTTCCTCCGTGTTCTCCGGTTTCCTCCCACAGTCCAAAAACATGGATCAAGTTAATTGAATTCTCAAAATTGCCCCCTATAGAGTGTGTCTGTGTGAGTGAGTGTGTGCCCAGCGATGGATTGGCGCCCTGTCCTGGGTCTATCTGCCCAGCGCCCGAGACGTTCTCCCCTGGATGGGCATGGGGAACCCCACCGCGACCCTAATAGAGGATAAGTGGGAGATAATGAATGAATGAATGAATTTCAGATTAAAGTTTATTTATAGTGAAAATGAATTTATAGCGCTGGTTATTATACAATTTTTTTTCAAACTTCAACAGTAACAGACAGTTTTACCATAATAAATATCTTTTTAGTGACTATAATGTTTTAATGCTTTTAAAGTAATGCATGGATTAGTAATTATTTAAACCATTATTGTTGAATTGGTTGGTTTGTGTGTGGTGAACAGAAAACCAAACATATTTTGGAGTCTGTCACAAATGCCTTAGCTTCAAGACTTAAACCCCATTGAAAATTTTTGGGATGTCCTACACATAAAGTTAAGGTTTAGAACACTGTAAAGCTATTGTTGTAAAAAGCTCTGTATAAATAATTGGACTTGAATATTCAATTTCCAAAACCCATTTTTAAAAAAGCAATGATTGTGGTCAGTTATTTGAATGTCTACTTGAAAAAGTTTAAAACCTAGATTCAGTTTTGTTCAGATAATTAATTTATAAATCCATATTTTTGCTCCATGCTTGAATTTTAAAATAGTTATACTTACAATATAGATCCACTTTGAAGTTCTAGTGTCTGTAGTCCATCTGTTTTTCTGCATATTTTCCAATCTTTAATTATCAGAATTCACAGAGGATTTTCACAGAACAGGTATCATTTTCATAGAATAAATTGTATTATTGCGGCACGGTGGCTTAGTGGTTAGCACGTTCGCCTCTCAGCGCTAGGGATTCCCGGTTCGAATCCCCATCTGGGTGGAGTTTCCATGTTCTCCCCGTGTCTGCGTGGGTTTCCTCCGGGTTCTCCGGTTTCCTCCCAAAGTCCAAAAACATGGATCAAGTTAATTGAATTCTCCAAATTGCCCCGTTTAGAGTGTGTCTGTGTGAGTGAGTGTGTGCCCAGCGATGGATTGGCGCCCTGTCCTGGGTCTATCTGCCCAGCGCCCGAGATGTTCTCCCCTGGATGGGCATGGGGAACCCCACTGCGACCCTAATAGAGGATAAGCGGAAGATAATGAATGAATGAATGAATATATATATATATATAATATAAATACTTAATAGTTCTGACAGGATGTTTATTACAGGATGGTGGTGGCTGGACATTTTGTAGCCATACAAATGTCTCAATTATAAAATAAAATAAATGGTTTTATCAGTGTATCTATAAGGGGAAGTGGCAAAAAACATGTAGCTTGCAAAATAGGTAACATTACCAATTAAACTTTCTATATACTAATATAGAAGGTTAGTTTTCCAAAGAACCATAGATGACTTGGCCTCCTGCCCAAAGAAATGTTAAATGTTACACTGGAGAATGCGGGCGTCGATCCCACTACCTCTCGCATGCCAAGCCAGAACTCTACCATCCATCCATTATCTTCCACTTTATCCTCTACTAGGGTCGCTGTGGGGTTCTCCATGCCCATCCAGGGGAGAACGTCTCGGGTACTGGGCAGATACACCCAGGACAGGGCTTCAATCTATCGCTGGGCACAAACTCACTCATACATACACACTCTATATTAAAAGCTATACGAGGCAATGTGGAGAATTCAATCGACTTGATCCATGATTTTGGACTGTGGGAGGATACCGGACAACCCAGAGGAAACCCATTCAGACACAGGGAGAACATGGAAACTCTACCCAGATTGGGATTCGAACCGGGAATCCCTAGTGCTGAGTTGCAAACATGCTAACCACTTAGCCACCGTGCCTCCTGCAAACACTCTACCATTTGAGCTAATTCCCCTCAAAAGCAACGAACTTTTATTTTCTCTTAAGCAGATAGATATAAAGAACTTGCCATTAAAAAACCAGCCCAGCTCAGTTGGTTAGAGTGTGGTGCTATAAGTTTAAAAACTGTATCGGCCATTGATGCAAAGAAATTTCAGTCTTCTAGTCTTTCTTAGGACAAGAAACAGACCCCAACAACAAAATTAACACAAAAACCTCAAAACAATTTGCCATTGTTACAAATTATTTTATCCAAAATCTAAGAGACAAACGCCCCACTGCATTCCAGAACAAGATTTGTTTCATATTTCTGTAAATTTCTAAAAAATAAAAATAAAAAACATGTACGTTGCGCAAAATTAACACTAAATCTAACAATAATGATTAAAAGCTCCCCCCACTACGCACACAGGTGTAAACAACGGAATGAGTGACCCTAGAGGGCGCTGATATCCCCAAAATCACATGAAAAGCTTTCATAAACCGTCAGATTTTTTTTCTGAAGGCGCAAACTGTCGCAAAGTTACGGTATTTCAAAGCAAAACCTTGTTAAAAACTCTCATTTGCGACGGACTCGTAAAACAGATTCATGCTTTTCTGCCGACGCTCAGGTTCGTTTACTCAAAAGTTTTCAGCCAAAACCATCATTTATTAGAACTGAATGTGCTAACCACTGCTGACACGCATATTTCATATGTTATTTGATTTTATCCAATACAACACACACACTTTATTCATATTATTATTATTACTATATATTGTTGTTGGTTTATGTTTAAATCGTATACTTTCGTAGGTATTGTTGTTATTGTTTCGAATCCCAGCATTTTCATGCCAATAAAAGCTTTTTAAATTGAAAACAAAGAAAGTAAGAGAGAGAGGTTAAATGAGAATCGCACCAAGAAGAAACAACTATTAACAACTCTAAACTTGTTGTTGCCGACCTCAACGTTTTTACTAAAGCACCAAATTGCTTGCGTAATAAAGTACGGTGCGACTCAGAACCCTGTATGACGCCACTTTTAATAAATAGACAGCTAAGCTGAATCGCACTTGATGATTGACGTAGTTGGACTGTGTGGCGCTGCTGCCGCCTATCGTCCACTTGGCCTCATTACATAATAAAAAAATGACATAAACGCACCTAAACGTTTTTAAATTGTCAACGTGTCTCATGTTCCTTTAGTTGGTCGATCCATTGGCAAATGAATGCGCCTATGAGCGTAAATTCCTACGAAACGGGGGGTAACAGTGCATGTGATCAATTCAGATTTTAGACTGACAGTTTTTCAGAAATCACTGTACAGAGAAGGTGGTTATATTAACTGAATTGGACTGATGTCATCAACTATGTTTGTTGTATTCCTAAAATAATTATAAGAAATTGTCTAGGAATGGCAGACTGTGGACACCAGAGTGCAAAATGTCGTGTTCAAATGATGCAACGCAACAAGCAGAATGAATTCAGCAGTTGTGGGATTTAGTGTTGATGGTTAACATTATTTGTATTTTATTTTGCACGCTTTCATAGTAACTGGTCGTACCTTTTTCAAGTAAAATGACATTTTACAGTTTGCAGAATATCATCTCAAGACGGGTGATGTCAGCACTGCCCAGACATCTCCAAAAGCAGTTACAATGGCATGATTTAACGCGGTTTGTGTACTGCTTTACTGTAAACATCAGTAATATTAAAGCCGTCATTGAAATATTTATTCATTTATACATTATCTTCTACTTAATCCTCTACTGGGGGATTTCCCATGCCCATTGTTAGGATCTTTTTGATTTCTGGAAAAGCAAAAGAACACGCCGATGCAAGATGGCCGTTCTCAACTGGTTTATTGAGAACAAAAGGAATCTTTTCTGAACACCGTCAGGAAGTAACACTGGCCAGCGGTCTGCACATTCAGCTTCAGGTGTTAAGTACGCCTTCAGGTCCGAGTGAGAGAGAGAGAGCCCATTCAAGGGTTACCTGTATATATTGTTATGTCTAGTTCCCGCCCCTTAACTGACTAAGCCAATTGCAGATTACCCCCCTAGGTTTTAAATCAGCCAATCCCAGCCCTGTATTTTCCAGCGGCGGCAAAATTAAAGATCCTTTGTTAGTCTTTCGGCCATATTGGGACTCCTATTATGTTTAAGAAATTTAAAATTTCTGACAATTCCCCCCTATGGGAGCACCTACATGCTCCCATAAATTTAATCCCATTAAATATTCTACGGCCATAAATTTTGAACTAGACTTCACAAGTTACCATTTCTAAAATTTGCACGTTATTGTAACTCAATTAACTCAATTTAAAACGTGACTAAATTCTCAGACAAATTTTTAAAGGTTAACATAACTGAATGCTGAGGAGGCAGAGCGCTAATTAAGCTACCCCCCTCTAACTAAAAACCCTCGTGACGGTGCTCAACACATTACATGGCCATATAGGCTGAAAACACAACACTGAAAACAAACTTTAATTACACTAATAGAGACCGCGCCTAACGAGACAGTCTCCGTCCCTACACTCACAAACAAAATAACACCCCCCTTGCACCACTGTTGCAGAAACTTTCCAGAAGATTCCTCGAGGTTCAGTTCTCCTGGTCAGCATCTGCTTGCTACATTAGTCCTTTATTCACAGCATTCCTCGTTGGTTCTTGAAGATATTGTCAGTCCTTTCATCGTCGTTGTTGTCCCATTATCGTCGTAGTCCCCTCGTTGTCTTCAATAGCAGCTCTTTCGTCGTCCTCAGCAGTTCTTTCGTCGTCATTGGAAAGCAGCACCCTTGTTGTCTTCAGTTCCTGAAAGCAAAGTTAATACCACCTCTATACAACACTAAATAGGTCTGTCGACACCTCCAAAGAAGCATCCTCTTCTTGCTCCAGGGACTGGTCCCTGGTCACACCAAGGATCAGCATCCTCACCGCAGATCCATCCTGTTCACCACTCACTCCTCGGTTCACTACCCCTACAACAAACTTTTCAATCAATGTCCTCAGGCAAGGCACANATGATTGAGAATGATTTTTACAGCCTACTGGATCAGAGGTTTGAAAGATGTTTAACAGACAGGTCCAATCACTAGATTTTACCGGATAAGTAGCTAAATCAGGTTTAGCTGCGGCACAGACAAAACAATTGTTAATTTTAATAGTGTCTACCGTGTATTTTATCCACTCTAACCACATATTAGGTTCATCATATCCTGTTTCAATAGCTAATTGATCCCTTCAGGATATAGATTGACTGCCTATTGCAACCACCGGTTTTGCATTAACTTCAATTATTGATTTTGGAATAGATTGGGTCTTGGTGTAGTTTGGAGCTGAGGAAATGCATACTAATCCCAAAGCATCCCTACCTTTCATATCGACCCCTATAGTAAAATTTAAACCCACCTGTTCGTTATACCCATACTTACTCAATTGCGGCAAAGTTAAAACAATTTGGTCATTTTTACGATGTAATTTAGTTTCAATAAGTGGTTTATCTAATTGCTCTGCCGATTTCCATATTGTTTTAGTCATTAGATATTCCCTGGTATAACGTGCTGCATATTTTGGAGATGAATGTGTAAATACAAAACTCCAGTCTGGAGAGAAAGCAGACCTTCGTTCTGGGAGATTACGCATGCTGTACATATTCCCAATCCATAAACATCATGGTTTTTAAACCATTTCCCACTGGTTCTACAGTTGATTACTGTGCATAGATCAAACATCACTACATTAAGCTGGTGATAATTTACCTCAACATCCAAACAGTTGCTTGCTCTTACTGACCTTCTGGCTCTGATAACCCCATTCTTTGCATGACCTTTAACAGAGTGCTGGTTTGACTCCATTGGCTCCATTCCTGAAACCACTGAAAGGGTTATGATTGACATAAACATAATGATTGCCATTGTAATGGCCTTGGTTTTGCACCACAGCATCCTCAAGGCTTCCGAGATTGACAGCTAATGAATTAATAGACGTTAGTAAAGTTTCACCCCTACTCAGGAGCGCCGTCTGCGTTTTCTGAAACCTATACCTGCAAATCTCGTTCGATCTCTGCCAAGGTTCTAGAAGGTGGTTCTGCTGGAGCACAGTGAGTTAGGTGATAACAGATGTTACCTTTCTTCCCTTTTACACGCAAAGCATGTGAGGTGGCTTCCGTCACCTCCCAAATTTTAACCCACTGTCCAGGCTCTATCTTTGGCAGTGGCTGGTGTTCTTCACCTCCGTCCTCTGCTGGATCTCTCTGTGCAGCCTGGGAAGGAATACTGGCAATAAATTTAGATAGAGCATCCATATAGCTGTCTATTCTGCATATCTTTCAAGTGTTCCTCTGTGAGTTCCGGTAACGTCTGTGTCGCAAGTACAACTAATTGTTTGGTATAACCCCCTGCAGCTTTTGCTGCCAAATCAGCTGCATCATTACCTTTTGCAATTTTAGATTTTAAATTAGAGTGTCCCTTACATTTAACAACTGCTACCTGAGATGGTAGATGAACCGCTGACAACAAATCCTGTAATTCTGTCACATGTTTAATAGGAGTTCCCTGAGCTGTAACCAATCCCCTTCTAAGCCATTGGGGACCATCTACATGAATTGCCGAATGTGCATAAGCTGAGTCTGTGTAGATGTTGACCTTCTTACCAGTTGCTAATTTGAGTGCTTGTGTTAGTGCAATAATCTCAGCCACCTGTGCGGATGCTGGTTGAGGTACAATTCCATCTTTCAGAGTTTCAAACCGTCCTTGTACCTCAGTGACCACTGCATAAGATGCTACTAAACCCTTCTCACCTTTATAACAGCATCCATCACAAAATAGTTCCATGTCACTATTTTGCAAAGGTACAGTGTCTAAATCCTCTCTGACCCTGAGTGCTTGACTTGCAACTAACTCACAAACATGTACCTCACTGTCCTCTTCCGGCTGTCCTGGTAGTGAACTAGTCATGTTAACAGTCTTTGATGGTGCAAATGTGATGTTTGGCTGTAATAATGTTTCACTGACTCTTAGTTTTCTAGCGTTAGACAAGGTAAATGCTGATAATGTCAAGAAAGCTACTACTCCATGTGAGGTGTTAATGATCAAAGGGTGACACATTACAATGTGGGCTGTTTTATCTACAGCTTTGGCTAACGCAGCTAGATGTTTAGTGCATTGTGGTTGTCCTAGTACCACAGGATCCAATTTTGAGCTATGAAATTGCAAAATTTTTCTTTCACAACTACTCCCCCCTTTCTGGAAAAGAATGGCATTAACAATGCCTTCTTTTACAGAAACATCAAGGTAAAAGGGTTTTGTGTAATCAGGGGACTGAAGGTTTTCAGCGTGTGCTAAAATTTGTTTAACCTCAGTAAAGCACTGCTCTAATTTTGGGTCCCATTCAATCAGAGCCTTTAGATTCCGCTGACCTAATTTAGTGACCACAGATCTTAATGGCTGTGTCAAACCTGTGTAATTGGGGACATAATTTCTACTGTAGCCTGTAAGGCCCAGAAAAGACAAAATTTGGCTAACTGTTTTTGGTTTTGGAAAAGCCAAAATGCTTTCAACAGCCTTGGAAGTAAGTGTGTGACCCTTTGGAGAGATGTAGCGTCCTAGAAATGTAACAACTGGTCTACAAAGTTGTAACTTAGACCTATTAACTTTGTACCCCACTTCTGTTAGCCTGCAAAGAACAGTGCAAGTGTCTGTCAAACAACAAGTTGCTGAAGAGCTGGCAATCAGCAGGTCATCCACATACTGAATTAACACAGTGTCCTTGTGTAGTAGCTGGTTAGTCAAAAGTGGGGTCAAGTCAATTTTTAAACATTGGTTAAAAATACCTGGGCTGTCCTTATAACCTTGTGGTAGTCGAGTATAGGTGTACTGCTGTCCCTGGTAAGTAAATGCAAAGATTTTAGAAATCTGGGGAGATAGTGGAATGCAGAAAAAAGCATTAG
>JAFMOD010000428.1:4117033-4132475 GCA_019802435.1 Corydoras maculifer
CACACATACAAGATTTCCCTGATATTTGCACCGAAGAAATTTAGAATTTAGCCACAATTTGGAAATTTAACCTGCTATTCAGGCACGACGGGACCCCAGGCCTCTCACGATCGTTCTGAGTCAATAATCAGCTATCTTTTCCAACCATTGGATACGAAATCTGTCGCCTACCCCGTTGAAAAATACTCCGATTCCTTATTTCCTAATTACTGGTCTGAAACCCTGTTTCACGCACGCAGTTAAGCCTAAAAAGCGCCTAGAACCCAGTTCTATCCATAAAAAACGCTTATAACCCAAATGTGGGGCGTGGTACCTTTCTACAACTTCGCACCACTTTTCGCGCGTTCCTCTTAATAACTCAAAAACTACGCTTTACACTCGAGCATAAACTGCGGTGCCGATATCAGGAATGGTACCAAATAAATCTACCTTTAAGTGTTCAGAAAGAATTCTGATAAAGCAATAATTTATAACACTTACGGACTCCGGCATTAACACACACTCACTCACACACTTTTGTTGGCGCCTGCAATGAGTGTGCATGAAATCAGAAGTCCAGGTCCTGTATTCAATATTTTCGTTCTTTCACCTTCCCAGAAACCATCCTCTGCTACCATTTGTTGGGATCTTTTTGATTTCTGGAAAAGCAAAAGAACACGCCGATGCAAGATGGCCGTTCTCAACTGGTTTATTGAGAACAAAAGGAATCTTTTCTGAACACCGTCAGGAAGTAACGCTGGCCAGCGGTCTGCCCATTCAGCTTCAGGTGTTAAGTACGCCTTCAGGTCCGAGTGAGAGAGAGAGAGCCCATTCAAGGGTTACCTGTATATATTGTTACGTCTAGTTCCCGCCCCTTAACTGGCTAAGCCAATTGCAGATTACCCCCCTAGGTTTTAAATCAGCCAATCCCAGCCCTGTATTTTCCAGTGGTGGCAAAATTAAAGATCCTTTGTTAGTCTTTCGGCCATATTGGGACTCTTATTATGTTTAAGAAATTTAAAATTTCTGACACCATTCAGTGGAGAACATTTCAGGCGCTGGGCAGATACACTCAACACAGGGCGCCAATCTGTTACTGGGCAGTCACTAACACAGACACACTCTATATGGGGTAACTTGTAGCATTCAGTTTACCTTGATCCATGTTTTTGAACTGTGGGAGTCCGGAGAACCAGGAGGAAACCCACATGGACACGGGGAGAACATGGAAACTCCATCCAGATTGGGATTCAAACCCGAATCTCCAGCACTGACGAAGGCGAACGTGCTAACCACTAAGCAACCGTGCTTGCAAGTTTCAGCACCTCGACACACACTTTGTTATTCATGTTCAGTTTTGTAAATTTATAACAAAGTATCCTTACCACTTCAAAATAAAGCAAATTCTATTAAGGTTATTAATTTTGAAAGGTTAAACCATACAAAAGTAATACATAAATCTTGCTTAATATGAGTGATGGCGCTTGCAACTGCACAATTTATTGGTTAGCATGTTCGTCTCTCAGCACTGAGGATTCCAGGATCTAATCCCAATCTGGGTGGAGTGTCCATGTTCTTTCTGTTTACGTTTCTTCCAGGTGTGCGTTTCTTCCAGGTTCTCCAGTTTCCTCCTACAGTCCAAAAAACATGGATTTAAGTTTAACTGATTTCTCTAATCTGTGTGTGTTCAGCGATAGATTGACGCCCTGTCCTGGGTGTATCTGCCCAGCACCTGAAACGTTCCCCAGTGGATGGACATAGGGAACCCCCCACACACACACATTCAATCATAAAAGAGGATTAAGCGGAATATATTGAATGAATGAATAACTGATCATACTGATAACTGACATTAATAAACTATGGCAAGGCCATAATAAGTAGTTATAATGGCAATCAACGTTTTGACCAGCAAAGGGGGATGTGTGCAGGTTTAATGATTCTCCATCTGGCCAGCACTACAAATTATGGGGAAGAAAGACAAAACTGCAAACTAAGATATATAATAACAAACGACCAAAAGATGACAGGCAATAAACATACTATATAAAGAAAAGTAAAAATCCAAACAAAATCCAAAGGTAGACAAAAAGACATGAAAAGCCATGTAACAGCTCAAAAGAACCTCAGAGAGTCCCTGAACTCATCAATCCATACATCCGTTATCTTCTGCTTTAGCCTCTACTAGAGTCACTGTGAGGGTTTCCCATGCGAAGAACGTTTCAGGCGCTGGGCAGATATAGTCAGGACAGGGTGTCTATCTATCACTGGGCACACACTTACTCACACAGACATAAACACACTCTATATTGGCCAATTTGGAGCATTCAATTTACCTTGATCATGTTTTTGGACCGTGGAAGCAAACCTGTAATCAAGTGGCTTAAATCAAAACATTAACTACCAAGGATTAACAATGATATGAACATACATGAATGAAAACAAATATGCAACCGAAAAATGAACAAAAGAAGGAATAAACAAGTTATCAAAATAACAATGTCAATAAAGGAAAATAAAATGGTTTTCAGTGTGCGTTTATTTTGCTTTTGTATTTATGCTTATATTAAAATATTGATATTAAATTTGAAATATTACATGAATTAGCAATATAACAAAGCATTACATGACCCACAATGGTAAAATAAAATTAAATATATATATATTTTTTAAATCAACAACAACAACAATAATGATAATAATAATAATAATAATAATAATAATAATAATAATAATAATAATAATAATAATAATAATAATAATAAAAAGATTTGTTGATAAATGTATTGATTATTATAAAACAAATTATTATTAGATCAGATAAGCCTGCACATATTACCCGGCTTATGTAAGTAATGAGTTGTGGAACAAAGCTTGTGCTGGCATTGTGCAGGAGGTTTTTGTTCGGCCACTTAACAGGTCTGTTTCACCGTGGTACACTTTCGGTGGAGGAACTCATCTCTCTGTTGGACGTCTTGTCTTGTAAACCCTTATCTTGTGGAACAGCTTTTTTTTACTGTATGCATAACAATGTTTATTAAAATTTAAGCTGTATTTAAAGGACAACAAGTCAAATGGGGGCAATTCTCTTTTTTTTAACAATCTGTGATGAAGACCAGTATGTTATATTACACCATTGAGAAGAGAATGGGCAACTGTAAAAAATGTAGTCTTTAATATCCTCATTATTGTTAATGCATAGACATTTAGCTAAAAAATTTTTTGAAATTAGACTTTTGCTTGTCACTACTTGTTGCATTAAACGCTAGAAGCAGAAATGTACTTATGCACAGTTTTGTATGCAACAATAAAATCAAGATAAGAGTTAACTAATTTAATTTCAAACCAAATTGCAAATATGTGTGTGCTTAAATGTTTCCCATTTTTACCTAATAATGTGCTCAGTCTACAGGTTTACCCACGCATTTAATTTAATCATTTTTTTTTAAATCCTAAGACAAAAAAAGGAGTAATATTTAACAAAATGCATTTATCAGAATCAGAACACTTTATCAACCTGGGGGAGAATTGCAGTTTTTACAGATTCATCATGTTTATATATTCATTCATTCATTCATTATCTCCCGCTTTATCCTCTATTAGGGTCGCGGTGGGGTTCCCCATGCCCATCCAGGGGAGAACGTCTCGGGCGCTGGGCAGATACACCCAGGACAGGGCGCCAGTCCATCGCTGGGCACACACTCACTCACACAGACACACTCTATATGGGGCATTTTTTAAGAATTCAATTGACTTGATCCATGTTTTTGGACTGTGGGAGGAAACCGGAGAACCCGGAGGAAACCCACGCAGACACGGGAGAACATGGAAACTCCACGCAGATGGGGATTTGAACCGGGAATCCCTAGTGATGAGAGGCGAACGTGCTAATCTCTAAGCCACTGTGCTGCCATGTTTATATATACATTATAAAATATAATATATAATTTATATAATATATAAATCAAATTACTTATGAGTATACATTTAAATGTTACAAATGACCAATTCTTCATTTACTGTTAATTAACAGAGTATTTAAAGAGGAATTATATGTAATATATTTTACTAATAAACTATTTTATACATTGGTAAGTAAATAGTAAAGTAAACACACACACACATGTATTTTAATGGTTGTTTAATATATTTACAGTTTTGATATTAATTTGTTTTTCTGATTACTTTTTTTATAATGTCAACACTATCTTAATTTTTTTTTGTGCAAAGGTACATTATAATAAAATGTCTATAAATGCACAAATCTGTTCAGTGGGTGGTTGCACTTTGTTCTGCTTGATGAACAGCACATCTGTTAAAAGAGAAGTAAAAGAGTCTCTGAAAGAAGCTTTGAGAAAATAACCATGTCTCTGTATATTCAGGTAATTTGCAGCCAGTCCTCAGTGTGCTGCCTCCACCCAGTAATGAACTACAACAGGAGAAAGTCACTGTTGTGTGTGTGGCAAACAAAGGCTTCCCATCAGACTGGAAGCTGAGCTGAAAGGTGGATGGAAGCATCTGGAGTTCAGGTGTGAGCTCAGGTCCTGGTGTGCTTCACCGGGATGGTTTCTACAGTTGGAGCAGCACCCTCACTCTCACTAACTACCACTGGACTAAAACCAAGACTGTGAGCTTTAAGGCCAGCAGGAGCTCTCAAACACCAATTACAATGAGTGTTAACACAGCAGTGTTTGGACATGTGATGATGTTTATACACGTCAGCATAAACATGTATAATCCATGCTATTCATGTATTTTCATTAGCATGACATTTTATTCATCTTAATGTTTAATTGAATTTCTAACAATGTAACCATTTATAAATTCTTGCAAAAATAAAACCCACTGAATCATACAGTCATTGTTCGTCATTTGACTATTCACAAACATCTGCTCCTTATCATTAACACTATGTTGATACACTTTAAAAACAAAAACAAAAAACTAACCAAAATAAACATATAGGCCGATCAGTCAGGTTTATCCACAGTGGCTCAGTTAGAAATGTGTCTTCATTTGAATAAAATTTACTTGAATTTGAATAAATGTTCTTTAGAGTACTAAAACTAAATTAATGTATAGTAGGCCTAATTGTACCTATTGGTACAACTATTAAATTATTAATATAGTGCTTATTTATAAATGTATTCTGTTATTAATTTTTTAATATTTTTGATTACTGTCAGTGCTTTATATAGTTACATTGTTAGGAAATATAAGGACAGCAAAATTTTAATTTTTTTTAGCAAAAGACAGATGTCGAAAGCTTTGATTTGCATGTTTAACCGATGTTTAATGGAAACAGCTGCTACAATGTCAGGGTTACAGATATGAGCTGGCTGCATTCCCTGTTTCGTTGGGCACAGAAAATAAATAAATTAATTAATCAACAATGGGGTGGCACAGTAGTTTAGTGGTTAGCACGTTGTTTAGTGAACAGTAGTTTAGTGGTTAGCCTCTCAGCGCGGGGGGACCCAGGTTCGAGTTTCCATGTTCTTCACGGGCCGCATGGATTTCCTCCTGGTTCTCCAGTTTACTCCCACAATCCAAATACATGGCCCCATATAGAGTGTGCTAGTGTGTGTACTGCATGTGACATTCTTACTCTCATATGACATGCTCTCTCAGCTTAAATAACCAAAACAGGAGAAATGTTAACTAACTAAACCATCAATCCATCCATTCTCTTCTCTTTATCCTGTACTAGGGTTCCCCATGCCCATCCAGGGGAAAATGTTTCGGACACTGGGCAGATACACACAGGACAGGACACCAATCTATCACTAGGCACACACACTCTATATGGGGAAATTTGGAGAATTCAATTGACCGTGATCCATATTTTAGACCATGGTAGGAAACCAAAGAACCTGTAGGAAACCCACTCAGACACAGATAGAACATGGAAACCCAGACTGGGATTCGAACCGGGAATCCCTAGCACTGAGAGACGAATTTAAGCCACCACAACCTGAAAGGCGAACGTGCTAACCACTAAGACACCAAACAAGCCAAATAAAAAAAAATAATAATAATTCACACAAAAAAGCATAATCTAACTGGTCATTCCAGAAGGGAATCACTCAGTAATGGTATATCATTTTTGGAAATTAAATCTCTTAAAGAAGACCTACACAAAAATGAGAAGAACATGCTTACTTTAGTGTTTGCATGGGGTGTGAGTGTATGTGCTTTTTTGCCCTTCACTGCCTGCAGATGCAGATGTGCAGTATGAGGAATGTTTTTGTATAAAGACTTTTCACAGTGTGAACACTGGCTGTGATGTATTGTTATTTATGAAATGTAGACTCTGACAGTAATAATCTCCTGAATCTTCAGGCTGAACACCACTGATACTCAGAGTAAAGTCAATGTGGTTTCCACTCTCACTGCCAGTAAATCTTGATGAAACTCCTGAAGCTCTATCAGATGTGGAAGAAATCAGAAGTTTTGGAACCTCTCCAGGAATCTGATGATACCACGCCATACAATATTGAGCTGAACCCTTTCTTTTCCTTAATACATAAAATTGCTGGATCATGTTTACAAGTAATGCTGATTGTCTGCCCAGGCTGCACTGTCTGATCCCCAAACTGATTCAGTACCACCTGGCCAAAGGAATCTGTGTAGAATAAAAACATAGACAGGTAACATTAACAAAGACTTTGAAACATGTCATTTTTCATTTTAAGAGAGTGAATACGTATCGAATTATTTTTTTTCTAATAATTTATTATTAAAATAATAATGTCTCACTCAGTGTACAGACGCTGAGTGTCCAGATGAAGATGGTGATGAAAATCATGATGTTTTCATATCTGTTATCACTCACAACAGTCTCAGGTTGTGAACTTCCTGAGATATAAACACTCACAGAGCACTGAAGCATGAACTGCAATGTAAATCCCCTTCCTGATTCTATGAGTGTGTTCTGTAAAATGCGGAGCAGTTTAACACATGTTTATAACCCATACTGGGAAACATGCATTAATAATATTCAGAAATAAAATTTACTTAATTACAGTAATAAGTAATTTAATTCGATGATTTCACATACAAGTACACTGTTTAGTGTAGCACATCTCTCTTATTCTCTCTCTCTTAATTGCTGTCATCAGTAATTCGATTTAATGAGGTTTAGCTTACATTCAAGTACGTGAAGTGAATATCACTTAAAGGAGCCAAGTATAGGTAATACGGCAGGTGTATTAAATAAAAACAGGGGGCAAGCAAACAAGCACAAAACAAGTATAACCAGGAGCATAGCATGTACTGCATGTGACATTCTCACACTGGTGAGAGAAAGAACTGAGCTTAAATAACCCAAACAGAAGGAAATTTAATTAACTAAACTGAACAAGCTAAATAAAAATTGTAAATTAACTAAAAAAAAAGCAAAAACAAAGTCAGTTCAGAAGGGGATCATCCTAATGGTATATCCATCCATCCGTTATCTTCCGCTTTATCCTCTACTGAGGTCACGGGGGGGGTCCCTCATGCCCTTCCAGGGGAGAACGCTTCAGGCACTGGGCAGATACACCCAGGACAGGGCGCCAATCTATCACTGGGCACACACTCACTCACACAAACACACTCTATATGGGGTAATATGGAGAATTCAGTTGACCTTGATCCATGTTTTTGGACTGTGGGAGGAAACTGGAGAACCTGGAGGAAACCCACGCGGACACGGGGAGAACATGGAAACTCCACCCAGATGGGGATTCGAACCAGGAATCCCTAGTGCTGAGAGGAGAACGTGCTAACCACTAAGCCACCGTGCTGCCCTAATGGTATATCATTTTTGGAAATTAAATTTCTTAAAAGAGACCTACACAAAAATGAGAAGAACATGCTTACTTTAGTGTTTTTATTGGGTGTGAGTGTATGTGCTTTTTTGCCCTTTAAGCAAGACTTTTAAAGCATATGCCATTTTTCATTTCAAAAGAATGAATACGTATCAAATTAATTTTCTCTTATAATTTTTTATTAAAATAATGTCTTACTCAGTGTACAGATGCTGAGTGTCCAGATAAAGATGGTGATGAAAATCATGATGCTTTCAGATCTGTTATTACTCACAACTGTTTCAGGTTGTGAACTTCCTGAGTTATAAACACTCACAGAGCACTGAAGCATGAACTGCAATGTAAATCCCCTTCCTGATTCTATGAGTGAAGACTAACTATATGATTTGTTCTGTGTTCAGTAAAATGATGAGCAGTTTTACACATTTAAGCTTATAACCACTTACACATACTGGGAAACATGCATTAATAACTGTTGGAAATTAAATATTCATGTTAAAATAATTTATATAGTGCTTTTTACAATAGTACAGTAATGGTATAAAATGAGAACATGCTCATTTTGTGAGAGCAGAGAGCAAGTGAGATTTTTTGTGAAAGCAAGCCGAAGGGACAAAGGCAAGAAAAAAACACCCTGTTGTGTTGAAAGGACCTTGAAAGGACCAAGACTCAGTGTGGGACTCATCCTCCTTGAGCGGCCAGGCAGCATCAACAGTGTAGGACAACCATGTACAGATTGTGTGGTTATCCTGCTTCTGTAATAGGGGTGGCACTGTGGCTTAGTGGTTAGCATGATCTCCTCTCAGTGCTGAAGATTCAAGGTTCGAATCCCAATCTGGGTGGAGTTTCCATGGGTTTCCTCTGGGTTCTCCGGCTTCCTCCCACAGTCCAAAAATTAATTCAAGGTAAATTGAATGCTCTAAATTGCTCATATAGTGAGCAAGTGAGACCAATGATAGATTGGCACACTGTCCTGGGTGTATCTGCCAAAATATTCTGCCCCGCATGGGCATGGGGTCCCCCAGTAAAGATGATGAATTGTGTAATAAGTAATTTTATTACTTGTTCCACACACAAGCATGTCGTCTATTCTGTCTGTCTCTGTTTGTCTCTCTCTCTCTCTCTGACCTTCTTTCACTGCAACCATAATAGAGCTAACTAACCCCGTAAATCTCTGGCCGGTGCCACCGTTTACCTAACCTGTTCCTCGTCTACATACTATGCCCTTCACATCACTGTACCACATCATTATACTCAGATATTAGAGTAGTGTAAAGGACAGGTGCTATTCCTCATAAATAGCCCATAACAGCCCTGAAACAGTTCGAGCCCTGAAACAGTCTGAAAGTGAGTTCAATTTGTGATAAATCATTGGCTATAATTCTGCCCCAATTAGGCTAAATCCTCAACTAGACTATGTCTCTATTTTTGCTTAGAAAGGCTCTGTGTGAAGTATGGTTACAGTAGTATACCTGAACACAATGATGACTGGAGACAAATTTTTCCAGCTACAAATGTAGATTTTATTTACAGTATATAGATTATCTTTATCCCTGAATGTGGACAGACATATAACAGATATATCAAACACAAATATATCAAACCTTTCAGTATGCTTCTGTTTTCTCTTTGTGCTGCACCTGAGCCTCTTTCTTTTACACCTCTATAAGTCACTACACACACACTAACATGGTCAAGTCCTGGGTGAGATTCATTTCCTTATGTGTTCCAGTCGTGGTTTCTTAAAAACAAATTTGCATTTTATCACAGCTCTGCTGATATATGTCCTTCCCTGCCAGCTTTAAATTGATATGTCAATCTCATACCAACGACAACCAACTCTGGGGGGGCATTCATAAATGAATAGGGTGGAATTAGTGATGACTGACCTGCAAAATAAGAGACCAGAGAAAAAAAGGGTCAGAACACAGAAAACATGACCATCATTTGGGCAGAGCTCCACCATCATGATCCTGTCACCTCTTCTAGTGCTTTCTTTTGAGTAAGTGCACCCAGTGAGCTGATAAATCCCTCAGTTTGTTTTAACACATTGTCACCAGCCTGCTATACTGTGTCATCCCCTTTTTAAAATTGACACTCGCTGAGTCATCAAAACTCATATGGTACTGTGCCTACACGCAACAATGTAATGTGACCCCTGGTTACCTTATTCAATCGCTACTCAGTAGCTAACCCAAGACATTATCTAAATAAGGCACACAGAAACGTTATGAGGCTGATGTATTAACAAATTTATTAAGGATTAGGAAACAGATTAAATCAGAGCAATATCAAACCCAGGTATAAAATGTCTTCACCATAGTAAAAAAAATCTGGGCCTATAATAATTATAAAACCGGTAGTTATCAAGGAAACATTCAGAAGGACAAAGAATCACAACGTCAGCCTGGGGTTAATCCCCATACTCAAATACACATAAAATAAGTTAAAGAGACACTTAAATAGAGAAACAAAGAAACTTACAGTTTTAGAGCCCCAGAAATACCCAATTTTCATCTCACCTACAAGGAACGTTGAGGTCTGTAATTTTTATGAGGTACACTCTATCTGTGAGAGACAGATTCTGCAAGAAAAATCCAAAAAAAATCACATTGTATAATTTTCAAATAATTCATTAGCATTTTATTGCATGGAATTTGATCACCTACTAACCAGCAATAATTCTGTCCCTACAGATTTGTTTTTCTTTGAGAAGCCTTTTATTCTGCACTAATTACAAGTATTAATTATACCTGTTTGCACTCAGGCGGCATGGTGGCTTGGTGGTTAGCACATTCGCCTCTTAGCGTTGGGATTCCTGGTTCAAATCACAATCTGAGTGGAGTTTCCATGTTCTCCCCATGTCCGTGTGGGTTTCTCCAAAAACATAGATGAAGGTCAGCTGAATTCTCTAAATTGCCCCATGTATGTGTTCCCAGTGATAGATTGGTGCCCTGTCCTGGGTGTATCTGCCCAGTGCCCGAAACGTTCTCCCCTGGTTAGGCATGGGGAACTCCACCCCGACCCTGGTAGAGGATAAAGCGGAAGATAATGGATTGATGTTTGAGCTCATTACCTGTATAAAAAATAACTGTCCAATAAATCACACTCCAGCCTTTCCACCATGCCTAAAGCATGCAAACATCTGACCTCTGTTATTGTAAAAAAGGGTTCTGATGTCTATTGTATTAAATAAATATTTCATGACATAAAATAGTAATAAATTACTTAAAAATTAAGCACTATCTGGATTTTATTTGGATTCTCTCACTCGCAGTTGAAGTGTACTAAAGATAAATCTCCATTCCATAAGATCACCATTCTTTGAAAAACTTGAAAAAACAACTCAAGATTCTAATGCTGTAATTTTGTTTTGAGGAATAAATTAAAATGCAACTAATAAAAAGAAGATATACACCTAAAAACAATATGTTAAATATCTAGAAATGTATAAATCGAGTTTTAAAATGACTTTGTTAATAAAAGTCTCTGTGGTCTGCTGAATTGAAGCTGGTCCTAAGGGTTCTGCTGTACTATTCAAAAAGAATGAAGTACAAAGCTCAGATACGGTTAAGATTTTTATATTTTGAATTACATTTCTGTCATTAAGTCAATAAACACTTATTTGTGTTTTGATCTGCTTAAACAATTTTAAGAAGCAAGATTTGGTTTATCAGGTGCCAGCCTGCTACAAGCAACACGAGACAGGTGGCAAGTGATGGCAGCTCATGACATGACATGGATTATTTCTAAAAAGAAAAACTTTTTTTTTATTTCTGTACTTTATCTAGTGGATTTTTTTATAACATCTGCCTTAGTCTGTCAACTTATAAGGAGTAATAAAGTTTGTGTGTGTGTGTGTTTCCCCTTAACTACCAGGAGATGCAGTTTCAGTTTCAGTTATGTTTTTGTTTGATAGTTTTTCACTGTGTGAACACTACAGCATCATTGATGAAATGTCCGCTTGTACAATAATAATCTCCTGAATCTTCAGGCTGGACGTCGCTGATGGCCAAAGCAAACTCAGTGGCTTTTTTAGTCATGCTCCCACTAAATCTTGAAGAAACTCCTGAAACTCTATCAGTTGTGTAATAGATTAAAGCTTTAAGAGCCTCTCCAGGAATTTTATGATACCAGGTCAAGCAATATTTTGATGTATCCTTCACTATACAAGAAATAGCTGGATCACTTTTGCAGGTAATTTTGATTGTCTGACCAGGTTGCAGTGTCTGATCTTCAGACTGAGTCAATACAATCTGGCCAAAGGAATCTGTGTGGGATAACAATATGGAAACATTAAAAATTAAAGTTTGTTGCATCTAATTCTGAACAAGTAATGAAGCATAAACATTTGAAACGCAACTAGAAATGTAAATGATCATATCAGGTCATAGTATTCACACATTAGTTTAAATGATAGTTATATACAAAAGTGTTAGGTTCTTACTCAATGTGCAGATGCTAAGCATCCAGATGAAGATGGTAATAAAATTCATGATGTTTTCAGATGATAACACTTGTAAAAGTTGATGATAACACTTGTAAAGTGCTGAACGCTCTGAACTATAAACAGTCAGAGCACTGAAGCATGAGCCACTATGTAAATCCTCCTCTGTAACTGTGTAATATGTGTATCTAACTCAAGAGTCTAATACTGTCATGTTGGTTTGTGTGGTGAATTAAAATGTACATAATAAAAAGAAGATATACATTTTGATTAAAAGATACAATATGTTAAATGTTAAAAGGTCTAGACTTAACTTAACTTAACTGTTTAGTGATAGTGCATTTAGTTCGGCTTGATAAAGAACCAAGCAGATGTGTTTAAAGAGAAGTAAAAAAGTCTCAAAAAGCTTATGATGAAAAAAATGAACATGTCTCTGTGTTCTGCTGAATTGCAGCTGGTCCTAAGCATTCTGATGTACTATTTAAAAAAAATGAAGTACAAAGCTTAGATACGGTTCAGATTTCTGTATTTAGAATGTCATTTTTGGCATTAAGTCAGTTAATAATCAGTAGTGTTTTGATCTAATAAAATTTAATAATCAGGATTTATCTGGTTTATCAGTTGCCAGCCTGCTATCAGGAACACAAGATGGGGAGCATTGAAGAAAACTCACCCATTCGAACCAACCACCCCAAAGTGACGACTTATTACATGACGTGGACTTATTACTAGAAAATTTGTGATATTAAATGTGTTTTTCATTTCTCCACTTTATATAGTGGCTTCTTATACCATCTGCCTTACTCTGTTAACTTATAAAAGATTTTTTTTCACAAAGGTGCATCATTATAGAAAGCCTCAGTGTGGTTGTGTGTTTACCCTTAACAACCAGTGGATGAAGTATGGGATATGTTTTTGTTTGATGGTTTTTCATGATGGTTTAGGAAAGTTTAGAAAGTTTAGGAGCCTCTCCGGGAATCTGATGATACCAGGCCAAGCAATATTTTCATGTATCCTTCTATACACGGTTAATAGCTGGGTCACTTTTGCAGGTAATTTTGATTGTCTGACCAGGTTGCACTGTCTGATTTTCAGACTGAGTCAATACAACCTGGCCAAAGGAATCTGTGTGGGATAACAATATGGAAACATTAAAAATGAAAGGTTGTTGCATCTAATTCTGAATAAGTAATGAAAAATACATATTTGAAATGCAACTAGAACCAGGTCATATGATTCACACATTAAATTAAATGATAATAGTCATAAACAAAAGTGTTCTTACTCAATGTGCAGATGCTAAGCATCCAGATGAAGATGATGATAAAATTCATGATGTTTTCAGATGATAACACTTACAATGTGTTGTAAAGTGCTGAACACTCTGAACTTTAAACAGTCAGAGCACTGAAGCATGAGCCACTATGTAAATCCTCTTCCTTACTCATTAGGTAAAGAATAATGTTACTGCAGTAAACAAACAATTTATTGTATGATCTAATAAAATGTACAACGTCTTAGACGCTGGGCAGACGCTGGGCAGATACACCCAGGACAGGGCGCCAACCTGTCGCTGGGCACACACTCACTCATACAGACACACTCTATATGGGGCAAATTCAATTCACCTTGATCCATGTTTTTGGACAGTAGGAGGAAACCGGAGAAAGTGGAGCAAACGGGGAGAACATGGAAACTCCATCCAGATTGGGATTTGAACCAGGAATCCCTAGCGCTGAGAGGAGAATGTGCTATCCACCAAGCCACGGTGCCGGCCCAGTGCACATATCGTTTTTAAAAAAAATACTTATAAAAGATACCGAAATTGCACCCTAAGCGAAAAAGGCATACCCCTGAAAGAATAAAAAAAAAAATATTTTGCTCATTTTCTGCTTTTTTTTATTAAAAGCAGATTTGCCAGATTTGATGATTTTTACTTTAAAATTGCTACTAAATTAAAAATGAGTATAATTATTTTACTGTCTTAAGTTTCATGTTTGTCAATAGTAATACTATTCTTGTTAGATGATTTGTGCAGAAAGCTCTTTTAGTTCTCTTTTAGCTCACTTCAAATGATATTGTGAGTTATACATATTATAATAATATAGTGTATAGGGAATAATACACGTAGATAGATAGATAGATAGATAGATAGATAGATAGATAGATAGATAGATAGATAGATAGATAGATAGATAGATAGATAGATAGATAGATAGATAGATAGATAGATAGATAGGGTGGCATGGGGGCTTAGTGGTTAGGACGTTTGCTTCTCAGCACTGGAGATCCAGGTTTGCATTTAAGTGAAGTGGAGTTTCCACGTTCTCCTCGTGTCTGTGTGGGCTCCCTCTAGGTTCTCAGTTTTACTCCTACACTCCAAAAACATGGTAAAACAAAGTAAATTGAATGCCTTAAGTTGCCCCATATAGTGATTCAATACTCTGCAGCGCAACTTGTGTTCAATCAGGTCCAAGTGAACTCACGTCACTCCACTACTCCTCTCTTTACATTGGCTCCCTGTTGCTGCTAGCATTCAGTACAATTTATTATCATTACCACTTCCCAGTATGCCTTGCAGACAGGTTCTGTGTGTTTTAGGTTTTATGCTTTTATTAATGTTCATGTTCTGTTTCGGGGAATATAGGCTGCAGGGATTGTTGTACATGTGTGTTGTATGCTGTGTGTGTTTGCTTGTGTTTGGGGTGGGGTAGGGGGGGGTCATTTAGGAGAAACTTGTGTCATGTACTTGAACCAAAGGCTGGACTATAACCAGCTCTCTCCTTGCTATTTGCTGGTGAATGTTTAATAAAAAAGCTATTTCTGTAAAAATGGCAATCCGAAGCCAAGATTTTTTTTATGTTGGTTTCACAATATTGATATGGTGTGTGTAAACATGTTTCAACATCAAAACTTATAAAAAAGATTAATTTTGGTAGATCACAATGACCTGTCCACTGGAAACAGTAGATCTCGGGCCAGGAGTGAGGGCACAACTGCCTTAAAAGTTTGATAATTCTACAGTGTAGTTTTTTTGCGTAAGTGCTTGTGGTCTCATTGGTCTCATTTGTAAGTCACTGTGGATGAAAGCATGACATGTAAAAGTCTGTGAGTAAAACCTAGGACCTCTTGCACCAAAAGTAAGAAGCATATGTTTTACTGAGAATGGGTGCGCTGTTGGCATGTTGTCGAGGTTTTTTAGGAGTAA
>JAFMOD010000429.1:14737-39177 GCA_019802435.1 Corydoras maculifer
ACACACACACACACACACTCACACACACACACACTCACACTCACATTACTTTTTTTATTAGTGTTAACACGTTTGAAAGAGTCCAAACTTTTCTGTAACATTATTTTACTTTAATTTCATACTTGAATCTGATTGGCTGCCAGAGTAAAAGCAGTGATGTTCTGATCAGACCTCATGAAACCAGCTGGACAGAATGGTCTCACATGAGCAGATAACTGAGGACAGAGATGTGTGAGGTTAAAGGTCATCAGCTGATGTCACAGAGGGAGGAGAAGAAAGGATGATGGAGGGAAGAGGAGACAGAGAGACGCCGCTCAGGGTCAAAGTCTAACATCTTCTCTAAAAGATCAAACAACTGATCATGAACATCTGATCCAAACAGAATGTACTGCTGCAGAGACAGAGAGACAGAGAGACAGAGACACAGTGAGGTCGGTTAAACTGTTGACGTTTCTCGTGATTGAGTTTGGAGCAACACTGTAATTTATATTTTAAATCTATTTTATCTCCAGATTCACAGAATTGATATGAATGTGAAGATTCTGTGAACTAAATCATGTTTATTACGTTAATGAACCGAAGAAAGATCAATTCAGTCTAATGTTAATCATATGACATGAACACAGAGCGTTTTGGCGCCACCTGGCGGACTTCAGACACGTTTAATACAGGTACACAAAGAATGTCAATAAAACAATAAATTATAACACAATAAATAATAAAATATATTATTAATCAAGTAAATGAAGTTAGAAATATATAATCTAGATCTGTATAAAATTACAATACTTTGTTTAATAATGTTTTATAACGTACGTCGTCATGCTTACTAAATGAAATATGTGACTATGCACAGTGTGTACTTGCTGCTGCCGCGCGCGCGCGTGTGTGTGTGTGTGTGTGTGTGTGTCTTACTCTAAGAGGTTTACAGGTGTGTTTCACGTATCTCCCCGCCGGTGAATTCTCATCCCAGTACAGACGGCCTGAAGAAAAATACTTCTGCTTTCTGGAGGACAATAACACATTATCCACACTCACCATTAATATCTCTCTCTTTCTCTCTCACACACTTAAATCTTCATCTTACACATCATCTAACCATCTATAATGCAACCACAACACGCCATCATATCACCATGACAACAGAGAGCAGGCCACAGAGTATGTCTCAATTTTAATGTGAATGTTCATTTACACTTTAATCTAAATGTGTATTATATTATATTAATTATATTATATTAATTATATTATATTATACTCATTATATTATATTCATTATATTATATTCATTATATGATATGATATGATATGATATATGATATTCCCGTCTGCCAAAAAAAACCCAGAAATGCTTCTTGATTTGGTGAGGTCTTCTCTCAGCGTCTCAGAGAGCGTGCCTGTCCACTGTGTGCGGCTGACCTTGTTTTACGGATCATTCTGGAAGGAAATGGTCCTTGTATTATCTCCATCATGGCCAAGTGCTCTCTGTTATTCTGCGCCTGAAAAAAACAAACCCACACAGACAAGAGACACAGAAAGGTTATCACAAGGACAGAAAACCAGGACGACTGTCCATGAAAGAGACACTGCAAGGACAGACTGACAAATGCGTGCTGGCATACACACACACACACACACACACACACACACACACACACACACACGTGGTATTTCACCTTGTCTCTTAAGTGAATCACACTACATTAACCCAAACTGAAATATAATTTGTAACCGGTTCTCCAGCAAAACCAGAGATCCGTATTCTGAATCAGAAGCATCAACACACACACACACACACACACACACACACACACACACACACACACACACACACACACACACTTTAAACAAAGCAATCCCATACAGAGGTGTTATTAGTCCTGACGGAGTGCAGTTCCACCTCCTTCCGATGATTTATTCACAATAAAACACAACCTCGAGGGTCTTATTGCTTTAATAAAACACAATATAATAATAATTAAAAAAAAGAAACGCGTTCATTTAAAGTAAAGTCGTTTTAAATCTGCTCTTTTGTGACGTAATTTAGTCCGCTTTTTAAACGTGAACTGGTTTCGTTAACGATCCAACACTGCCATCTAGTGGCCAAATTACAGATCACAGATTATTAAAGCCAACAGGTTTAGTGCTGATCTCTGTTTATATCTGTATTTTATGATTTATAATAATGTATTATAAATCACACATTGATACAAATGTGAAGATCAGAGGGGGGTGTTATTGTTAATGATGTCACGGCTGGATGAACGGCTCAGCCAATCAGATTTAAGGAGCAGAACTATAATGTTTTACTGTGTGATATGTACTGGGAACAGTGTGTAGCCGAGGTAGTACTCAAGAAGAACACAGCCAATACTCCAAACATCACACGGCTGACTCCAGCCAAGCTCTGTGAAACACAAACACACACACACACACACACACACACACACACACACACACACACACACACACACACACACACACACACACACAGTCGTTTATTGGCTGAAGGACAAATTGAGGATTTAAAACATAAATACAGGTTGCACCGGAGCTCGGACGTCTTGTGGGCCACACAAGAGTGTGTGAGCGTTCAACAATGGTGTAATAAACTGATGTGACCTGTAGAGAGTGTGTGGTGTGGGCAGATTCGGGTGTTACCCAGGATGACCTCAGGAGCACGGTAGTGTCGGGTGGAAACCACTGCGCTGTGATGTTCATGATCAAAGGTCGCGCTTCCAAAATCCACCACCTTCAGTGCTGTATCCCTCAGTACACGTTCCTCACAGTGCTACACACACACACACACACACACACACACACACACACACACACACACACACGTTTATTGATGTGAATAATAATCATTATGTGAAGACTAACAGCAGCAGTAGCTCTGGTCTTCTGGTCTGTCTCACCTTCTGATAGTTGTAGCTGGTGGTGAAGTCAGAGTTGATGAACAGAATGTTCTCCGGTTTCAGATCCGTGTGTGTTAACTTGTTAGAATGGAGAACTGCAGAGAGGAAAGATCAAAGGCTTTATTACACATTCAACCTTTAAATGAAGAAAAGAAGCAGAGATCCTTCAGCTGTGTGTGTGTGTGTGTGTGTGTGTGTGTGTGTGTGTGTGTGTGTGTGTGTGTGCTCACACTGGACTGCCCTGCAGATCTGGTAGGCCATGTGTTGGACCTGCTGCAGTGAGTACGGCGTGAAGTTGTTCTGCTTCATGAACTCGAACGTGCTGAGAGACAGGAGCTCAAAACTGATACACACATGACTGTAATACTCAAACCACCCGTACATACACACACACATCCTGACGGGGGGGGGGGGGGATAGAAATAAAAACAGAAGAGAATGTATGATCACTGATCTGTATTTATGAATAACATTAGATATCTAAAGTGAGATTAGATAATCGGATAATCTGATCTACAGGAGAACTCACTCTTTATTATCTGGATCCTGTTCTCTGATCTTCTCCAGAACATTAACTTCTAATAGAGCTGCTTCTTTATATTTCTGTACACTCTTAATGATCTTCAGAGCAACACAGGAACCTTCTCTACACACACACACACACACAGACAGTACAGTGAGTTGTGTTTGTCATCACTTTCTGTCCGTCTTTGTGTGTGTGTGTGTGTGTTTGGATCTGACCTGTGGCAGTCTAAGCACTGCACCACTTTACCGAAGGTTCCCTCTCCCAGCGTATTCACAATCTCATCTACACACACACACACACACACACACACACACACTAAACATTTACGTATAGTGCAAATGAAATAGGAGTGAACCCTATCAGTGTGCTTCGTAGTGTCCCTCAGTCTAGAGAGCAGAGAAGCTTTGTGTGTGATTTGGGACACTGCATGTTTACACCTCTAAAGGTGAGAGCTGATTGGCTGATTTTACTCACATCTGTCCTGCAGCACATCTCCTGTTTTATAAAGCAGGTGGCCTTCATCATCATCATCTGCCTTTTGCTGAAACACACACACACACACACACAGTTCAAATAGAGGAATGAACACTGCAGCTGTGTAAGTGTGTGTGTGTTACTTACAGAGAGGCAGAAGCAGCTCAGGAAACCTTTACACATTGAATACACACCTGTAACACCCATTACACACACACACACACACACACACACACTAATGCTCTGAAGCTGCTAAGGGAGAGAGGAGTAAAGAGAAGCAAGAAGAAATGAACAAGATAGAGAATTAACTTCAGACCTGAAGTGTGTGTGTGTGTGTGTGTGTGTGTGTTCCCCTCACACTTTGGGGTCTTGGTCTAAATTTAAATCATGCCACAGATCTATGTCTTGCTTGCCTAAGGTTGAAAGATCTGATTACTTACACACACTCTCACACACACACACACACACACACACACACACACACACACATACAGAATGTTATTGGAAGTGTTTAAAGTTGCTGTAGGAAGAGAGAATGTAAGGAATAGTGTGATTGTATTAGAAACATCTCAGTGAACTCTGAATGAATGTTCTGCAGCGTGAGGATCAGAGTCCATTTAAAGTAAATTCAATCTGGATTCATCAGTTATGGGATAAATTTGCTGTATTGATCAGTTATGGGATAAATTTGCTGTATTGATCAGTTATGGGATAAATTTGCTGTATTGATCAGTTATGGGATAAATTTGCTGTATTGATCAGTTCATACTGTGTTATAGAGAAAACTCCTGTAGTTTAAATAAGTGCTGAGTCAGCGAACAGGACATTCATTATTCAAACAATTCTAAAACGTTCAGCAGAAACTGGATTATCCTCCACTTTCATATTTAAATGTTTTCTTTTTTAAAAACCTTTAATAAAAGTGTAAACTGTGGAGATGAGCTTAACCTCACATCATCCTCATCATCATCAGTTCATCATACAGTCGTCATGACGACAGCTTCATCACCCATATTAAAGCATTTAAACTAAATATAATCCCTCTACAATCACCGACACACATCAGGATTATGTACAGAGAGAGAGAGAGACTCAGAGGGAGAGAGAGACTCAAAGAGACAGAGACAGAGAGAGAGACAGAGAGAGAGACAGACAGAGAGAGAGAGAGAGAGACTCAGAGGGAGAGAGAGACTCAAAGAGACAGAGACAGAGAGAGAGACAGAGAGAGAGACAGACAGAGAGAGAGAGAGAGACAGAGACATAAAGAGAGAGACAGAGAGAGAGAGACAGAGAGAGACAGAGAGAGAGAGACAGAGAGAGACAGACAGACAGAGAGAGAGAGACAGAGACATAAAGAGAGAGACAGAGAGAGAGAGACAGAGAGAGAGAGACAGAGAGAGAGAGACAGAGAGAGAGAGACACACACACTCAGAGCAGAATGTGAGAGAGACGTCATGACAAAGTATGAACTTTATTGTAAAAATAAACCCTGTTAATCGTTATTTCTTTATAAACTTTAAAGAACAAGCTTAAACCTACACCAATACCCCCCCCAACAATCTCCCCCAACAGAACCAATGGTTCTATGATTGAGGAGCAGCAGGAACCAGACCCATCATCCTCTTTATAAAACACACCGTATCCACCGTCTCATTGTACAATGCGAGATCTTCTTCATCATCATCATCAGGACTTTATCTGCAGGATCACACGTTAAATTCAGCTGGGGTTTGAGGTGCTGAAGGTATCAGGTGATGGAGCATGTGAGCTGTTCAGATGTTTTATAAAGCAGATGATGTGAACACGACTTCAGATCTGAAACTGTACGACTAAATGAGGAGCATTACAAAATCAGAACTTATTTACAAAGTCAGTGCCAATAGGGCGGCGCTGAAGAGCAACATGCCGGTTCCCCCGCCCCTCGCCCTGCTGCCTCGCTGACCAGCGCAGAACTTTATTCTCAATGCACTTTGAGACAGAGCCGTGGGTATCTGTCCGTTGTCATGGTGACCCCAATGCTGCGTGATGAACATGCTGTGACCCCGGACCTTATCTTTACATTTCATCAGCATGAGCAGGTTTAACTGCATCTGCGTCTAACACGGCGCCCCCTGTGGAAGCAGATGGTAAGCCCACTTCCTGTGCCTCGATCTGACTCTGCCCCCCTGTGGACTCGTTCACTTTCACAGTTATAGCCAAACGATGGGCTGCCTGTGCCGGAAGGTCTCTCTCTGATTGGTCGATTTCCGTTAGCGCCGCCTGCTGAGGTTCGGCTGATGGAGGGTGGGCTTCTACTCCGGCCCTGTCATCATCATCTGTGACATCATCAGCCACGAGTAAAGATGCAGAGTCATCGTTCAGGATGTTCCTGGAGATGACTACAGACAGAAACACAGAGTGAGACGTGAAGACGTGGAGGTGCAGGAGGAGACTCCCCCCTGTGGAGATTTTAAATATTACAATACAGGATCACAGAACATCACAGACAGAGCTGAATGTTCAGGCAGCAGGAGGAGCTTTATCCTGCATTTAAAATCAATCTCTCTCACCCGGTCTGCAGTGAACATCAGCTCACACTCAGATATCTCTGTACCCATAATGCACTGCATGTTGTGTTAGAGTACTGAGTGGTGATCAGCGAGACGGATTTAGAACAGACCTCCTGTGGGTGTGTACGGGTCTGCGGCGGTGCCGGCGCTCCAGCTGAACGGACCGTAACTTGGGAAAATAATCAGCGCCAACGAGAAGAGCAAGATCTGAAGAACAGACCAAAGGTTCAGCAACCACCATCAATCAGTCCCCCGCCTGAGAGAACGTCCAGAACCAACACAGAACCGACAGCTTCTCACCATGATGCACGTCCTGGTCTGAGCCGCCCTGCTGGCCGTCTGCGTCACTACAGCCTGCAGCTTCTTTAACTGAGTTAACAGAGACCTGTACACACACACACACACACACACACACACAGAGGAAAAACTAATTAACCTGATCAACAAAGGTTGCCGCATCCCGACACTGCTCCTGCAGTGTGTGTGTGTGTGTGTGTGTGTCCTACATATTGTGTTTTTCCAGTTGTTCCACTGTTCTCTGGAGCTCTTTATTCTGTGCTGAACATGCTTCAACCCTGCAATACACACATTATATAAAGTTATATAAGGTAAGATATAATAATAATAATAATAATAAAAAGAAATAATAATTAAAAGCTTCACCTGCTTTCCAATCCATCTACATACTCCTTCTTCCTCCGTCTGCTGTCCTGAGCCGACTGTTTATTACGAATCTTTCTACGTACCTTTTTAAGTATTCTCTCCTCAGCCTGCACACACACACACACACAGTTCATATGTAACATGGCTAATTAAATGCACCATGTGAAACTGGTTTGTAACATTAAGTTTTATTCTTGTGGATTTTATTAAATGTAGAATTTAAAATGCACTTCCAATGCTTTACCAGCAGATGCCGCCAGAGTTTCACCACAACATTTAAACCAGCCTGCAGAACTTTCCCAGTTCTCACCCACAGGGGTCAGTCAGGATATTCAGAGAACACCGGGTACCTTGGTGAGTGGGAGATTATTGGGGAGTGAGACGCCCTCCTGATTCAGCAGTTTCTGCTCCTCCTCTGTCAGACCGAGTTCGGGATACAGCTGTGACATCACACAAACACCACATCAGCACCGACGCACCGGTCCGTGGGCGCGGCGTCTGACCTGAGGTTACGCACCGTGCAGTCGGCGTGGGAGCTGAAGCTGAGCTCAGGCTGAAGCGGTTCCACTTTAACAGCTGAGATCAGAGGCAGGTCTCCCACCACACATCCCTCTGACAGCAGCAGCGGAGAGCTCCACTCATCTTACAAACAAACCAAAGCTCATTAAACAGGTTCATCTGAACATCTGAGCACCCCCCCCCTGTGACCCTAGTAGATGATTAAGTAAGGACAACAAAAAAAATTTTCCCCAAATGTAGCATCACATTCACATTTACATTTAGTCATTTAGCAGACATTAAGCATCACATGAACAAAGCCCCCTGGTGGCACATTTCCTGACAGTCCATCACTGTTTTCAAAGTTTGTGGTCGATTATTTACCAAGAGAAAATAAAAAAGATGAGCTGTACAGTGGCCGGCCACCAGAGGGTGATAAAGAGCCTTTGAGGTCAGGGGTTTTAAAGCAATGAGAGAACTGAAGGTGAGAGCGTAGAGAACATAACGCTGCAACCTCAGAATAACCTTTAAGTGCACTGACTAACCGAGCTCAATGGAAATCACATCCATCTTCTGCTGCTCCTCCTGCACATGGCTCACTCCCCCAAAGTCATACACCACCTGATAGACAGTGGGTGGAGTCTGCACAGGGCAGTGGGTGGAGTCAAGGATATCTGACGTGCCGCTGTCACTCTCTGCAAAGACCTCGTTGGGGTTGACGGCGGGGAGAACATCCTCCGACTCGCTGTCAACAGAACTCTAAAGACAGTTCAGAGAAAAGCTTCATCAATCACTAAATTGTGGTTAAATTGTTAACTTGTTCATAAATCCCTTGGTGTGGATGGTGATGTGGTGGTCATGTGTTGGTGGTGTGGTATTGGTGTGTTGGTTTCATGGTGATGATGTGGTGGTCGTGTGATGTTGTGATGGTGATCGTGTGTTGATGGTGTGGTATTGGTGAGTTGGTTTCATGGTGATGATGTGGTGGTCGTGTGATGTTGTGATGGTGATCGTGTGTTGATGGTGTGGTATTGGTGAGTTGGTCGTGTGATGGTGATGTGGTGGTTGTGTGTTGGTTTCGTGGTGATCGTGAGATGTTGTGGTATTGGTGAGTTGGTCGTGTGGTGGTATTGGTGGTATTGGCGGTGCAGCATGTCAGTGCAATGTTTTATACAGAACATTTAAAGACCACTGATGAGAATGAATATAGTCTAAAGTCACTGAAAAGAACCTGCAGCAAAAATCCAAGGAGAACATACAAAACTCTAATCCTGTATCCCTGATCAGATGTAAACAGTTTAGACTGAACTCACACTGTGAGCGGTCATCAGCCATCCCTCTGTAGTGGACATCACTGCGCTGGGATCAGTCAGAAAGAGACCCTCGTCATCAGAGTGTGTTAAAAACAGCACGCCTTCATCTTCACTCATCTCCTGAAGCACACAGAGCTTTAACTTCTGAATTCAGTAACAGGTTTCAAATGTGATTAGGTTTTTATATTATTAAAACATTTATTCAAATGACTGACACGACGCACACACAGCTGTAACGATGTAATGTTATTGTAATGTTATGTTATTCTAATGTAATTCTAAGGTTATGTTATTCTAATGTTATTCTAATGTAATGTTATTATGATGTAATGTTATTCTAATGTTATTCTAATGTAATGTTATTATGATGTAATGTTATTCTAATGTTATTCTAATGTAATGTTATTATGATGTAATGTTATTCTAATGTTATTCTAATGTAATGTTATTATGATGTAATGTTATTCTAATGTGATGTTATTCTAATGTAATGTTATTATGATATAATGTTATTATGATGTAATGTTATTGTAATGTAATTAGATGTTAATGTAATAAACAGTGCTGCTGCTGTTGCTGCGGTTCGTTACTCACTGCGTGTGGGAATAAACTCTCTCCTCCGCCCGCTCTCTCTTTCATAACGCAGTTTTGCAGCAGAAGACGTTTTAATCAAGTTATAATAAAGAAAAGAGTGAATTAAATTTAGATTTAACAGTAAAATGAAGAGGTGAAAGATAATCGGTCTCTAAATCCTGTTTCAACTCCACAACATATCCGTGTTTTCTAAAGGTGGGGTTATGAGGAAAGCACAGATCTTACAGACATGGCAACCCTGAACTGAGCCCCTGAACACAGCACGGCGATGGTATACAGATCAGCGCTGCTGAACTGCGGAGTTAACACTTTTGATTGGCTGTCGTCAGCATTGACAGTCACGTGGGACAGGGTGCCGGAAAATATTCTACGAACTGTTTTAAAACAATTAGATTAAATATTTAACGCTTTTATGTTTATTATTTAAATGACATTTTAATATAATTGATTTAGATCAAAGTACAATCTGCTGCATTAACACCAACATTAAATGAAGACGCGTTTTACTACCGTGTCGCCTTCCCACTTTATTAATTAATAAACTACTAAATTATAAACTAAACAAATATTATCGTTAAAAAAAAGTATATTAATATTCCGTATTGCTTTTTGTTCCTAAGCGCTCAATCCAAATCATTAAGCATGGCTGGATAAAAAGGCGAGAAGGCTTTATAATTGTTAAAAAATAAAAATAAAAAAACATTTAAAAACATTTATTGAGTTAAATAGCGTTTTTATTTTGTTTATCGTTTGATAAATTGTTTACACAGCGTCCAGTAACAGCCGCCCACTCCCGGGATAAAAACAACAACTCTCCGGAGTGCTGATTCGATAAAGCAAGATCAATCACGGCATCAGCCAATCATTTTCCAGGGGGCGGGGTTAAGTCTTCAACAGTAAACTTGACTCACAGTTTCCCGGCAGTGTGAAAAAGTTTACCTAACGGCCAAAATAGCGGCTGTGTTCCAAATCACACGCTGTTCACTTCAGTCAGCGACTTAATAACTTCATCAAAACACCAAATGCACAGTGCACTTTGTTTCAGTCACAGCGGGATTGAGGACGGGACTCAGGACTTTTCTTTCTCATCGCCAGACTGGGAATCCGAACGGAGGCGTTTTAACAGGTAACGATAACATAATAAAAACATAATAAAAACATAACAAAAACATAATAAAAACGAAATTCAATGATTTAAAACAACATGTCCGAGTGTCTCCGTTTAAATGCTCACGTCTTCTGGAGTTCGATTCCAGTAACGTTCTCTGGTTTTAGTTCATCAACAAAAGAAGAATTAAGTGCAAGTTTAGAGTTTAACGAAAGGAAAACTACGATTTTCTGCGTAAATACTTTTATGGAACAATACTGAACAACATGTCAACATCTGTTCGGTTTCCCTGCATCCGCGAATGAGATTTAATCATAATCATAATCATAATAAAACTATTTTATTTCTAATCGCCGTTCCGGGACACTTTAAAGTAACAGGAGAAAAACTGCAGCAAATATACTATTTAGAATTTTATTTCAAAAAAAGTTAAAAATAAATAAAAAAGTTCGAATTCTCTGGCTTCTCCTGTTTCCTCCTACAGTCCAAACACATGGATTCAAGGTAAATGGAATGCTCTAAATTGCCCCATAGAGGGTGTTTGTATTTGTGTGTGTGTGCCCAGTGATAGATTTGCACCCTGTCCTGGGTCTATCTGTGTATCTGCCCAGCGCCCAAAACGTTCTCCTGATGAGCATGAGGATTAAGGGGAGGATAATGACTGAATGAATTTAAAGGTGAGAACAGATGGGGCATCTGATCCAGACTGAGCTGCAGTATGAAACATGCAGATCTTATGAAGCTCTGTGTGCATTTTGCTGATTGTTCTGTATTTTTCAGATGTGGAGTGGGACGGCTGTGAGGAGAAACATGTGGATGACTTTGTAAAGTTTTTTCCTCTGTGATTCGACTTCGTCACTGCGTGAGGACCGGCCGGTCAGCAGCTTCAGTTATGGATTCCGAGCTGCTGTGTGTGTGCATGTACTTCGGTTCTACACTGCTGAGTGGGTTCTCCACCCTGTGTGCGGTCAGAGCGGCCAGCCGATGGGGTGTGAACACAGGTGATTTATATTCATACCATATTTTGGGGAAAAGTGATGAACCGTGACATAACAATCTCGTTTGTGTGTGTGTGTGTGTGTGTGTGTGTGTGTGTGTATAGATACCCATCTCTTCCCTCTTAGCTGCTTTTCTGCGGGTGTGTTCTTGGCCGTCGGGTTGCTGGACATTATTCCAACATATCACAGTGAGATAAACCGGACCTTCAATGATCTCGGTGTGACGGTAAACACACACACACACACACACACTTTACTAGAGCTGAAAGATAGATCACTTATCATTATTGTAGAGTTAAAAAGAGATCAGTCACTCACAGCCTCCATGTTCCCTCCATCCGCTTCCACTTCAAATCTGTGATTGATCTCGAACATCAAAGAGTTTAGTCATGATGTCACAAATGGAATGAGAGTGATTACACTGTTCAATCCCCTCACTCCCTCACTCACCATGCGGTCTGTTCACAGCTGAGGTTCCCCGTGCCGGAGTTCCTGCTGGCCATGGGGTTCTTGTTGGTGCTGGTGATGGAGCAGGTGGTCCTCTCACTGAGGGACGAGTGCGAGAGACAGTACGGTCAGCGAGATGGACGCCACGAAAAAGAAGCCCTGATCATGAACTCCCCTCTGAGCCTCGCCCGCCCCGAGCCCTGGTTCTTGTCCGTGCGCTCCTTCATCCTGCTGTTCTCCCTGTCGGTGTTCGCGCTGTTCCAGGGTGTGTCGCTGCAGGCCCTCCGTCTCCGAGCCGATTTGCTCCTGCGGATGGCGCTGGTGTCCTTCAGCCTGGTCCTGACTCTGACCCAGAACCGGTTCAGACGACCAGTCACCTTCGCCTGCCTGCTGCTGCTGTCCGTGGCCTTCCCCCTCGGCCTGGCGCTGCGCCACGTGGTGAGGGGTGCGCACGCGCCCCTGCAGCTGGCTCGCTCCACGCTGGAGGGCCTGTCTGTGGGCAGCTTCGTTTACATGATCTTCCTGGACGTGATTCCTCGAGTCACGAGCGACGGCGAGCAGAGGATCGTCAAAGTGACGCTCATACTGACGGGGTTCACCGTCATCAGCATGGTGATGCTAATCAGACCCTAAAACTCCTCCACTGTTACCCCCACCACACACACTAATACCCCAGCAGTATTTACAGCTCTGAGCACCAGGGGGAGCATCGTTCTGTAGAGAACCTAATGAGAACTGAATGACTATGACGCTGCTTCTTACACGCCCGCCGGAAAACGGTCATGTGATGGAAACGTGACCAATCAGGAGGAGTCGTGGTGAACGATCTCACATTAAATTCCTTTAAACAGGTGAGTGACGGAGGTTTCCATAGCAACACTGCAGATGTTTCATCCATCCATCATAAAGACTGAACAAACATCTGAGACTCAGAGCGACTGAAGTTAAATAAAGCTTTAAATCTGTCTGAACGTCCCGAGTCATTAACCCATAATGCACTGCACACTCAGCATGTTCATTAACTCTTTAATGACAGACAGGTGGTCTACAGATTCACATAAATAACGAATCAGATCAGTCCTACCTTCCTCCTCCTCCTCCTCCTCCTCCTCATGAGTTGCAGCTCATTCAGACCAGAGTTAGTAAGTGATGGGGGGGGGGGTGCATGCAGGGTTACATAGAATAATTATAAATAGAACAACTGATGGTTCTAAAGAAGATGCTCTGTGATGTGCTGATCAGTCCAGGAAGAAGGACAGGTGCAGGGATAGGCTGGAGCCTCTTTACATCTGTTTGAGTGATGTCACATTCAGGATCCTTCATCAGGGGGAAACGTTCTCCATCATCCTCTCAGAGGCGTCATGGCAGTTATCAAAGATCAGATGGTAGTCCGTTCCTCCCGCTTTCACGAAATCGGACACCGTCCTGCTGCCACCGAAGTCCTTACGCTCCACGAGCTGTCATCAGAGATGAAGAGGACAGTGAGCATCAGGCAACGTCTGGAAGTTCTCACCTACATCTGGTTTATACACCTTCCATAGTTCCATTACCTTCCATCTGGAGCTCATGTGTCGAGCATCAACCACCACCGTCTGAGACGCCAGTCCAAACCCGTCCCCCTTATGGACCAACCACTGAGTGCCATCCTCCAGCGTTACTCTGAATCAGCCAAGACACACACACACACACACACACACACAGGTTGTGATGTAGTTAATTTATATACTGGGTTTTGTTGGACTGCTGAAGGAGACCCATGCAGACATGGAGGACCTAACTACATCACCTTTAGTTTCAATTAATAAATCTCATTTTATAAATGTTCCCTACTGATAAAGTGTTCACACACACACACACACCATTGGTTACATACAGAATTGCTGGAGCAGTGAAGCTTAAGAGTCTCGCTCGAGGACCCACACTGGTAACATTAATGGACCTGGGATTTGAACCCACAACCCTTGGATTGCAAGCTCAGGACCCTGACCACTGACCCCCCCCCCCCCCGCCCTGTTGATCTGCTGTGTTATGGGGTATTTAAATGGCCCCTCACCTGACTCCAGAGTGGCTCATTCTTCCAGCCTGAAACTGAAGGCCCTCGAGGGGGCGGGTCATCCGATCAGCAGCATACACTTTGGAGTTGTAGAGCTTCCTCAGGTCCGACGCCTTGGACAGGTCGTAGTTGTAGGAGTTTCCTGCACCGCAAATAAACAGAGATGTAGTTCTGTAAGGTTTCCATCCGCACACAGACTCTAACGGAACGTACCAGAACCCCAGGAGCTTCCAGCCACGAGCAGGACGGCGCTGAGGACGGCCGCGGTCAGAGGGTTGCACATGGTTCCTCTGTACAGAGCGGTGGTGCTCCTCTGAACTCGGGTTCAGCAGCTCTCTCTCTCTCTCACTGAGCGAGGATCGGGATCTGAAAAAAACAGAGTTACGCAACCACAGGGGAATTTCCACAACGCCATGATAACGGACCTGTTTACCAGAACCACGCAGAACAATCCAGAACCACCCAGAACAATCCAGAACCATCCAGAACCACCTAGAACCACCCAGAACCACCCAAAACCACGTAGAACAATCCAGAACCACCCAGAACAATCCAGAACCATCCAGAACCACCTAGAACCACCCAGAACCATCCAGAACCACCCAGAACCACCCAGAACCACCCAGAACCACCCAGAACCACCCAGAACCACCCAGAACCACCCAGAACCATCCAGAACCACCCAGAACCACCCAGAACCATCCAGAACAATCCAGAACCACCCAGAACCATCCAGAACCACCTAGAACCATCCAGAATGACCCAGAACCACCCAGAACCATCCAGAACCACCGTCAACACGGACCATTTTAACATTATTATTTATGAACTTGAGAATCATCAAAACTCAGGGATGATCATTTTAAAGGGAGTGATTTGGGACCTGTCCCAGCCGTTTCATAGACAAATGATGTGATTAAACATTTATAAAGACACAAGAAGATCCTTTATGTTTGCTTTTTTTTATTGTGTATCTGCTGCAGGTTCCACAGAGCGGATAAAGGACAGCTTAATCTTTCATCATCCTCTTTGAAGCATGGTGGCAGTTGTTGGAGAGGATGTTGTATCTGCTTCCTCCTGCTTTCACCAGATCAGACACCGTCCTACTGCCGCCGAAGTTCCTGGAGTCGGTCACCTGTCATGAGAATGAACATCCACATCCAGCCTTCAGACCAGGCGTCTCTCAGGACGTCACCTTTAAAATCAAAGGTTCTTCATATGGACGTCCCTACCTTCCACTTATCACTCATATGGCGCGCGTCAGTCACCACCGTCTGCGACGAGCGACCGTATCCACTTCCTTTATGAACCAACCACCTGCTGCCGTCCTCCAGAGTCACTCTGAAACCAGCACACTCATGATGACACCAATGATCTGATCTGACCTGAGATCATCTGACCTGACCTCATCTGACCTGACCAGCCCGAGCGTTTCATCAGACCTTTAACCTGGCTTTCAGTTCAACTCATTTACAACAACAATTACTGCAGTCATTAAACTCTAAATGTAAATCAAACTGAATGAACTTGTTGTATAAATAATGAGTGCAGAGAGATTCAGTTTAAAGATGAAATAATCAGCTAATTAAAGCATTTTAAAATAAGTCTCTTTATAAACAGAAAACCCTTCTGGACTTCTCTGAGGATTTTAATAAAGACATGCTCCTCATACTGAATATTCAGTACCTGTGTTTAGTTCTAACGTTTCAGTTGAACAGGATGCAGAATTGTAGAATTATATATGTTTTTCAGTCCTCTGAGAGGAGGGCTGGATATAAGAGAACAGTTCTGAACAAACGCTGATGACCGGGTCCAACATGGTTCTGCTGTGTATAAAAGCTGAACTACAGCAGCATTATAGAGCTTCATGTTACTCAGAGTCTCACAGAGTCCCTAAAACCCTAGAGTCTATTCATCCCAGTATTTGAAAAGGATATTAATATACCTCATCTGAGATATCCCAGCAATTTACATTACATTTACATACAACAATCTTAATCGCAACATAAATGTTAGTTAAATTTCATAACCAGTTTGAATCCATTGCTCCTGTCCATTTTCTGCTTATGGAGTTCTTACTAGCTGCTTTGTACAGGTGGAGTCTCAGATTTGTGGAATTGTAGAAATAATAAAGCTCAATGTCAAAGAATCCACTGAACTAAACTTACTGTGCATTCTTTAATTACGTAAATGTCTGCTGTGGTTACAGACGTACCGGACTCCAGAGTGGCTGAAGATCCCCATGGTCGGCCGCCGGACGCGTTCTGCAGAGTAAATGCGGGAGTTAAAGAGGTTCCTCAGATCAGACCTCCTGGAGTAATCATGGCTGAAGGTTCTTCCTGAGCCTGCAAATGAAAAAAGACCTTATTATTAATGTCATTACAGATAATGAGGTCATAAATGCAGTTCATAATCATGAGCTAAACGTACCGGAGCCCCAGGACCCGTCAGCGGTCAGCAGCGTGATGGAGAACACGCAGACGGTGAGGATGCTCAGGCAGGTCATGGTTGGAGAGGTTTGGTTTGTCTGATGTGTTTACGGGAAGCTTTTATATTAAAGGGGATGTGTTGGAACACGGCTTCAGAACCAGCGAGACGGGTTCTGCGGTCGGTTTCCCACAATGCAACTGTTTTTATTTAACTCTCAAGATTGAAACGTTCAGCTTACATAAGTTTATAACCGTCGTTCGTTATTAAGAAACCTGCTGAAAGACGGGCGCTCTGCCACCGCTCTCTTTACTGCCCCCCCCCCAACACCACGTCGTCCAATCAGGTACGCTGCTCAGAGTCCAGTTTATACAAAACATTCCTCCACCTTACAAGAACCTAAATACAGAACAGCAGACATCTCTAACACACCACACACACCTGATATGATCAAATAGATAAAAACAGGAGACATCTCATCTCACACACACACACACACACACCATGTGGAACAGTGATTGATGCTGTAATTAAGATTTGATTAAATCTGCTGACATTGATCTAATGTGGATAAACAGTTCAAAATAAATATTATTCTAATTGATATCTGATTAATCAATAACATCAAAGTCCTAACGAGTCATTAGATTTTACTAAGATCAATTAAAGATGTAAAGTATGAGAACTGAATTAGACGTCATACCTGACGATGTGTGCAGTTTATGTTCATCACACAAACCTTTGAACCCTGACCCTCAGATGAAAGCATGAGTGCATCACGTCTCCTGCTGGACGCGTCTGTTTTCTGTCTGCAGAGGACAGAACCACAGCTGCAGGACATTCGGGAGTCTGCTCCACTTCTCCTGGATGCAGCGTTTTTAATGACCGCTCTATAGATGAATGAATTATCTTTATATTTCATAAAACACACTTTGTAGCCTGGATTCATTATAAACTGACCACGGTCTTGACCTGTGAAGTTTTTAAAATGAACTCTGAAATGAGTTCTGACTTTAGTTCAGCAGATATGAATCCTGATATTAATAAACCCTGATCCTGACGCACTGACCCTGTGTGAGCTGCAGTGTTTAAAGATCAACACTAAATTTAATAAAACTCTAAATGTAAAAACTTGACTGTTTTTAAAGCTGATTTATCTTACAATCCAGGTCCTTTAAATAAAAGATGTTTAGGTGAAATTAAATAAACCAGTTTTATTATGAACTCTCATTTCTTCATTTTTAAAAATCTTTTAAATGTTGAACACTTCTGCAGATCACAGACAGGGTCACGCTCAGGGTTAATGTGAGGGTTAGGGTATATGTTAGGGTAAGGTGAGGGTCACAGTGAGAGTCAAGGTTAATGTCAGAGTAAGGTGAGGGGGTCAGGGTTAATGTCAGAGTAAGGTGAGGGGGGTCAGGGTCACAGTGAGGGTCAGGGTATATGTTCTTTTCAAATGTTAAATGAAGGAAGCCTAACAGGGTTCTTGTTTGTTAACTTTAATGATCTTTCAGATGATCTCTATACTGATCTTCTATCTTCTTGTTGTTTGGTTTCTGATCTGAACGGTTACTGGTTTTCTTGCATGGTTTTCTTAATCCAGTTGACGTATCGTGAAATACGAGTGTATACACCATATTTTCCCGGTAAACCACAGTCCACACCCCAGCTCACGATCCCCACCGCGTCGAACCTGCCGTCGTTCTTCATGACGAACCCGGAGCCGCTGTCGCCTTGGCAGGTGTCTTTACCTCCCTCAGGAAACCCGGCACAGAACATGTTTTCGGTCAGTGCGGACACGTCCGGCCGACTTTGTCTCGCCTTGTCGATGGACTCGCGACAAACCCGCTGATCCACGGTGGGCAGAAGGATGTACAGCATATTGTGCACGGCGCGGAAATCTTCATTTAATCCAAATCCAGAAACCCACCTAAAGACCAGGCCGTGAGTCTGTGCTGCACAACGTCTCAGACAACCATGAGCGTGATGGAGGAACATCTTACCCAGACTTCTGCAGAACGGCGTCTGGAGCGGGGAGGCACACCGGCATCACGTTCCTGTTGAACGTCATCGATGAGCTCAGCTTAATTAGTGCAATATCGTTATCAAATTCAGAGTCTTTGTATCCCGGGTGAATGTGAAACGACTCCACAGGAAGCTTTGGGAACGTCATGAGTCTATCAACATTATTGTGTCCAACATACAACTACAGGAGAAAAAATATAATAAAGTTCTTATAGTTCCATCACACAGAGGGGTACAGCACACTATAAGCAGCAGTAGTACAGTATCAGAATATCAGAACACCTCCACGACCCACAGAGTGAGCTCATATAATGAAAGGTTCTGGTTCTTAGTGAGGTACCTCGATGGTCTCCGTTGTGACTTTAGATCTTTTGAGGTTATGTGCTGCGGTGAGGATCCATTTTTCTCCGATCACCATCGCACCTCCTCTTCCTTGTGCCTTTAGAAACACCTGCCACGGGAAAGAGCCCTCCGGTGCCAGCTCCCCTCCCAACACCCTGCTGCGCCCCGAGAAATCGACATCAGGACGCCCACAAACTGTCACACACATACACACACACACACACACATCCGGGGCCTAAATCATTAAAACTATTTTCTTATGTTTTTATACATCAGTCTGAGCTCTGCAGGATCCTCTAACGTGAGGTTGACATTATGAGAGCTGCAGGTCCAGGTTCTGATGAACGGGTCACATGTTACCTGGAACACACTGAGGAACTTCACTGTCGTCCCCTATGGCTCTCCATTTCCGATCGGCAGCGCAGGTATAATTGACTGAAACAGACGTGCAGTATTTACTCAGATCAGCAGAGTGTGTTTAATAAAGACATCAGGGACCTCCACCAACTCTGACCATCAGAACACAAACTCCTAAACCACAACTAAAAACAGCCGCAGATGAAACACCACCACAATGAAGGTGAGCAACAACCAGACAACCAATCAAAAGATTGGGATAGGCCCCGGCACCTCTCTGAACTGAAATTCGGCAGAGAGGCTGAAAGATGAACTATAAATAAGGTGGCACACCGTCATAACCCTGATGGAAGGTGTAGTAGGGCTGGTGGCAGTGATACTGAATCAGAGATTTGTACTGGTTTTGAAAGCCGGACAGGAAGGTCACGTCTCCGTTCTGCAGACGTTTGGGTTCTCCACAATCAATAACTGAAAATCACACAAACCATTCCAGACTTTAGTGCAGTGTTAACTAAACTGAGGCCTCATTCTAAAGGATCAGCGTTACTTTTGCACTGTGGTAACGGCAGATGCCACGTTCCGTCCTCCGTGCACATGGACATAAAAGTCTTTATCTCACTTCCTTCCTGAAACAGGAAACAGAAAGGAAACTAATTAAGAACACAATAAAGCGTGTGGAGAAGTGTGTGTTAATACGAACTTTGTGAAGGGAATGCAAAAAAAAATTAAGGGTAATAGTTTTATTCTGAAACAGAGCCTCGTTAACAGAAAAAGAGTCATTCCTTTTTATTCGACTCTTTTTGAAAAGTTGGTTCACAGTGATTCCTTGTCTGAAAAAACACGGTGTCTCAAACTGTTAACACGAATCGGTTCAGCAAACCTTTCCAAACAGCGTAGGGATATGTTAAACGGCTCTGCGTCTCAGCTTTTAGAACCGGGACTACTTTTATTAAATTACTTTAAGTAAACTGCACAACTCAAACAGACAGAGAAACGACGCGAGGTTCAAACAAAGTAATAAATCACGAGAGGGCGTGGCTTTCATCTGAATACATCCCATAAAGACGCGGAGCGGAGAATAGTTCCACCTCTTTATTCACAATAATACACAGCCTCGAGAGTCTTGTTGCTTTAATAAAAAAGCTTTCGAACACGCAATAATAAAACAAAGATTTTTGATTCAAAAACGCCTTTATTAAAAGCAAAGTCGGTAATAATCTGGTCGTAATCTAGTCCGGTTTTTAAAGTCAATCACTGCCGTCTAGTGGACAAATTACAGAATGCAGTTTACAAAAACTAACAGGTTTAGTTCTGATCTGTTTATATGAACATGTATTTAATGATTTTAATTAATGTATTGTAAATCACGCATCGATACGAATGTGAAGCGCTCAGAGGGGGGTGTTATTGCTAATGATGTCACCGCTAGACAAACGGCTCAGCCAATCAGATTTAAGGATAATAAGAAGTAGAGTCTCACCATCATCAGTTTGTATCCTGTATCACAGCGGATGTGGATGTAATCTCTGTAGAAATACTTTGGGAAGTTTGGAGAAATCTGTCCATTAATTATTTTCCTGCTCAGTTCACATTCCACTCCTTTATTAAAACAGAATATTAACAGAAGGTTCCATTAACGACCCAAATAAAGACTTTATTTAAACTTTAATAAAGAATGAATAAATGTGTGAGGAACCAACATCTCACACAAATCTAACTATTCCAGAATTCAGAAGTCTGAACATTAAATACATTCATAGTTTTACACAGTGATCACAGATACTTCAAAGCAAATCACAGTTGGATGAAGCTTTGGTTTTGGGACTTACTGCTGCTGGTGTACTGGAGGCTGAAGCCGCCGCTCTGTCCAGCATCATCAGTGTAAAACTCCAGCTCCACAGAGTGTGAGTGTGTGTTAATCACACCAGGACTTTTATCACCACACAGTTTCCTGGGACTTTGTCCTGGTATAGACATCTGAGAAGTCAAGAAAAGTCATGCTTCATCATTAAACACCTTCATTGAAGTCATGACTAAAGAATAAATGGTGCAGCAGCGCCGTCTGGTGGATGATAACACAGATCAAATAAATACAGTACATTTAATTTAACAACTGATGTAATTGCATTTCTTGTAGATACTAGAAACTAATATGGATTTCACACTGCGTAATATATTTAAATGTCAGATGTACTGATGATGGTGTTTAAGGGAGTGATGAAGGGTGTGTTTTGGGATATGTCCACAGTGGATTGTTGCTGGGCGTGTTTAAGTGCTCTTTATGAGATGTGTGTTTCAGGAATGGCTTCTTTTCTGGGTGGTTGTGTTCTGTACCTGGAGCCAGTGGTACACACAGGGTGCGTCCTGATTGGGAATGTGTTCAATGTGGAAAGTGTCATTAAAACTGAGTGTAATTTCAAATCCCGGTTGAACAGAGAGGCTGTAAATGCACTTCATCCTGAGCGGAGCAGCGTTCGGAAACCCTGGACTCGAGATAACTCCCTGAGGCTCATTAAAAACACCACCACCACAGTCCACTAGAACACAGAGAGAACAAACCCTTACCCCTGCTCCATCACAGCTCTCAACCTCCTCATTATATACTGTATGTGTGTGTATGTATATATATATATATATATATAAATATATAAACAACACATCCTTAAGCTACAGATTTGTACAGAATGAAAGAAAAACACTCACACACACAGGTGCGATGGTCGCCACGCAGCTGGTAACCATGGTGACAGGCGCACAGGTATGAGCCCAGAGTATTGAGGCAGATCTGAGAGCAGCGGGAATCCATGTTTTCTGGATCAGGAGTCGTGCATTCGTCAATATCTGAGGAAACAGAACGAAGTGAGGTTTACAGAATTAATCAGTAAACACAAACCTGACACTTTAAATTAAAAATCATCAACATGGAACATAACTGTGTTACAAAGTTTATAAGACTACATATAGTCTGGAAAAGATTATAAACATTTTAATAAATATAACCCCCCCCCCCTCCCACCACCACCACCACACACACAAAATCACGATGAGATGTTACTGTAACAACCAGAAACACTGGTGATCTGTGCTCCTGCATTCAGAGAAATGAATTTAGGTGCTTTATTCAGTTAATAGCACAGCTGTATGAACTCAAGCTCCGAGCTTTGGGTTTTGGAAGATTGAAACTTTGTGAGGACAGTTTGGGGAAGGCCTTTTCTGTTTCAGCATGACTGTGCACTGGTGCACATGTCTGTAAAGACGGGGTTGAGGGAGTTTAGTGTGAAAGAATGGGATCTAAAAAGAGTCAGGACCTCAGATCCATTAAACACTTTCGGGATGAATTGGAACAGAGATTGTGATTCACTTTTGTATTACGCCTTCAAAAAAGAGGAAATGGAATGGAATGCACTTACATTATAAAATACACACTATAAAATAAATGAAAAAAAATAAATATAGAGTGCATAAGTACCGATCGCCTGGTAGAAGACGGAGAAGCCCAGATGCTGATGAATTTCTGTGTTTGTTTGATCTGTGATGAACACCAGCTGGAGACGGTTGCTAGGAGACATAATGGGTTTGTGACCGGGGTGATGTGGGTCAGAGGAATTCTGTCCACAGTACTTGTTCAGCACTTTCTTGTCATGCAGAACCTTAAGAATTAAGAGGAGAATTATTTTAATACACTGCTGGATCACATGAATTATATTTATTATTATTATTACACACTTATAAAAAGTTTAAACAGGATTAGGATAAACATTTGAATTATTTATAAAATCATCAATAACAAGCTTTATTTCTTTAAAACATTTTGTTACAGGTTTTTACAAAGACCCATAATTAAACTAATGTCATCGAGTTTCACTTGCTATTTAGTGCACTTAACCCATCTGTACTGAGAGCACAGCGAATATGAGGCAACAACTGACCATTAAAGAATCGTAGAAGCAGTCGGTCGAGGGTTCGATGTCCAGATAGTTGAAGGTGATCTGGATCTTATAACCTGCTGGAACCTCCAGGTTCCACTGCTTACGAACATTAGCGGGATAGGGCTTCGGATAGAGGGGTGAATGAACATGTCCGTGCATTTCCAACTTACACACACACACACTCACACACACACACACAACGCTGAGGAGAGAGAGGGGGGGGGTCTATTAAACTGCACCTGCTGATATTTACACTGCAGTGAAACGTGTTCGCCACCAGAGGGAGTAGTGCTACAGGATGACCGACATTAACCCATTAGTATTGGGACTCCGACACGCGACACCTACAGGAGGTTTAATGACGTCACATTGGAGGACTCTAAAGGCTTTCACTTTTCTGGAAGGCTTTCTACAGAACGTTTAATGTTTTCATGAGATCAGACACTGACCAGAGGACCTTCTCACAATCTCAGTTCTAATTCATGCTAAACGTGGAGGTGGGAGTTGGACTCCGTGTTGGTTTACGGACCCTGCTCTGAGCACTGGAGCAGAAAACGGCCTTCCCCAAACTGTTTACACGAAGCATACAGACGTGCAGATCACGTGACCAGCTGCTTACGTCAGGTTTATAACCCTGTGGAATTAGAATAAATGAAATAATTAAAAGCTGAATCTTTAGAGTGTAATTAAAGGCCCGTTATTTTAATGAGACGGAACCTAAAGCAACATTTTAAACGAAAAGAAAGAGAAAACGAGCAGAGACAGCAGCATGACCCTCGGAATGGACCGGTCATTAGATTAGGATCTGAACCCGGTCCATCAGGACCAGACTGACCCGGTTACTGCTCCTCTGTTTGAGATATACAACAGACAAGACACAGGGAGTGATGGAGCTCAACGTGCACCACCCAAAACCGAGTCCTTCATTCCAGTTCACACGGTTAGAACCAGGCGTTCGGACGGTGGTGTGTCCTCTGAAGATGGATGCTCGGTTATTTTAAGGTTAGAGCTGTGGGACTGCGTTACTGAAGACAGGAAAGCTTTTATAATGATTTAAAATAAAAACTCACCAGAGTATGAGAGCTGACCTGCTCATTGTTTATCCTGAACGGGGATTTGGACTGCAGAAAGAAAAGATGAAGGTTTAAAAGTCAGCGTGATGTTTGAATTGGCAGAAGAAATCTGGAAGGTTATTGAGAGAGAGAGAGAGAGAGAGAGA
>JAFMOD010000043.1:42807-53268 GCA_019802435.1 Corydoras maculifer
TAATAGAGGATAAAGCGGAAGATAATGGATGGATGGATGATATATACGTTAAATCACCCCCCCCCCCCGTCATCACAGTGGTTCTGCCTTAATGCCCTGATCGTTTTTATATGGATTTTATTTGCCGTGTAATTCCTCTCGCCGTCGTATCGGTTTGGCGTTCGCGTCCGTTCAATCGGGTGGTTCTTGCGCGGGCCGCGTCCAAAACCCGAGACGCTCTCGCCTGGTTCTTCCAAGTCCTGTGTAAATCCGCTCTCTCTCTCTCACACACACACACACACACACACACGTACACACACACACACACACTCCAAGATCATCGTCATTACGGAGAACAAACAAGAACAGTCGGATTTTGCACGGCACGGTTCTTTTGTTCCTTACAAAAGCTAAATAGTGTTCAGGATCTGTAATGACTTCGCTTCTCGCTGGGATTTGTTCGTTCTGTTTGCGGGGTTTTGCGTCTGATGTGTGTTTTTTATTTTTTTTATGCGTCGAGCACAATGAGCGCCATTGTTTCGTTTGTCTTGCATTCGTTTTCGAGTCGCGGAAACAATACAAAAAAAAAATAACAAAAAAAATAAATAAAAAAACACTTTCAGATAAATAAAGAAACAAATAAGACGACGGTCGGGGAGGGGGGGGGCGGGGGGGAGAGAAAAGCCTCGTGTTTTATTTCTGTTCTGCGTGTTTCGTGGCTCGCGCTCCAAATCCGTCCAAACAAAAGAGAACGCGACGGCGAAGTGCAGCCGTCTCACCGTCTCACCGTCTCACCGTCTCGCTCAGACAACGAGAAAGTTGGATTCGCGGGGGGCCGGATGGGGCCCGATGAGGGGCCCGTCCGTCGATGGATCGCGGGGACAGAAGGGGCGGGAATCGGGCGGCCGTGGTGAACGAGGGGAGACGATTGGAGCTCTAACGCCGTCCTCGTGCGTCTTTCAGTGTTTCTCGCCATAGGGCTTGGCACCAACAATGCTGTCACCGTGCCAAGAAAAAAAGACCGCAGTGGCTGCGGCATTTCGGCAGCCGCCGCCGCCGCCGCCACGAATCCCTGCAAACGAACCGGCTCGCGTTCCCATTCGCACGATCGCAACCTGAGAGAGAGAGCAGTGTAGATCTGTCAGCAATGACACTTCAGCTGTCGTCTTAACCGCGGAGCGACCGACGGAGACGATGGCCAAGAACACTGACGGCTTCCCGAAATCAAACTCGGGGAGTCCTCACTCTGAGAGAGCGAGCGAGAGAGAGAGAGAGAGTGTGGTGAGATGCATCAGAGCAGTACGTGGAACTGCCTCATCGAGCAGACTGAGAAGACATCCAGACCTCCGACGTCCTCGGCTACGTTCTAATTTGTTGTTCGTTAAAAACTCAAACGGAGGAAATGAAGAGAACCCGAGCGGCACTTCTAATGAACCCCAAACGGCGTCGGGGGGGGGGGGGTCCCTCGTCCAGCCCCGTTCCCCCTTGCTTTGGATTCTGATGGTTCAGGAACCGAACCGTTTGGTGACGCCGTGGTCGAAGCACCTTTCAGCTTTGATGTCTGGAACGATGCCCGTTGATGTCATGGAAACCATTGTGGTACTAAGAACGAGCTCACGGGCTCCACACATTACCCCCCCCCCAAATACCGCCGCCGCCCTCCACACCTTATATATACGCTTCCTCGATTGGAGCATCGTTGGCGTTGCGGCTTTTTTTTGTGCCGCCGGTTCCTTCCGTGTGGGGTTCGGAACGTTGGGGTTTGGCGGAGCGGGGAACGCCGTCTCAGCACCCGTCATGGATTAGGCGTTTTTTTTTTCCGCCGACGCTCTAAAACCCCGATAAGGACAGGAGCAGGCTCGGCGGCGACGGGGTCTCGTTTGAGTGGGCTTTTTTAGCATTAACAAAAAAAAACACTAAACTTGGCACCGACAGACAGCGCCGTGCCCAGCCCCCACCCCAACCCCCCCGACCCCGACCAATCGGGACGCCTCTTAGAGTGCCAGCATGCCAAGTTCACTTCATCACTCGCTCTTTTGGGAATTGCCAGCACATTTTGGCTCGTCTCTTTCAAAGGAAAGTGATTGGGGTGGAGGTGTGTGTGTGTGTGTGTGTGTGTGTGTGTGTGTGTGTGTGTGTTTGTGTGTGTGATGGGGGGTGGGGTGGGGTTGGATGGGGGCAACCTGACAGAAAGCATTCAAACCAGCGATATCCAGACACTCATCTTAAACTTTACCAACTCTGACTGAATTATCCCCATCATTTATATTCATCTATTTATTTTTTTATTTTTTAAAATACCGTTATAAGATTCCGCGGGGCGGCACGGTGGCTTAGTGGTTTAGCATGTTCTCCTCACAGCCCTAGGGATTCCCAGTTCGAATCCCAATCTGGGTGGAGTCTCCATGTCCTCCCCGTGTCCGTGTGGGTTTCCTCCAGGTTCTCCGGTTTCCTCCCACAGTCCAAAAACATGGATCAAGGTGAATTGCATTCTCCAAACTGCCCCATATAGAGTGTGTCTGTGTGTGTGAGTGAGTGTGTGTCCAGCGATAGATTGCCGTCCTGTCCTGGGTGTATCTGCCCTTACATCGGGGGAAACCGGGCGACCCTAGTAGAGGATGAAGCGGGAGGTAACGGACGGAGGGATGACGTGTGAACGTTGCATTCGGGTTCGGCGGCCGTCGTTGTTCTGCGCCTCATTTATTTCCCGTCTCTAAAAAAATAAAAATGAAACAGATTCCATCCACCATGCTGTTCGCCCCAAGTCACTTCCTGCGATGTAAATGCTTTTGGAAATACTGAATGTGACACGGCTGTTATTTTTTAATCACTTGCCACTTAAGATGTCTGAGCCACATCCACCCACACGCCCGCTCGGCTTATTTATTTTTCAACAAGTTTAGCTATGGGAAAATTACAGACGCCTTAGACATTTTTATCAATTTATTTCATTAATTGTTTTGTCTTTGATTTGAGTTTAATTAGTCATTAGTATAAATATGATTCCTATATGAGGGCTATTTGAGAAAAGAGGAGGAAAAAAAAAAAAAAAAAGGGAGAAAACGCGGCTTGCCAGTTGGCAGCGTGCCGACGCGGCGCGGGAATAATCCACTTTTACACGACGAATAATGAGCGTATTATTTTGCCTTTTAAGTCTTAATCCCGAACCTGGTGTTTATTAGTAAAACGCACGCCGCCGATTGGGCTGTTGCCATTTTTTTTTATTATTTATTTTCTTAGGTGAATATAACGAGGCGGTAACGAACGTACGGTCGCTTCAAAGCCACGCTCGGAGAAACAACTTTAATTTAATAAAAAGCGCGAGGCGCACAGCAGTTCGGACGCCTTTACTCTCACACGTCTTCAAAAGTGCGACGTTTTAACATCGCGGGCGGGTGGCTTAGTGGTTTGGCATGTTCTCCTCTCAGCGCTGGGGATTCCCGGTTCGAATCCCAATCTGGGTGGAGTTAGCATGTCCTCCCCGTGGCCGTGTGGGGTTCCTCCCACAGTCCAAAAAAACATGGATCAAAGTCAATTGCATTCCCCAAATTGCCCCATATAGAGTGTACCTGTGTAAGTGAGTCTGTGTGCTCAGTGATAGATCGCCCCCTGTCCTGGTTCTATCTACCCGGCTCCCGAAAAGCCACCCCCCCCCCCCCCAATGATAAAGAGGGAGATAATGGATGTATTTTTTTACACTGCGTAATGATTTTACGATGCAGAACTTAAATGGGTTCGGGTCATTGTTCTGGGCGTGGGGGGTCGGGGGTCGGGGGGTCGGGGGGGGGGTGATGAGGAGGTGGATCAGGCTTTTCTCAAAACATTTTCCAGTTTATATTTTCTTTCCTTTTTTTTTTTTCATGGTACAGACCTCAAACTCGTGTTGAACGGCGCCTTAGTTCCGTCCGAACGGTTCCAACGGAGATGCGGCTGTCCGTCGAACGCCTCCTAACGGTCCAGCCCCCACCCCGAAACATGTCTTTCTCTCGTTCTCTCGCTCGCCCCACATCGTTCTGTCTCTGCCTCTCTTCGGAAGAGTCTGGCATGGAGTTCCTCTCTGGCTGGGAGGGGTGTTTGTGTGAAAGAAGATTATGAATGGCACCTTCAGAAGGACTGATAAGGTGCCATTTCCGTGTTAATTCTGCCTCCTCGATCTCAGCTTGGCACAAAGGCGGCGCTACGTCTTGCTGAACTGGATCCCCTCTAGCCGTAATTACACGTCTTAACGAGCATTCAGGCTGATTTCAGCTCGTCACCAATATATATCTTACTGCAACTGACTGCTTTGTGTCGGTAATCTGATCTGCCGCCATCCGATCGCCTTTTGTCTTTCCCAGCCCCGGATCCCGGCGAACGAGCCGCATGCGCCCGCCGCGATAAAGAAACAAATAGCGAGGGGTTCAGATCCTGAGGATGAGGAAGAAAGAAAAAAAAAACAAAAAAAACACGGGTTTTCTTACCGTCAGCAGTTTTCTGGGGGGAAATGTATTACATCTGGGGCTGGAGATGATGTGCACCTGAACACGGAGCAGGTGCGCGTCTGGGTTTTAGCCCAAAATAATTTTGTTTCCCAGCGAACTGAGAACTTAACGTTAAGCGAGGTCTCTAAATTACACTAATGAGTCAAGACGTCTTCGTGTTTGTACATGAACTGCACACTTTTCTAGTGAATACAGCTTTTTTTTTTTAAGGTGGTGGTTCATCAGGGTTGAGTATTAGGCCCCTTTGAGTTGTGGCATGTCAAGTTCAAGTCATTTAATTATAGAGTGTTTTTTTTACAATCGTGCATCACAAAGAGTTAAAATACCCTTTAAACCCCTAAAGAGCAAGCTGAAGCTGTGTTGTGTTGTTATTTTAAGGACGAAACCTTGTGAGGACCGAGGCTTAGTGGGGGACTCATCCCACTGGGCGGGCGGGCAGCATCAACAGTGTAGGACAGCCATGTACAGACGGTGTGGTGATCATGTGACCTGTATTTAACAATTGGAAAACTCTATAAGTCCATTGAGGGCGTCCTGCAGGACCGCCGGTCCAATAGAACTCCATCAGGTTGCGTTCTGTAAGAAGAGCCGACCACACCTCCAGCAAATGAGGCAACGTTTAATTAATAAGTCATTGATTGTAATCTCTTTTTTTTAATTGTTAATTGGACATTTCAGTCGCTTCAACTCGATTTCCATTTCACGGAACTCAAAATAAGAACAATAATCAGAATACATCTCTGACTCTGCGCTCTCAGGCGGCGTGCGGTCAGTAGAGAGTCCAGAAACAATGAGCGGTGATTAGGACTCTGAGGACCTGAGGTGCAGGGTGACTGATGGCGTGTGTGTTTAACGATAAGTCGTTTGGCGGCGCGCACTTCGTCGCCTGTGTTTATCGCCGTGTTTATTGACTGATCGCTGAATTGAATATTAAATTAAAATATAATATACAATATACAACTATAAACAACTAGGAGGTATAGTCTGTATTATATACATTTACATTTGTCTATAGTTGTATAATGTATATTTTATATATATATATATATATATATATATATATATATATATATATATATATATATATATATATAGGTGGCACGCTGGCTTAGTGGTTTAGCATGTTCGCCTCTCAGCGCTAGGGATTCCCGGTTCGAATCCCCATCTGGGTGGAGTTTCCATGTCCTCCCCGTGTCCGCGTGGGTTTCCTCCGGGTTCTCCGGTTTCCTCCCACAGTCCAAAAACATGGAACAAGTTAATTGAATTCTCAAAATTGCCCCCTATAGAGTGTGTCTGTGTGAGTAAGTGTGTGCCCAGCGATGGATTGGTGCCCTGTCCTGGGTCAATCTGCCCAGCGCCCGAGACGTTCTCCCCTGGATGGGCATGGGGAACCCCACCTCGACCCTAATAGAGGATAAGCGGAAGATAATGAATAAATGAATAAATATATATATATATATGGGCACACATTCACTAACACACACACTTTATATGGGGCAATTTGGAGAATTCAATTGACCTTGATGCATGTTTTTGGACTGTGGGAGGAAACCCATGAGGACACGGGGAGAACAGGCAAACTCCACCCAGATCAGGATTGGAACCGGGAATTCCTAGCGCTGAGAGGAGAACATGCAAACCCACTAAGCCACCGTGCCGCCCCAATTGTATATTAGATTAAAATATAATATACGATGTACAACTCTAAACAGCTGTAAGTATAGTCTGTATTATGTATATTTGTAGTTGTTTATAGTTGTATATTATATCTTACACATCAATATGGTATTGATATCTTATTTTATATCTTCTTTTCTTTTTAAAATTGAACTTTAATAGTTGAGGGTAAACATTACACTGGTCTCATGTAGCACATGCGATACAAATGATAATAAATATGAATATTGAATTTCGAGGGAGTGCGGCACGGTGGCTTATTGGTTTTGCATGTTCTCCTCTCAGCTCTAGGGATTTCCGGTTCGAATCCCCATCTGGGTGGAGTTTCCATGTTCTCCCTGTGTGTGTGTGGGTTTCCTCCGGGTTCTCCGGTTTTCTCCCACAGTCCAAAAACATGGATCAAGGTCAACTGAATTCTCCAAATTGCCCCATACAGTGTGTCTTTGTGAGGGAGTGTGTGTCCAGCGATAGATTGGCGTCCTGTCCTGGGTCTGCCCAGCGCCCGAGACGTTCTCCCCTGGATGGGCATGGGGAACCCCCCGACCCTACTAGAGGATAAAGCGGAAGATAATGGATGGATGGAATTTGGAGGGAGGGTTTTCTGACGTCGCCGGTCGTTTGCTGGTACAGCCAGCGTCTGCTTTATACTGTAAAAAAAATAATTAATAATAATAATAATAATACAACAAGAGCAGGATTTGTATCCTGGAAGTCGTTCATCGTCACCACTGTGTGTTAATTGCAGTCTGATTTTCTATTAGAACGATTTACTTTAATTATTTGCATTTTTCGTCGCTGATGAGGTTTAAAGACTCTTTTTTTTTTTTTTTTTTTGAGCCTTCTGAATTATTTCCTCTGAAGAATAACACACTTCTCTCTCACCTCTAAGTGAGAGGATGTGAGGATGCGACTGAGATTGCAGCGAGTCAGAGCGTAAAACACCAAGCTCGCACCAAAAGAACAGCATTTCAGCACAAAGCCTTCAAATTAAGATGCAATTAATCGCTTTATGTAATCGGATCAGTTAGTTTTACAGGGATTCCTAAACTGTTTCACTGGCGCTCCATGCCGCGCAGGCGTTAATGGCTGCGCTGCCGGGATTCTGACACGTTGGCATGTTCTCCACAAGCAAACATCTTGTTTCATTGAAATGCATGCAGGCAGACCGTAGTGCGCTTACGTTCATGTTTAAAACACTCCGGCGCCTGAAGATTGCATGGAGTAATGTTTAAATATTGTTTATGAACTTGCTGCACGGCTTGGTTGAATGCTTCGTTCTGATTGGTGCGGTGTTCTGTATGATGTTGCCATAAGTGATGTGGTGCCTTTACACCCCAACAATAATTTCATTTATAGCTTCAAACAAGAAAAAACTAAACAAAAAGAGTGTGAAATTATAATAATAATAATAATAATAATAATAATATAAAAAAATATATATATATATAATTTATTATTTATTATTAGTCAAGTTCAATGTTCCATGTTGGGATTAAATTTAATTAAAAGAAAGTCTATATATAGTATAAAATAAAATAATATAAAATAATATAATATAAAATAAAATAAAATAAAACAAAACAATACAATACAATACAATACAATACAATACAATACAATACAATATAATATAATATAATATAATTTATTGTAAAGTCTATATTATATTCTAATAATTTAAACAAGAAAAACCAAAACAAAGTGTGTGAAATTAATTAAAAAAATTATATCTTGAATTATAATAAATTATATATATATATTAATGTATGTATAATAATAATATATATATATTATAATATATAATGTATAATAATAATAATATATATATATTATTTTACGGAGACGTTTTATTGATTGAAGTCACTGATTTTTGACTTTGTGTTTCTTCGCAGGTAAAACGGATCGAGCGACGTACTCCTACGGCCGCGACTCGAACCTCCACGGCTGCCATCAGGTACGGGGCTGGTTTCCTTTCTTGCTCTGTGTAAAGTCTGTCTTTGGCAGCGCGAACAATGTACGTAGCTCTGCAGACTCGCTACGCCGTCTGTCAAGGACGTCTTATTTCCAGCGTCTCGCGACCACAATAGACCTCTCTGTCAGACCTGGAAGCGGTTGCCAGGGCAGCGCTGATGTCAGAAGATTCAAGGAGAGCGTCGGGGTTTTACAATCGCTGTTGTACTTTAACCTTTAACAGAAGTTGAAAGTTTAGTTTGGAACGTTTTATTCGCCGATAAAGAAGATGAAAGTCTTGAGAGTCTTTATCGTAGAGTTTTGGTATTTGTGGTGTAAACACCGTCTCTTGGTTTTTCGTATCTTAGAGGAGAGTTTGTTTCGGTGTTGGTTGGTTTAATATTGTACGATTGTAACGTACACTCTCTGATGAGAACCTCTCTGGAACCCGGGTGGGTGCTGGATGATGAGCAGAATTGTGCGACCTTGTTGTGGACCTTCCAACTTTTCGGATCTTTTAAAATGGACCTCGTTTATTGAGGCGCTTTCAATCAGAGTTTGCGTCATGAACCAAAAAACATTTTCTACAGCAGCCCATCTGGCACCAACAATCATGCCACAGTCAAAATCACTACGGATGTTTATCACTCGTTGGTTTTCTTTAGGGCGGCACCTTGGCTTAGTGGTTTTGCATGTTCTCTTCTCAGCACTGGGGATTCCCGGTTCGAATCCCAATCTGTTGAGTTTCCATGTCCTCCCCGTGTCCCTGTGGGTTTCCTCCGGGTTCTCCGGTTTCCTCCCACAGTCCAAAAATATGGATCAAGGTCAATAGAATTCTCCAAATTGCCCCATATAGAGTGTGTCTGTGTGAGTGAGTGTGTCTCCAATGACAGATTGGTGTCGTGTCCTGGGTGTATCTGCCCAGCGCCCGAAACGTTCTCCCCTGGATGGGCATGGGGAACCATGTAGACCCTAGTAGAGGATAAAACAGAAGATAATACTACTAGGGTCTACATGGTTCCCCATGCCCATCCAGGGGTGAACGTTTCGGGCGCTGAGCAGATACACTCACAGGGGGCAATCTATCACAGACATACATATTATGGGGGCAATTTAGAATCCAAGTCTAAAAGCCGAATGCCGTGCAGATTAACGACGGCGTACGTTTTTCGATCCGTCCCTTACGAAAATCTTTACTCAGCGCTCATCAGCGTGTGTCTTCTTGTTTCTACGAGACTATGAGGACGTGTCGGTGCAAATGATGTTTCTGGACAGTTGACGAATGAAAGGCGTCAAATTGAGCCTGAGACGGATGTCTGCGGCGCGTCGGGGGGGGACAGACCGCGTTTGGGAAAACTTCCCTAATCCTGTTTTATTGCTCGGGGTGAGGGGGGGGGGTCCGAGTCCGAAACAGTCCGGCGTTCTGTGCGCAGATCGTCTGTTATTATTAGCCCACTAACCCCGCTGTGAGTCCCGGCGCCGGGTTCAGATGGGAGTCGTGCGGGAGATGGATCATTTCGGAGGTGCACTGAGTAATGAAAGCGGTCCCGACACACACCTGCTAAAGCCTGAGGTTTGGCCTTTCACTGCGAGCTGGGATCCGGCCAAATCTCCAAAGGCTCCGAACTGTGTAATAAATTCCCCCGTCAGCGGCGGGGCGGTGGCGGCGGCGGGGGGAAACCCGGAGATGCAGTGATGCTCTGGATCCGCGACCCGAAATCATTTCGGACTTAAAAGGCTGAACTCTCAGACTCGTTAGCGCCCCCCTCAGTCAGGAACATCAAACTCCGGGTCGTCTTCGGCTTCGTTTCGTCTTTTGTTGTGTCCGGAATTTTGTCCCATTCTGCCTTCGTTAACTTATTAATTATTAAGATTTATAAGAATTTATAATGATACCTATAATTTAATTCATTATATAATTTATAAAGCGCGTATGTGAGCACCTATTCCTGGACGATGGAGCCTTCAACACAATCTCTGTTCCAGTTCATCTCAGTGGTGTTGAAAGGGGTCGGTGCTCTGTGTGACTGGGGGGCCTTCCCTAAACTGTTTTTGCAAAGAAAGCATCCAACAATTGACCTTGAATCATGTTTTTTTGGACTGTGGGAAAAAACCGGAGAACCCGGAGGAAACCTACGTGGACACGGGGAGAACATGGAAACTTCACCCAGATTGGGATTGGAACCGGGAATTCCTAACGCTGAGAGGAGAACATGCCAAACCACTAAGCCACCGTGCCGCCCTTGTTTTTATGATTTTGATTTAAATGAGTTTAAAATTCAGATGTTTGGTAAAGGAGTCAATAGTGTCAGCTGATATCAACCCATTACACACACACACACACACACACACACACACACACACACACACACAC
>JAFMOD010000043.1:61987-86603 GCA_019802435.1 Corydoras maculifer
GCCGATTCTCGCAGTTTTTTTTATTCGTCTGGAGATGAAAATGTCCGGATTGTGGCGTGAGGTCAGTCGGATGCAGCCGCTGCCACAGAGTGTGGTCACAAAATTTGAGACTGTTTGTCCTGACCCCTGCGTTCATACTCCTCATCGTCCCTGTAATCATTCTAATTTCCTTTCCCATTTTTTAAAAACCCTAATTCGGCGGCCGGGGCAGGCGGGGGCGCTCCGCCGTTATTAACCGCGAGTGTTAATCCTGCGCGCCCCCTCAGGTGTACCTCGTTCATCTTGGTTAATATTTCCTTCCCGGATGCCAGCTGGGTTCCAGCACCGGGAAAATGGCCGGCACCAAATGGGCAGAATTCGGTGCCCCCCCCCCACCCCACTCCCCGACCCCATGCTCCCACCAACTTTTCTCCCCCCCCTTGTGATTATTTATTTATTTCCCACGTCTAGTTGCCACGACGACACGCAGTCGTGCTGAGCCGCGAGAAAAGCGTCTCGGGGACCAGACACTTTTGTTTCAGCCCCGAAAGGCCCCGTGACCCCCGCTAAAAAAAGCTCCTCCGGCACAAGTCCTGGAAGGAGGGGACGGGAGGGGACGCAGGCCAGTGACTTTATTTAGGACAAGGCCCCTTTTGTTTTAGGACGTGAATGAGGCGGGGAGGGTCCGGGAGCTCATGCGGCCCCTAATTGGCCCATTTAGGGGAGTTTTGCATGTGAAAGGCGGCCCAGCGGAGCATTACTAAGGTCTGTTTTGTCTAAGTCTAAATCAGTGATTGGAATTTAGATTAGACCAAACAGCTTTTCTTTGCCATCAACTGCGCTAATTGATGCCCAGTAACAGGCGAGTTAACTCTAAGAACATTTTTTTTGGGGTGGGGTGTGGGGGTGGGGTAGTGGAGGGGGGGGGTGTTGAGTTTTCAATGACGACCCCATCATCAGTGTAACTCATACGTAGTCCCACGCGGTCCTGTTAGAGACGTGGACCTGAAATTGGACGAGCGGAGTTGAGGTGATGGGCAGGACGCTGGGAGCGTGTGCGGGTTCGGGGGTGAGTGCATTTTATTTGGGGTGGGTTTTTAATTTTTTCGTCTCTGACCTCGTTCGTGCCCATTCTTTGCCTTTAAATAATACCTTTTTATTATTTTATTATTTTTAGTTGGTTGTGTTTTTTTTTTATTAGTGACTGTTGTTCGATTCGTACGCGTGTGAAGCGACGCAGAGAAATGTGTAACTTTAATGGACTGAGTGGCTACGGAATTAATTACAGAAATAATTAATAATTACTTTTGAACCCCGTTAAATTTTTATTTACGGATTTAGTTTGGAAACTTTTTTGAAACCTCATCGTTACGATGTTTTTATTGTAGTAGTGGACTGTCCATGCTGTGCGTCTAAAAGTGCACTGCTGTGTCTGTTTGTTGTGTAGCAGGGAATCATGGGAGGAGAAATGGGGATGGTGAGTCCCGGGACGGTGTCCCCCAACAAACCGGGCTCTCAGTATTATCAACACTACAGCACCAACCAACGGAGACGACCGCTGCACAGTGACAACCTGGGTGAGGAACGTCAGCGGAACGTCACCGGCATGATGCTGTAATCATTTTAGTGAAATAAACCAGTGGAACCACCAACCAGTGGAACCACCAACCAGTGGAACCACCAACCAGTGGGACCACCAACCAGTGGGACCACCAACCAGTGGAACCACCAACCAGTGGAACCACCAACCAGTGGAACCACCAGTATCCGTCACATTTCCATCATCTGTGTCTTCTGTCATGGTGGCTTAGTGGGTTTGGCAGGTTCTCCTCTCAGCGCTGAGAATTCCTGGTTGGAATCACAATCTGGGTGGAGTTCCCATGTCCTCCCCCTCCTCGTGTCCACGTGGGGTTTCCTCCAGGTTCTCCGCTTTCCTCCCACAGTCCAAAAACATGGATCAAGGTCAATTAAATTCCCCAAATCGCCCCATAGAGAGTGTGTGTGTCTGTGTAAGTGGCTGTGTGCCCTGTTCTGGGTGTATCTGCCCAGCGCCCGAAACGTTCACCCCTGGATGGGCATGGGGAACCCCCCCTCCCCGCGACCCTAGTAGAGGATAAAGCGTGATAAAGATAATGGATGGATGGATGTATCTTTCGGATCCCTGCCATCAGCATCATAATCTGATTAAAACGATCTTCCTCGTTAGGATATTAATTGCAGTATAATACGTTCATATGTATACACAACTATGGAAACAGTTTGGGAAAGGCCATTTTCTACACAGAGCAGAGACCTGGTCAGGACCTCCCATCCCATCGAAGACGTTTGGCATGAACAGGAACAGCGATTGTGAGCCAGGCCTTTTTTCATAAGAAAGGCGATGATTCCTAAATATTTGCCTCTTCCTTGTTTTCAGAGGTCCAGACGAAGAAAGTGCGTAAAGTTCCACCGGGTCTGCCCTCCTCTGTAAGTCCCGCCCTCTTTTCTTTGTACAATTTTTTTTTATGACGTGACGGTTCGGTTCTGGAACCAGCGTGTTCCACCCGGTGTACACATCAAGGCCACACACAGTGCTCACACAAACCTGACCAACGTTACGGAATCCACGCTGGAGAACGTTTGAGGGTTCAGGTCCTCAGAGCACAAACACACGTTCTAATCGCGGCTTGGACGGCGTCGCTTATTCTGAAGTCCGATTATCGGAACCAGCAGTAAAATAATAAGGGTGTTTAACATTTAATGTTTTGCTAGAATGTCAAGCATTCGGTGGATGGAGTGTGTGTGTGTGTGTGTGTGTGTGTGTGTGTGTGTGTGTGAGAGAGTGAGGGAGGGAGCGAGAGACATTTACTTTCATCCTTCTCTAAGTCTGCGGTTGAAATGAAACGATTTTCTAGATAAATAAATGTATCACATATTTGATTATTTCACAAAGAGCTCATCGATTGATCTCAGAACTGATCGGCTGACTTATCAATAAGATGCAAACGGCTTCCTAAATCCGCGGAAGGCCGTCCGATCCGCTCGCTCGCCACTTCAGAGGCTCTTTGTCATGCAGAACCTCGTTCACTTTTAACATCCCCAAAATAAACACGCTGACGGATTCCACGCCTCAGCATTAATAACCTAAACGCACCAATGTTACGTTTTATTAAAATGGCTTGCTCTTTATTGTATATAATTAATATTATAGTTTTGATTCTGTCCTTCCGCTTTATTAAACCAGCACTGTTGTAAGAATCCGTCATAGATGAGTCTTTTTTTATTTTATTTTCATTTATTTTTGGTATTTTCAGATAAAAGCACGTCACGTCTTCGTACTGTATTTTATTACAGTCGACGTGTTTGAGGAGGTAATTGAGCCATGACCTCTAATTTACCCCTGGGGGCGAAAAACTGCGACGTTACCCTAAATAAACTGCATTATTGTAAGGCAAACCGTTTATGAAGTTAATTTACTTATACTACAATTATGGCGTCACCAGAGAGAAACCTCAGAGTAATGCGGTAATCAAAAGCAAATTAGTTCACATTAGTGCGCCGTTTGTGCTGCAACTCTTATTTCTTTCCTGCCATTTATTTCGTTTCTCAAGTTTATGATGCAAAAAATAAATAAATAAATAAACTAAAAAAAAACCTGTGGATATTTTTTGTTGCGTCGATAAAGAAAACGATAAAGAATAAAGAATATGATAAAGAAACGGCGGCGCTCGGGAGTCACGTGTCTCTGCGATTAACGCACCGCGTCGGCGTCGTTGCCGCTCTGGAACACGGTGGCGCTGTGCGCTGGTTCCGAGCACGGAATCGACTCCGTTCTCCTCATATGAATCTTTATGAAATGTGAAAGCGTGTGTGTCCTTGAGGAGTGTGTGTCAGAGTTTGTTTAAAGTCGACAGCGTTAATTAAATTAAGTTAGGTCTAGCAGAAGGCACAATCGGGACCGAATCTCCTGTGTGTACTTTATTGTCTGTTCTCTAAGCTCGTCTGCCCCCTTCAGGACGCGGGCGGCATTGCAGCGCGTTCAGCAGCAGCAGCAGCAGCGGCCTTACGTCACTCGAACCCAAACTCGTCTTTTTTTAATTATTTATTGTAACTATTAGCAGTGTAACTTTTCCAACTTATGATTTCCTCCTCATTTTAAAGACTCGATCTTCACCCTGCTGCAACTTTAACGAATCTTTTGGCCTCACTTCTTCTCAAAGTACCTTTTCTTTTTATTGTTGTTAAAACACCAAATCTATTGGCAGTGACGTTAATAAAACCTTTTTTTAATAAAGCCCAGCACAGGTTTATTAGCTGAAACGCCAACTTTACGGCCGTGGCGTGCGTTTCTCGAGGCTCGATGACATTTCCAGAGCAGGACCGCTGCCCCCCGAGTTCGTCGCTCCCTCCCGTCTCCATGTTGTAAACGTAATTGCCGACTGCTACAGCTGGTCTCCACCGACCGCTGTATGGCTAAACAGAATCAAACTGCTTTTTAATTAAACTAAAAAAAAAAAACTCTGACGATTCTCTCACTAATCTATAAAAAATATAGATAAATAAATAAATAATCGCCATTTCTGTTTGGGACTAGTTCCCATAGAGATTGGGGGAAATTGGAGGCGAGAGGTGAGACACAGAGAGGGAAAGAGAGAGAGAGAGATGTCTCCATGGTGACGGGACTGATTGACAAGCTCTCGAGCGGCTGGTGGCGAGGTGTTGGCCAAGGCCCAAAACTTGAGGGGGGAAGAAGAAAATGGCCGCAACACCAGCTGTCATCGTCGCCGTTGTCTTAGGAACCAGAGTGGGGACCGTGAATAGATGAGCGTGTATGTATATGTGTGCATTTACAGAACTTGTAGACGTTCGGTGTGGCCTAAAACAAAATAGTGTTTATTTTTTTTAATTTTTCGCATTACAGCGTCACATGTTTTGATTTCTGATGCCGGGAACGTGAACGAAACAACAGTGGAATCGGAACACGGAGCTCAGAGAGAGAGAAAGTAGTCTAAACGGGCATGTCATCCGCTGAGCGAGAGCAGAGCGTACCATTAAATGACATCATGTATTTCTTTTTTTTTTTTTTTTTTTTTTTTTTCCATAAACGAATTAAAAGGAAGAAAAAGCAGGAGACCAGAAACAGCTGTATGTCCACATCCCACAAAGACGAACCCCAAAAAAAAAAAATACCCCCCGATTCATTTAACCCTATTGTTGCGAGTGGCCTCGGAGTAAAATCAGCTGCCAGCCTTCATTAGCATCCTCTATAATTACAAGTATTACGATTAATAAGAGATTTGTGGGAGGAATCATGAGCCAGGTTCTCCTTCGTACCTCATCAGCACAAACGGTGCTGAAAGAATACACAGATGGTGTTTCTTTGAATGTATTTAGTTTATTTCGTTTTGTTTTTTTTTTCTTTTCGTTTTTTTCTTTTCTCTTTGTGCCAACGTGAGAGAGCAGACGCACGCCGACCGCGGGCACATCCCGCCGTTGGCATCCGACCAACTTTTCCCAGTCGGGAAAATGTCTGCTCTCCAAACTGCGGTGGAAGAAAAGACGAGTGCGTTTCACACATTAACAAATTTAGCCGTTCAGAACCAAAGCGCCTCCCCAAACCCGACGGATCCGAAGATGTTTAAAGTGTTTCATCAAATAAAAACAGAAAGCAATTCACATCAAACTGATTAATACACGTCATTCCATTAGGCAAAGTCTAATTTACACCAAAATAAATGATGTAGACGTATAAAAATATATAGTTATTTAATAAATTAGGCGTTTCTGTTTGAAATTATATTTAAGTCAACACATTTTACATAAAAATAAACATGTAAATAAATAATATAATTTGTTAAATCGTATAAAACAAAATTTGTTCATTTATTTGGCTTAATCTGAGTAAAAAAAATCAATTAAACCTGTAACATTATTTTTGTAACTGTCTGATGTCAGAAATTAAGCAACCCTAATAATGAAAATGAAGACAACGCATCCCATAATGGCATAGAAAAATGTAATATCATTAATTCATTCTCATTATTAATTCATAATTATATTATTTATAATAAAAAGTGATGTAAGGTATGAATTTTCATTATCCTTCTTGAAACATTAAAATAAGACAAATTTTGTGTTAAAATCATATGATTAAAATTCTTACAGAACAAGTTTACTAAACTATAGTTGTTATTACGTTAGAAACTGAACTGAAATAAATAAATAAAAAAAAATCCAACAGCTGAAAAATAAAGCGCTGTAACTTTTTTTTTTTTTTTTTTTTTTTTTACGAAATCCACCTGCATTCTGTTCTTCGCCGCCTCGCCGTCGTCCTCATCGTGCAGAATTCGGCGGCGGCCATTTTGTGCGAACCTCACTAATCAAATCAGTGCTGTCCGGCTTGTTTACGCACAGATTTCACAAAAAAAAAGAACTTTTTGTTTTCAGCCGCAGCTGCAGAGAACGACGGGCCTCTGAATATTTCAGACTGAAAAAAAAAAAATCGCTCGTGCTGTTCGGTCACCGCGGCGTGTTCCTGCGCCTCCGTCCTGAAATAACGCGAGTGTGGCGTTCCGTTTAGGTTCCTTATAAGAGAAATGGGTCCTTTATAGATCAGGTGCTGTGTGTCATTCCATCAAACGCACGGAACGAAGACAGAACGCATATTTTCGTGTTGAACTCGATGGTTCGGTGAACCGTGTGTTGATGTTAATAGCAGGGACTGACCCTGCGAACCGTACAGCCCTGTAATGTTGTGGAACCCGAGTGCGTTACAGGTACGGAGCGCAGGTGGCGTGGCGTTCTGGACCGCGGCAGGCTGCGTGACATCACTGCGGCCGTCCACGTATTCAGTCCAGATGGAAAGAGAGGCTAAGTGATCAAAGTGGTTCTGGTACCGAGGAACTCGGACTCCATTTGGCAGAGCGTCTGATACATTTGGCGAATTTCCACCTTTTTTTTTCTTTTTTTTTTTCTTTATTTTTACAAACGCCACCGTCGCACCGAAAACAAGGCGGCGGCACCGCGAGCCGGCCGAATTTCTTCGGTCATTACTTTAAAGCCGCGCTGGCCGCCTCGCCCGCTCCCACCTGATCCTCGACTTTAATCAGGTCCCTGCCTTTTTAGGCACCTGCTACCAGAAGCGTTCTCCTCGACGCTAACAGAGAGTGCGGGATATGCGTTGAAGAGTCGGCGGGCCGCGAGCGAACAGACGTGCTCCGCATGGCGCTCACATTGTTTTCCACGTTGTTGAAGGAGGCCTGTTTTATTTAAAGAGCTGCATCAGTGAACAGGGCCGCGTTTGAAAAATATGCCTTAAAGGATAAAAAAGCAAATCTGCTTCTTCTCACTGCGTTCGCTTCGTTCCCTTCATTCGGCTTTTGTTCTTTTTTTTTTTTTTTTCTCCTTTGTTTTTTTTTCTCCTCCTCGTATCAGATTAAAAACATCAGCAGTGGATTTGGCTTTAAAATAGCTCTTTTATTTTTGAGTCTTACGTTCTGTGTGTGTGTGTGTGTGTGTGTGTGTGTGTGTGTGTGTGTGTTAGGCCTCACCTGCTGGTTTGAACGTGGAGTGAGAACTGTAGTGAGTTTCCAGAAATAAAAATCAGCTTCAGTATGAACCGCGTTAGTAACAACACGAGTGAATCACCAGAGTAGTCATTATTATAGAAACACCATTACAATCCTATTATTATTATTATTATTATTATTATTAATATTATTATTACGAGCACGAATAAAAACTCAGCATGTGGATGGTTTATACTTTTATCACTCAGACCTTTCATCTCAACACTGTGAGAAATATATAAAACCTTATTATCATTATTATTATTATTATTATTATTATTATTATTATTATTGAAGCTGTATGTTTTTGAGGAGGAACGTGGAGCAGAGCAGGAATAAAACGTCAGGATGTGGATGGTTTATACTCTTAGCTCTCAGACGTTTCATCTCAACACATTTCTTGTGGGAAATATTTAAAAGCTAATTATTATTATTATTATAATTATTATTTTGTTGATATTATATATATAATATATAAGTATAAATATATAAATGAATTCTTATCCTAACATAATAACCCCAGGTTCACCTGCAGCTGTATGAACAATGCTGTACTGTTTGACTTTATAAACACTGAGACTGTCCTCTTTTTTTTAAGGTGACACGTTTATTCAAGGTTTATGAAATTTGTCGCCTCGCGTCGACTAAAACGAATCATTCACTCCGACGGCGTCGCATTTTTACTTATTTTTATTTATTATTAAAATCTAAAGTAAAAAAAGTGGAGCAGCACCGTTACAGAACGTCGTTCCCGCTGAATGCTGAGTTTATCCCTCGAGAGGCAGCTTTCAAAATGCCCCGATTTAGGGGGGAGCAGCGAGGCGGCGATGCCATCCAGCACCGCCGGGAAAGTTCGGCCCACGCCAAAAGAGGAGGAGAGCAAGGGCTGGCCTGAGAGAAAGAGGAGGATGAGAATGAGGGATGGAGAGAGGAATAAAGAGGGAGGCTGGGGGAAGGTTTTTTTTTTTTTTGGCGTGACGTGCCGCTCGTTCTCACCGGGATAACATTTCGATTTTTTTTTTTTTTTCGGGATTCACAAACACAGAGACGAACACACGGAGAGACGGAACGCGAGAACATGCCGAATATACAGAGTGTCTTTATGCTGTTTTAACTGCCCACCCAAAAAGCCTTCTGCCAGCAGTGTGTGTGTGTGTGTGTGTGTGTGTCAGCACCCCTCTGTGTGTATGTTTTTAAGGGGCTTTCGGAGTCGATTATCCCCTACCTGACCCCTCTATTCATCCCTCACAATCCTTCACAGCAGCAGAGCAGGTAGCGGAGCTCAGGCCTTTTTTTTTTTTTTTTAGCTGTCGGCTACAAACCACATGACAACTGGCCTTCTCACAGAACCGGAACCAGAACCGGAACATCCCCGAATTATAGATCTTAAATTTTATTTACTGTCATTGAAGTCCAGCTACTCACTGATGCTACCACCGTCATCACGTCACCTTATTATTATTATTATTATTATTATTTATAATAAAAAAAACAACAACCTGCTTCATAATTAAAGCAGTATTCAGAACATTTATGAATAATATGCCCCGGGTTTTCAAAAAATTAACCCCCACCAAAATAAAAAAAATAAAAAAACCCAGAAACACTTGTTTACAAGAGCAACAGGCTGTCACGTGCGAGAGCAAGAAACATTTGCAGAAGTCTTGAGTGTGTGTGTTTTTTTTTTTCCCTTTTCTTTCTCTCTTCCCACTTTTCTTATTTCCCACCGCCGTGTTTGTGCAGAAATCACAGATTCACCATAAGGGCTGCTTTGCATTTTTAATTTAGTAACTAACATATGAATACATTTGCATATTAATTAGTTGCCGATTAAATCATGCATACATAATTGCCTGCTTACTGTGTTTAATGTTTGTCAGAATCTTGCGAGGCCCCGGCTTGATTAATGCCATTTCCGAGGTTTCGATTGGACGGCGAGGCGAACGGCGGCGCTCAAGATGGCAGAAATATTTTTGGAAAGTTTTTTTTTTTTTTTTGGCTTTTTTTTTTTTTTTTTTTCCTGGGGAAAAACAGAACGCATGTTGATAGCTTTAAACCAAGCAGAGTTCGTTCAAAGGGTCGTTCAGAACCCGACGTTATTTGCAGCCGGCCTTAATTACATCGCCGGAGCTAATTAACTCTTCTCCTGCTGAAGAAGTTTTGCTTTCGGCAGATTTCTTGGGAGGAAACTCAAAGCAAATAGGCTTTATGTCATGTATACGTTTATTTTCGTGTGTACGTTAACAGCTCTGTGTACGGTTTTGGCATCTGATCTGAAATTTAGTCACGATCAGATCAAAGCTGCTGTATATTTAATGCTGAGTTCTTTTATATAACTTTTATATAACGGAAGAGAATAATATTTGTAATATGTCCTGCACACATGACTTTGTTTTTTTTAGATTTTCTTTAGATTTTTCATTTTTGTTTCCAATTAAATTAATTTCAAAATGAATTAGAAATTCTAAAAAAAAAAAACAATGTTATAATCAAATGTCCTAACACTTAGAAAACCACCGGCGGTCGCAGAAGACGCGGTGTTTGAACTCTGAGCGGGTTAAATAACGTGATACTGAGGTGTTGAAGGTGACAGCAGTGATGGGTCCTCAATAACATGTTCCCTCCATCTGCATCACGTTCTTAAGAGACGTCGTCCTTTTAACTTTTTTTAAAAAAATTTTTAAACTAAATTAAATAATATTTTTAATTGATTTGAAGTCCTTTTGATATTCAATGAGAACAGATACTTATTAAAAAATACTGTGACTATTTAAACCAGGCGTCCGGCACGATCACTACAAATAAAAAAAACAACAAAAAAAAAAAGGAATTTGTGGACTTTGTGACATCATCGGTTGTAGCTGTAAATACATTTTTTTGTAATTTAGTATATTATTAAATAATTCGATGCCTTATTTATTATAAAACATGGAATCGTTGTTTTTTTCAGTCTTTTTTATGTGACTTTGAAATGATTTTTTGTAAGATTAATGGAAATGAAGCATGATTTTTAGGCGGGAATGTCGGCCTCCCTCATGTTCTGTACTTTAAATTAAAAACAATAAGTATTTAGAAGAGGAAGCAGCTGAGTTTGTCACTCCGGACCTTCAGAAAGTTTTAAAGTTGGTTCCGGACGGCGCTCTGGGTTTGAATGGCACTCGCTTTATGCAAATCATTGACATCCGTTCGGGATCTATTCCCAGAGGTTCCACTTTTTGGGTCCCCCGTTCTCCGTTGGATGAGGCGAATTTGGCAGCCTCGGTCGCTTCCCTCGTTAAATCTGGGATCTGACAGACAGAGGCGCCGCGGCCTGGTTTTCGCTTTGCGTTCCGAACGGATCGGCTGAGCAAACCTGAGCAGGTCGTCAAACAGAACCCCGTGTAGAAGGTAGAACGTCTTTCTGGACGTGATCAGAGGAACGCGAGTGATTTCTCTTTCGTCGCCCGTTTATTTCGCTCGTCTGGTGAACGTTCCGCACCGCGGCGGAAACGAGGGCGTGCGATTCGGCGGCGTGATGGAGAACGATGAGCGAGTGGAACCCGCGAGTGCAGAACATCTGTCTCCAGCGCTCACCTCTCTGAGCTTTCCTTTTATTACCCATCAGCCCGAGTTCTCACATCGTCTCAGACTCCGGTTTTTCTTTTCTCTCTCACGATTAATCGCACTCTCTTTCTCTCTTAAGCTCACTCTCGCTCATTCCAGCGCTCTGTCTCCCTCTTTAATGCTTTCTTAATCTCTCTCTCTCTCTTTTAGAATTTCTCTTTTTTTTCTCACTCTCTTAATATTTCTTTCTTTTCTCTCTTTACCGCTTTACCACGTTCTCTCTCTTTTATTATCATTTTAAAGCTCTCTCTCTCTTTTTCTCATTCTTTTTATTACTTTTTTTCTTTCTCTAACACACTTTCTCTTATGTTTTATTCTCTCCGTGTGTCTGTCTGTCAGTATATCCCTCTGTGTGTGTGTGTGTGTGTGTGTGTGAGAGAGAGAGAGAGAGAGAGAGAGAGAGAGAGCGAGAGAGAGACATACATGACCTCATACAGTTACTCTGAGATGCTCTTGTTCTATTTTAACACTTTCGCTTTATTAAGACTCCATCATTCTTTCTTTCTTTGTTTTTTTTTTTTTTTTTACTCACAACTTTGTTCTGATTTTGAGGTGAGTACTCAGGCAGTGGCTGACACACACACACACAAACACACACACACACAGTGTTGGTGGTGAGCCAGCACTGTAGACAGATGGTGAAGTTATTAGATGTGCATCATACGATTCCCTTCCTGCCTCTCGTCTTTTAATCAAATTGAAGCAAAGAGAGAGAGAGAAAGAGAGAGAGAGTCTATTAACAGCACTTGTGTTCTGTTTGTACTTAGGGAGCATCTACACTTGTGTTTATCCAGCAGATGGATGTATGGATAGAATGATGGATTGATAAATAAAGAGAGAGGAGATTTTAGGAGGTTGACGTTGCACGGTTGCACTGCACCACCTCCAGATTCGGGTTTCGGGTTAGAAACGGTGTGTAAACCGGTCGGTTCTAATACTCAGAGTATCGTGAACCCCAGCGTGTCCTTTCCGTTCCTGTTAAAGCTGTTTGGAGATGCAATGAACCCGAGTTTACGATGAACCCGAGTTTAAATAATCACGGTATTCAAAATGAACCTGATTATAATTCTATACGATATCCATCCATTATCTTCCACTTTATCCTCTACTATTGGCGCGGGGGGGAAGGGGGGGGTTCCCCATGCCTATCAGGATAGAACGTTTCGGGCGCTGGGCAGATACACCCAGGACAGGGGGCAATCTATCACTAAACATACACTCACTCACACACACACACACTCTATATGGGGCAATTTGGAGGACTCAATTGCCCTTGATCCATGTTTTTTGGACTGTGGGAGGAAACCGGAGAACCCGGAGGAACTCCACGCGGACATGGTTTAGGACATGGGACCTCCACCCAGATTGGGATTCGCACCGGGAACCCCAAGCGCTGAGAGGAGAACATGCTCAACCACTAAGCCACTAAGGTTTGATGGTTTATTATGGATGTCTGTAGTAGATCTGTGCTGGTTCTCCTGGCCGCCCTGCCGTGATTCTGTTTCGTGAAAAGTTCTCATTTAAATCATCAGCCGTCACGACTGTCACGGTTCGTTCTGCGCTGATGACCGGATGGCGGTGCGTGTTCTGCTGTATTTGTGGGTTCTGTTTTCCATTTGGGAAGGGGACGGGGAGCGGCGGCGAAGCGGCGAGCTTTTAAAAAATTCATCGCAATCTAGAACTCCTCGTGTGTGTTTTTATCCACCCAAACGTCAGGAGGGTCGCGGTGGTGGTGGTCGTTGGGCCCGTTGGGTCACAGAGATGGATAGATGATGGTGGTGGTGGTGGTCGTTGGGCCCGTTGGGTCACAGAGATGGATAGATGATGGTGGTGGTGCTGCTGCTAAGCGCCGAGACGGAACGTGGGAGGAGGCTCAAAGAGAAAACAAGTCAGAAGGCCGATATCTGTTCCTGTTTTGAGGAGTTCAGCAGTTCAGAGAGAGGGGATCTATTCCAGATTTACCCCGGCGAGCGAGCGGGCGGGCGGGCGAGCAAGAGAGAGAGAGAGCGAGGGGAGGGAGCGAGAGGGAGGGAGGGTCCGTCTGCGCTCCTCCCCTTCAATCACCCCGACGTCAGAAATGGTTTCTACCTCGTTTGCATATTCACGAGGCTTTTCCCTCGGCCATATGGGAAAATGCAACTGAAGGAATTGTTGTGAGGGGAAAAAAAAAGGGGGGAGAGCCGAAGAAGAAGAAGACGAAGAAGAAGACGAAGCAGCAGCCGCCGCAAGTTTTGCAAACTGTGAACGACTTGTTTTGAGAGCCACGACGGAGCCGGGAGACGGGGGAGACGGAGACGCAGAGATGTACTGCACCTACACCATCCCCGGCGTCTATTACTACAACGGCAAGGCGGTAAGACCCTCTCGTCTCAGAATGACAGCCGACGTTCGGTCTGTTCGCTCGTCCTCGCCTCCTCTGCCCTCCCGGCGATGCTCTGCGCTCGGGTCCGTCTGCACCGGTCCTCCGGCCGTCCTCCCCGAGGCTCGCTCGGCGTTTCTGTTCGAGAACTTTTTTTTTTCTCGTTGGTTTCCTTTCTCGTCTTTTAGAAGTGGACTGGTTGTTGTGAAGACAGTGTGTGTGTGTGTGTGTGTGTGTGTGTGTGTGTGTGTGTGAGAGAGAGGACGAGAGAGAGGGAGGACGAGAGAGAGTCAGGAGAAAGCTGAGGTTTGAATCCGTCCTCATCTGGCAGCTGTTGGAGTCTTAATGCCGGTCTTTTCAGTGATCTCAAACGGGTCGCAATGAAAACACGGCTCTCGATTCCATCCGGCTCCGCCGTCCCTCCGAACCGTGGCCCGGCGCGGTCCGACTTCGCTGGACGTGTTGTCATTTGCATTTGAAAAACAGAAAGAAAGAAAGGGAAAGAAAAAAGAAAAGAAAAAAAGAAGGAAAAAAAAAGGCCGCCGCGGAAACGTCGATCGAGTCAGATTGCATTAACGCGTGTTCGGCCGGGGGTCGCATTTGGGGGCCACACAATGTTCCTTTCATTAGCCCGGGTACCTGCGAGATGTCAATGTCCTCTGAAAGGAACGACGGGAAAAGGGAGAGGGGGGACTTTTTGTTTTTCTTGCTAATTGGTTGAGAGAAAAGAAAAAAAAGAGAGAGAGAGAGAGAGACGTCCATGCCGGCGGAAAGGCTGAGTCATTTTCCTAACTCTTCTCTCGCTGTCTGAATTTCCAATATAACGAAGGTTAAGAAGGCCAGAGGCCCTAAGAGAGAGAGAGAGCGAGAGAGATAGAGACAGAGTGAGAGAGAGAGAGAGAGTGTCATCAGGTGATCTGATCTGCTTTATCTATTTTCTTTAATCCTCTATAAACATGTTAAGCAGAGCGTTTTGGGAGTGGACTCCAGTGTGTGTGTGTGTGTGTGTGTGTGTGTGTGTGTAAGAGTTGCGTTCTCGCTCTCGCAGCAGCAGGTGCTTTCGCTGCTTTTTCATGCAGTGTGAGTGATTTGTCGACGTTCGCGCCCTGCATTTTTTATTATTATTGTTTTTTTTTCTGGCTGAAATGGTTTGAAATTCGTGTCTTTCTATCTTCCATCCCCTCGGCTTTTTTTTTTTTTTTTTTACCCCTACCCGTGACTGAGGGGCATTTCAGACAAAATAATCACACACACACACACACACACACACACACACACAGACAGACGAGCATCTCCATGCCCTCTTTAATAAGCACAGAAGCCTCTTTATGAGTGATTTTTTTGGGATACGTGGTCTATTGTGTTCATCTTGATTCAGTGCCAAGTCTCCGCTGCAATCAGGAGTTTAAAGCACACACACGGGAGTCGGCGTTTCACATCCCTAAAAAACACTGCTGCCAACGCCGCCGTGTGTGTGTGTGTGTGTGTGTGTGTGTGTGTGATTTACACAGGCCTTAATTCCTTAAGCATTCAGACTTATATAATGTCTCTCTCTCAGTATTTGCATCTGTGATGTCACGGTCATGTCATTGGCTCCTGACTCGATTTCTTTGCTATGATTTTGTCACAAACATTATTTACGAAAAAAAAAAAATATTTAAATCGATTAGAAAAGATCAAGACGGGAAAAAACGAACCCTGGACTAATGAATGCACATGGGTCGGGGCCAAGAAAACAAAAACAAAGAGGCCGCAACACAACCAGCGTCCGCTCGGCATTGTCATGCTAAAAGCCCCTTCGAATGTTTCGCAAGTTTTAATTAGGTCTTATGAACTTGCGCCGCCACACTGACACGTTCGGCCTCGGAACAGCGAGACGACGTCGACTGTTTCACATCGACGTGCGAGTTAATAAAATAAATAAAATAGATAAAGTGTTTCTCCGATTATATTATAGTTTTATAAATCACAGAAGTCATGCAATTAAAGGAAGAGCATTTAATTAAAATGGAATTATTTAATTTTGTGTGTTCTGTATTATTATAACTTATAATAAATTAAAAAAAAACAACGTGAGGTAGGTAAAAAAATATATAAATTATTACTATTATTTTATTATTATTATTATTATATAAATAATATTATATTTATTGTTCAGTTATTATTTTCCAGTAACAACAGCTAAATTAAAATAATTAAGATGTAAATTCATATTAACATGATATTATTATCATTTTGTTTGCAGGTTTTATTTTGTTTCAACATTAATCTGCAGGTTTAATTTGAAATTATGATAAAAAATAATTTTCGTATTTTTACTTTTTTTTAAATCGAAAAAAAAAAAAAAACCTAAATTTGTTTACTTTCCATGGATTTAATTCAGAGGAGATTCATGTGAATTTTAAAATGCACCGTGTTTAGAGATTTAATAAGATTTAATAAGGAACCTGAAGGTAAAACTTTTTTTTTTATTAAAACCCCTCTCCAGATTTAAATACTCACATCTTTAAAGGCTTCAGATGTAAAAAGAACAGCCGCTCATCAGGTCGAAGCCTGTGTTGTGAGGACCTTGTATTTTATATGAATAAATATTTTATAAGCGTTTTTTGATTTTCATTCTCTGATGAAATGAAACCGAGAACATTTCAGGAGAACTTGCGATCGGACTTTTTTTTTTTTTAATGGAAATGATATTTATTAGTTGAACTTTTTAAAATAAGCAGATCTTTGAAAACCGTGAGTGAAATCTTTGGAGTTTGGAGCTGGAGGAACTCGTGCAAATTGAGCGTTCAACTCTCTTCCCAGAGGTATTGTGTTTTTCCCTCCGTTCTCTCTCTCACACACACACGTGTGAGCTATGATGTGATGTGCAGGAACAGCTGCACGTGTGTGTGTGTGTGTGTGTGTGTGTGTGTGTGTGTGTGTGCGTGTTCGGTTCTCATTCCAGAGCTTAGTAAAATCAGTGGTTGTGGGATGTGTGTGAGTTCTGTTAATCTGGCGAATTGAATCACTTCAGTCTTTATTACTTGGTTCTCTCTCTCTCTCGTTCGTTCGCTCGCTCGCTCGCGTCTCCTCTGATATCTCACTCTCTGTACGTCTGGTTCTAGCGGTTGTCGTTCTTTCTTTTCATACAGTTGCATTGTTTTATTCTTTTTTTTTTATCCTTTGTCGGTCCATCCCTCCACACTTCGGCTCTAGATGCTGGCTGTGACATACTCGTCCTCGATTACACCCCTGAAAGGGACCCTTTGTTACAGCAAATCCTATTGAATTAGGTCACACACACACACACACACACACACACACACCACACACACACACCTCTCTAACTAGTCACGGTAGTATTTAAGACTGAACTTTTTCTCAAGGCGGTGTGTGTCACTTCCTTTTAAAGGAACGCAACTGTTTCTGCGTTTGCGATATTGATGATGGCAGTGATTTGTTCGGCGCAGTGAATTTATTTATTAATTTGTTTGATTCTATCTGATGCAGCCGAGTCTGTTTCACACTCGTGTTGTTCTACAGAGAACCCGAAGCCTGACATTCACACCTACAGCTTTTGTTTCACGTTAATTTGTTATTAAGTGCATTTTTATTAGGTTTAACACTTAAGGCACTGCTTTTTATTTAAGATTCTAGTGTGTGTGTGTGTGTGTGTGTGTAATTCAATTATATATATATATATATATATATATATATATATATATATATATATATATATATATATATATATATATATGCCCCTTAAATAAATCCTGTATATGTGGAAAAGAGAATTATCTTCAGGCTTTTTTATTTTATATTTATTACGGTGTGTGTGTGTGTGTGTGTGTGTGTGTGTGTGTGTGTGCGTGTGTGTGTGTGTGCATTTTTTTGTACTTCATGTGATCTACAGCCCACTCTCTCGCAGTTAAAGTCCAGGTCACCGTTTACTGAACAGAATGGAAATGCGTCTGATCTTTTTAAATTTTTATTCATTCGAAATAATTCACAAATCCAGCCTCATTTAAATATTTCTTTTATTGCTGGATTCATTTCATATTACGTGTTTACACTTTGCTGTTTATTCACCGAATCGAACACAACGGAGTGAAAATGCAACAGAGGCTCATTAACAGAACCAAAAAAAAAAAAAAAAGAAAAAAGAGCAACACATCAGAATCTTTTGTTGTAAATTCTATTAGCACTATTAAACTATTATTAAACTCCTGCATCTGAGAATTAGTTCAATTATGAACACAATAAAACATCTGATACGTACTGATAAATAATTCTTTATTATTGTTTTGCTTGCTTTTCCTGCAGAATTGAATAATTGAATGATTTTATTTCCTTTCTTTTATCCGTATCTGTCTTCAAATGATACGATCTGATGATTAATCATTTATAATATTCATGTCATGATTTTTCACGCGTTGTATTGCATTTCTTTGTATTTTTTTTTTTTTGTTTGCTTTATCTTTCTATCACACTGATCTGACTTTCTGCTCAACAATCAGCTGCTTTCTTTCCGCTTCTTTTTTATCATCATACTAAAACAATCCCCTTATTTCATCACTAATCCAGCGTTTTTCAAGTTGCTTAATACAATCTCGAAAAGCAGAGCCGAATAAAGCGAGAGAATTAAAAAAAATAAAAAAAGGCACACCAAAGTAATCACGCCTTTGATCCTGCTGGATTCTATTATTCCAATCTGCGCTGAATAGCTCTCCTCTGATTGGTGTGTTCTGTACGGGAGTTTTATCCATATGTTCGTCATTACGCCTCTTAACTCATGAAATAAGGAAGCCGCGAGTCTCTGAGGCCCAGGGTCTGCGTCCTAATCCCAATTAACTTTATAAGGGGGCGGGTGCGTGTCGGTTCGCTTTTCTCCTCAAGGTTGTCTAGACCCTTGAAGTTTTTTTTTCATGTCGGCGTGATTAGTGTTTTCGCTGCGGCTCGCGGGTCTGAATGATGCCCATATAAACCCGGGGTCCCGGCGAGCGATTAGACGTAACGGTGCGCGTGTGCGTGAGCGTCGCACGTTCCGACGGTGGACTGTGACGATGGCCACGTTGGCGCGCTAATGAATTACAGGTTTGCTTTCATCACATGTCCTCACTCACGGGCCGCTTACGGAGGGGACGTGGTGAGGGTCCTCGCTGCAGGGTTCTTCAATGAGTGTCAGAGCTGAGGCTCGAACCGGCAACCTTACTGTCAGTCAGCCTTCGTCTCAGTGGTTTATACAATGAGCTGCATTTTTTTTAAGCTCTGCATGGTACATGTGTGGGATTTTATACATTGACACAAGGACACACACACACACACACACACACACACACACACACAGGGATAGGTTGTTGAATAAAACCAGGGAAAACATCATAAGCGAAAACTACAGCTACACAAATACTGTGGTAACAGAGTTGTGTTAGGCTGCCAACACAAGACGCCTGGTTGTGTGCGTTTATGTGCTTGTTTGCGTGTGTGTGTGTGTGTGTGTGTGTGTGTGTGTGGATATGCAATGCAGATGCTGCATCCACGCCGAACGACTTTCCCCCGGTGTACGTCTGCGCCGGCCGTTTCTACTTTCGATCCGTTTCGGTCTTGCGTTCCATCGTTGACGGTCAGCTGACGTCTGACGTTTAGGAAAAATCGCCGGGATGCCGAAGGAGGAATCGACAGGAGCCCATCCGAAAACCGATACTCTGGATCGCCATATGAGATTCGATCATCTTATTATTTCTCAGATTTTTATTATCTGGAAGCCTTCACTGGAATTCTTCAGCATTATTATTCACAATATGCGAAGTCGGGATGTTGACTGTTTATGGATTATGGATGTAATGAAGGGGTAAGGAATATGGGGGTTTAAAAAAAAGTGCGCGAGCGAGCGAGAGAGAGAGAGAGAGAGAGAGAGAGAAGAATGCTTTTTCCAAACTTTGAAATCTCCTTTAATTACTCCCTTCAATTGATTATTTATGGAGGCAATTAATGGACTGTCAGAGAGCCAGTTGGCTTCTTCCCAGTTCCAAAACTACCTAGTCGGATTTTCCAAAATACCCCCCCCCCATGCCCCCCATCCCCCCCCCACACTGACACCACACACATGCACATGCAGACACACAGTCCTTTATCTTTCCTTCTTATCTTTGCTAATCATTATGATTGATCGCGCGGCGTTGTCGCTGCGAGCGTCTGTTGTTCCTCAGAGCGATTTCCTCACCGCACTCTCACACTTAGCTCTCTCTCTCTCCATTTCCTCCCTCTCTCTCTCTCTCTCTCTCGCGGTACCACTTCCGAAGGCCCGTCTGGGGTTCTTACTTAAACCCTTCCAGATTTCGCCCGCATCCCCGACGCTAATCCTCCAAAAATTGATTTGGCTCCGGGTTCAGGAACGGCGCGGCAGCTCCGGCGGGAACACCCCGGCGCACTGATCGTAGAACCGTCGGTAACCGCCGAACAACTTTTAGGACGCGCCGTGCGAGCCTTTCAAATGCAAAGCGTTTTTGCACGGAGTTTGCGGCGGCGCGGGGTCGGGGGCCGGGACCCAGCCGCCTGGCGATGGCGCCGTCTCCTGGCGTCCCACGTTGCAGGAAGGTCGCGGCGTTGGCCGTCGCACCGGTTACGGCTACACGCCGTTTGGCCTCCCCCGCCGCGCCGTCACTCACACGCCGTTCGGTCTGTTTTTTTTTGTTGTTTTTGCTCATGTGACCGCCTCGCCGGTGACTTGGCTTCTCTGGCCAATCAGGCTCCCAAATATCCGTCTGCCCAATGAGCGGCCCTCTACATGTCACCATGGTGATGAGCCTGGACGGCAGCCATCTTGCTGATCGTCGGGCACTTCCTGCCTTTCTCTCGCGCGCAAAACGGGGTCGGGAACTCGGGCGTCAGGCGACCGTGTGTGTGTGGGGGGGGGGGGGATTCACCCCGAATATAACGCAGAAACGGTAAAAACGTGACATTAAAAACGACACAAGCGTGCGCCGACGCCCCTTTTTTGCCTATGTAATATACTGTAATGTAATTCTGAATTCTTATGATGTTCTGCGAGAGCACTGGCCAGCTTGCGAGTGTGTGTGTGTGTGTGTGTGTGTGTGTGTGTGTGTGTGTGTGTGTGTGTGTTAGCAAGAGCGAGCGAATTGTAAGTGACTCTGGCAGCCTCACGCATATGGCGGTAATTAGATTAAACTCGAAAGAAGAAAACAGTGCGAGCACTTGCCAAAAAATCGCACCACCTGAAAGGCAGAGGGAAGATAATAAAAGAGGAAGCGGCACGGCGATCTGTCACCTGTGGAAATATGGAGAGAAAAAAAAAAAAAAAAAAAAAAAAAAGAAAATACCTGCGTTTTCATCTCCTAATTACCGCCACGCCACTAATGGAGTGATTTTTTATTTTTTTCTCTCTCCCGCTTCCTCTTTCGCAAATATTGCACGCCGTCTGATCTGACAGAATGCAGGATTGCCTTCTCATCTCGGCGGACAGGAATATCCTCGTCCCGGAGCTCGTCTCTATTTTTGGCCTCCCGTTCCTGCTCACAGTCGCCGTTTCCATCGCGCCCGGGTTGGAACGCTTTCGAACACTGAACGAACGCGACGTGGAACTCAATAAAAACGGGAGATGGTCATATAGGGGAGGAGCAAGGAGAACAGAATTCACCAGAAAATGTTATTAAAAAAATGTAAAAAAAAATTTTTTAAAATGAAAAAAATTTGTTGGAGAGGAGAAGACAGAGTGAAAAACAAATGGCAGCAGGAACGTGATATGGATTTGAGATATAGATCATGTCAGATATATAGATTATAGATCCATCCATCCATTATGGGGGGTTCCCCATGCCCATCCAGGGGAGAACGTTTCGGGCGCTGGGCAGATAGACCCAGAACCGGACGCCAATCTATCCTTGGGCACAGACACACTCTATGTGGGGCGATTTGGAGACTTCAATTGACTTTGAATCCATGTTTTTTGGACTGTGGGAGGAAAACGGAGAACCCGGAGGAAACCCACGCGTACATGGGAAGAACATGGAAACTCCACCCAGATTGGGATTCGAACTGGGAATCCCTGGCGCTGATAGGAGAACATGCCAAACCACTAAGCAACTGTGCCACCCTTTAGATTATAGATATATATGATATGTAAGTTCAGTAATGTGGCACATGGGGGACATGTTTCATTAGATTCATTAAATTAAAGGTGAAACTGAAGGTGGACACCTCTGGGATTTGGGTCCACACGTTAAGGGCTCACATTGGAACAAGTCATTCATGGAGGGCTACTTTATTACCCACAGATTACTCTTAGTCTCTCTCTCTCTCTCTCTCTCTCTCTCTCTCTTTTCCCTCTGATTGAAATGACGGGGTGCAGGAATAGAGGTGTGTGGCGGCAAATTAAGTGAGTTCTTCCAGACCCGCCAGAGATTTCCAAGCCGTCAAAAAGATCAATAACACCTCCTGCTAGGAGTCTGGCAATCATAACCTGCTCACACACACACACACACACACACACACACACACACATGCACAGTAGGCCACTTTCCCACTAAGGTAATGTAATCTCTCTTACGGCCGAGCGGGCATGGGTGGGTCCTGGAACCCAGACTTTTTGGGTTGAAATGTATTTCGGGGCTCTAAGGTTAAATGTGAAGCTGTGTGAGCCGAGTGGGGAGGGGTGGGGGGATGGGGGGATGGGGCAAAAAGGATATATATATATATATATATATATATATATATATATATATATATAATGTTAAAGGAAATATTTGAAAAAAAGTCCAAGTGGCACGAGAGTGTTTTTTTTAACTTTGACACGTTGGTTTAGAATAATTAAATTAAATTAAATTAAGTTAAATTAAATGATAAATGCATTAACTTTGCTTTTAATGACGCTCCACTCAATGGACTTACGAAATGAATATATATACATATATAATGTATATATAAAACATAAATATAAAGTTAAAGGAAATATTTGGAAAAAGCCCAAGTAACGCAAACTTTGACACTTTTAGTGGTTTAGAATAATTACATTTCATTAAATGAAAATAAACAGTTAGACTTTTTATGACGCTCCATGCGATGGACTTGCGAAACGAAACCTAAACGCCCAACCAGGAAGAGAACGCCACCGATGCTCAAAAATGCAAACATATCACAGACATCTGCGAAGCACGGAAACAAAATGGGAAACGTTGGACGTCTTTCCCGCGTCGCATTTCTTTACGCGTGCGACGAGTCCGTCGCTTCTCACACGCCGCCATGTGCTCGCGTTCGGCCGGACGTGAATCAGCGGCCCACAGATTGGCCGCGCCGTCGGATCCGGAAAATGTCAGATGTTTGGCGTCCACTGTGCGTCTTAATTGGGGATGTAATTCAAAACTCGCACGCTTAATTATATCGTTCAGATTTTTTTGGTCATTAATGAGACGTTGAAGTTCCAAAATACAGAACCAGTAACGATGTGTAGAAATTTAAGAAAGGCATTTTATTCAACAATTTTTATTTAAAGTGTTTTTCTTCGGCGCTGTTCGGCCCAACAGCGAGAATCGGGACGGTGTTTAACTCCTAACGTGGCATGTCTTACTATGTAAATTTGCATGTTCTCCACAAATTGATTTTGGTATGGGTTTCATTACATTTTCAGATTGTTACATGCATTAAAAGAAAATCCATCCATTAAATCCACTATCCTCTGCTTTATCACCTATTAAGGTCGGGGGGGGGGGAGAATGTTTTGGGCGCTGGGCAGATACACCCAGGTCAGGGGGGCAATCTATCACTGGACACACACTCACTCACACACACTCTATATGGGGCAATTTGGAGAACTCAATTGACTTGATCCATGTTTTTGGGACTGCGGGAGGAAACCGGAGAACCCGGAGGAACCCCACGCGGACGCCGGGAGAACATGCAAACTCCACCCAGATGGGGATTCGAAGCGGGAATCCCCCAAAACGTTATTTAATGGATTTTTCAATGAATTGTTAGAGAAATGAGCGCAGACGGGGTTCTTATCGGTGGGATCCGCAGACCCCGCGGCAGCCTCGGCGGCGAGCCGGTGTGGGCCGCGTCCCGTTCCAACCACTAGGGGGTGAAACCAGTCATCAGACCCTGAATAAATCTGTTAAGAGGACAATGGTGGAGGCAACGATCTGCTCTGAACCCACACACGGAACATGAATACAATGAAAGAATGACAGGAAAAAGGAGGTGTCATAGAGCTGAGCTGCTAATCCCATTTCAGATCTGAAAGGAAAGACATGAGGGACAATGTCCTCACAGAAAGACGCCGGCAGAAGAAAAGGTGGCAGCTGACGTTAGGTTTAAGTGCAGGCTCTCGAATGTTTGCTCGGATTATTTTCTGTCTTCTAGCACGGTTCTACACACACACACACACACACAGTATTTCGTTTTGCACTCTTTTAAGGGTCCGTCTCTGGTTTTCCATAAAATCGAAGAGAGCACTTGTTTACCTGGCGGTTTACCAATGACATGAACAAAGCGGTAACCCAAAACATGCGGGCGGGGGGGGGGGGGGACAAACAGAGAAATGGAGGGATAGGCTATAAGAGGAGGAGCGCACGGCGTGGTTCCATAAAGGTTCGGCTCTTTTTCTTCCCGGTACCATCTGCGCCGAGGACCCATTAAAAACCCCGAGCGACCCGGTTACAGAGGCCTGTCGGCGGCGGCGTCACTCTGGAAACATGCGCGCGCGTGATTCACCGCATCCGCCATTCCATCAGATATCGATCTAGAACAATCCAGAACAATCATATCAGCTCTGCAGACTGCGGCAACGCAAATGTTAATCAAGATCATGTTTAATCGGGGGGGGGTTGGCTTTTTTTATTTCATTCATTGGGAAAAAGTGTTACACATACATATATATATGTATGGTGTGTGTGTGTGTGTGTGTGTGTGTGTGTGTGTGTGTGTGTGTGTGTGTGTTGAAATCCTGGCATAACGTTACACCATAAGCACACACACACACACACCACACATATATACACGCATAGTATGGTGCGTTTTGGTCAGAACCTTGGTCCAGTTTCTGTGTGTGTGTTGAAATCCTGGCATAAACTTTGCACCATAAGCACACACACACACACACACACACACACACACACACACACACACACACACA
>JAFMOD010000043.1:104201-163599 GCA_019802435.1 Corydoras maculifer
GCAGATGCAAATATCGCCTGCTGCTCATCTGTGTCACAATCAGCTCTTAAGAAATCTGCATTAATTTCAGTGTGTATGAGAGAGGGGGGGGGGGGGGAATGTTACATGTGATTTATTAATTATAATTAACAATCTTCATAATATACTTCACTAAAATCACTGTTATCAGGTGGAGGTTTGACTGACAGACACATTTTCCTTGTTCACTATTAAAAAAAATTCTTTATATTAATTTGCTGGTGGCACGGTGGCTTAGTGGTTTAGCATGTTCTCCTCTCAGCGCTGGGGGATTCCCGGTTCGAATCCCAATCTGGGTGGAGTGTCCATGTTCTCCCCGTGTCTGCGTGGGTTTCCTCCGGGTTCTCCGTTTTCCTCCCACAGTCCAAAAACATGGATCAAGGGCAATTGAATTCTCCAAAAGTGTCTGTGTGAGTGAGTGTGTGTCTGGCGATGGATTGGCGTCCTGTCCTGGGTGTATCTGCCCAGCGCCCGAAACGTTCTCCCCTGGATGGGCATGGGGATGGATGGTTATAAATTTAGGCATTTAGTCGACGCTTTTATTCAAAGCAAATTACAAGTATCCCAACTTGATGGTTAGGGTCAGAACACAGGGTTGGTACAGCGCCCCCTGGAGCAATGAGAGTTGAAGGCTTAGCTCAAGGACAAACGTTCCGATTGGCAGCCCAACGCCCGAACCATTGAGCTACAATAATTGCTATTCATTAGAAAGCTTTTTAATTAATTGATCTATAGACTGAAGGATTGCATGTAAAACATCACTTTAATTTATTGCTCTCTCTCTCTCTTTCTCTCTCTCTCTCTGTCTCTCTCTCTCTCTGTCTCTCTCTCTCTCTCTCTCTCTCTCTCTCTCTCTCTCTCTTTCTCGCTCTCTAGCTGCGAGTTCAGCAGTTTGGTCCCGAAACGGTCAGGGAGCCTCATCTCCAAACTATGAACCTCCCCTTCACTCCCTGGTGAGTAACATCGAGAACATTGTCATGTTTTATTATTTTTGGAATTTTTTTTCTTTACTGATTTACTGTAAAAAAATAATAAAAAACTTCACGGTGAATCAAAATGAGCCTGAAAATCACATTAGCACTTAATTAATAAGTTTGACCAGAGGGTGGCGCAGCAAAGCGGATGATGCACAACTGATCGGGGTGTTTTTATTGATTATTTTTAATTTTTTTCATTATTTATTCATCGTCCCCACACAGCAAAACCGTATAGAGGACCGCCTGGAGAGACTGGACGATGCCATTAACGTCCTTCAGCGGCACGCGGTCGGACACGGCGACCTGCACAGTCTCATCACGCCATCGCACGTACACTCGCACACACACTCGCACGCCCACAACGGATCACTGAGCAGCAGTTACAGCGGCGGCCTGCTTCCCTCCAACAGACACTCACTCATGGTAAGAGTTTAATGGCATGTGTTATACAGGTGTGTGTGTGTGTGTGTGTGTGTGTGTGTGTGTGTGTGTGTGTGTGTGTGTGTGTCTTTACCTGCATCATTGTCCAATGAACCATGAGCGGGTGTTTCAGGACACTGACAGTAAGGACGACACACATCAGTTCTGATATAATGGCAGAATAATAGTTTAACTTTATCATGTTAAGATGGTAGGGCGGCATGGTGGCTTTAGTGGTTTAGCATGTTCTCCTCTCAGCACTAGGGATTCCCGGTTCGAATCCCCATCTGAGTGGAGTTTCCATGTTCTCCCCGTGTCCTTGTGGGTTGCCTCTGGGTTCTCCGGTTTCCTCCCACAGTCCAAATACATGAATCAAGTCCATTGAGTTCTCCAAATTGCCCCATATAGAGTGTGTGTGTGTGTTTGTGTGTGAGTGAGTGTGTGCCCAGCGATAGGTTGGCGCCCTGTCCTGGGTGTGTCTGCCCGGCGCCCGAGACGTTCTCCCCTGGATTTACATGGGGAACCCCACTGCGACACTAATAGAGGATAAAGCGGGAGATAATGAATGAATGAATATTAAGATGGATGTGTTTTGTTCTGGTGATCACATGACTACCTGCCTAAGGAATTCCGCTTTTCATTGTAGTTTGTTGCTTTGACTAAAGGTTTAAAAAAGAGCTTCAATGTAAATTAAAATAAGAGGGGAGCATCTACCTGCTGATTGGCCGCTGTACCACGGTTCATTTACATAGACACGTTCCATAATAATGAACCTCGTTCCGCAAATCGCGGCACATCTGACTCCCTAACACTCAGGGACCGTTGATGCTTGTTGTTGACATGTAGGGGGGGGGGGGNAAAGAATGGAATTAAATCGAATGAAATAGAAATAGGACATTGGAACGTCAACATCTGCCGTCTGTATCTGGCATCCTATAGCTGCATTATACATAAAAATGCATTATAAATGAGTCAGCCTCATCCTCATTCCCCTGCACGGAGCCGAAATCAAAGCTATTTGGACCTGTTTGTCGTTTAAACATTTATATAAAGCGATGAAAACCTTTCCCCTTGTCTGCCATGTTTAAAACATTTGCGATCTGAAGTGGCCGTGGCGTCTGCAGCGCGCTGAAAGGTGCTGTCAGCGAGAGGCCCGGCTCGATTTCGGGTTTCGCACACTAACGGCGCCGTGTGAAAGCGCTCACTGGTGTGTGATCATTTCAGCCCACGGAGGCCGCAGCTAACTGCTAATTAACTCAGCTGGGGGATGATGAGGTTCGAAGGACTCGAATGTCCTATTCAACGCGATTCGTCATCAGCACCGATATGCGCACGAGCGCCTTTATTAGTTTACAACTTTATTTCGTCCCACATCACGAACTGTAACATATGTCAATCAATGGAATCGGCCAATAAGCATAATTAGTTCTTTTTTCATGTAACTGGATATGAAGTTACGGTCACCTGATTAAAGGGGTATTTTATTTTGACAGGAATGTATTAATGTAGTAATGTACTAATAATGTAATAATTGTAATAAGTAAATAATAAATAGATCTGGAATCTGTGAATAATATATATATATATATATATATATATATATATATATATATATATTTTTTAGATTGATTCCCCAAACGCACCTCAGTATTTTGTTCTTAATCAAAATTATAATGAACTTGAACTCCATGCAGCATTAACGGCGCATATCAACAAAGTCACTTACATTTAGTGACATCACAATACAATTGTGACATCAGACATTATATGAATCCTTACAGCAAAAAATACAGAAGAATTGATCTAAACATTTAGTTTATATTTTGAAAAGTTTTTCGGATGTTGCGTATACTTTTTATATTATCATTGTCAGTCACACACACACACAAAAAAAATTTTAATCTAAATAACGTCACACTAACAATACACGTCATACGTAATCAAAAACCCAAACGGTCGTCATTTAAGGTTAAGAAAATAAATCCAAATAAATTATTTTTAGTTGTTTGTTTTAAACATTACCTGAAGACTAGAAACTAAACCACGCGACCCGAGGCCTTCGTTCCGTCAGAAATGTGAGAGAACGAATGGAGGGATTTTGTATATTGATCGGGTNTTTTAATCTAAATAACGTCACACTAACAATACACGTCATACGTAATCAAAAACCCAAACGGTCGTCATTTAAGGTTAAGAAAATAAATCCAAATAAATTATTTTTAGTTGTTTGTTTTAAACATTACCTGAAGACTAGAAACTAAACCACGCGACCCGAGGCCTTCGTTCCGTCAGAAATGTGAGAGAACGAATGGAGGGATTTTGTATATTGATCGGGTTCGGGTTCCGCCGCCCGACGTGGAGGTGCGTTCCGGATATGAAAGGTGCATTGGTGTCGTCGGCGGGCACTGAACCCGTCGATTTGTGGCTCTTGACGGTTGTAGGACAGGCGCGTGTGACGGGGATGCAGGGGAAGGAGGCGTCGCCCCCGTCGCCCGCCCAAATGACTTCACTTTTTAAATGTAAAATCCTTCATTAAATATGTATGCCAAGCTCTTCTATCTGCAGCCAGGAGGATGCCATTTTACATTTGGGGCTTTGGCATGATGAAAGAGCGGAATGTGTGGGGTGGGGTGGGGTGGTTGGAGGGGGTGGGCAGGGGGGGGGTTTAAAAACAAATACAGACTTGGAGAGAGAGAGTGAACACTCCTGTTTCTCTCTCTCTCTCTCTCTCTGTTTTATTTCCTGCAAAGCCGGCGACATTTTCTGATATTTGCATCGAGCCAATGACATCCCATAGTTTCACTGTCACAGGCTTAACAGGAATTACAGTGCGAGAGAGAAAGAGAGAGGGAGGGAAAAAAAAAGAAAAAAAGAGAGAAAAAGTGTGCCAAAGCAGAATTCCTGCCGGATCAGACAAACGTGTCGGGGGAATTAGAAAGCCCACAATTAAGCATATGGGCATTAAGATAATTGTCAGTTGTGTTGGCGGCCACGATGGAGGCCAGATGGACGTGAAGCGCCGCTCGGCATCTTGGGACATCACTTTGAATTTTACCTGCCTGAGCAGCTCCTCTGAGTGTGTTTGTCACTGGTGTGGATGTTTTTTTTTTTTCCCTGTGAGCGAGCCTGCCCTCAAATGTGCAGGTGCAGGGCGCCCTCTGCAGGCCGCTCCCGGCTTTTCAGGCTCGGTTTGACACGTGGCTGAATGTGTGAGCTGTAGAAAGGGTACATATACAATGTGAATCTCCCCTGTGGGACGTACAGTACACACCACATCTGTAATCTGATTGGCCCCCGGTTCTGTCCCCCTCTGTAGATCGGTTCTCATCGTGAAGACGGGGTTGGACTGCGCGGCTCACACTCGATCCCCAACCAGGTGTCCATTCCTCAGCTACCAGTTCAGTCGGCCACCTCGCCGGATCTGGGTCAGTCAGATCCGTACCGCGGTAAGTACACACACACACACACACACACACACACACACTATTCCTATAACTATTATGATATATAATATTATTATTATATGGCGGCACGGTGGCTTAGTGGTTTAGCATGTTCGCCTCTCAGCGCTAGGGATTCCCGGTTCGAATCCCCATCTGGGTGGAGTTTCCATGTTCTCCCCGTGTCTGCGTGGGTTTCCTCCGGGTTCTCCGGTTTCCTCCCACAGTCCAAAAACATGGATCAAGTTAATTGAATTCTCAAAAAATTGCCCCCTATAGAGTGTGTCTGTGTGAGTGAGTGTGTGCCCAGCGATGGATTGGCGTCCTGTCCTGGGTCTGTCTGCCCGGCGCCCGAGACGTTCTCCCCTGGATGGGCATGGGGAACCCCACCGCGACCCTAATAGAGGATAAGCGGAAGATAATGAATGAATTAATGAATATTATTATATAACTAAGGGCGGCATGGTGGCTTAGTGGTTTAGCATGTTCTCCTCTCAACGCTGGGGATTCCCGGTTGGAATCCCAATCTGGTTGGAGTTTCCATGTTCTCCCCGTGTCAGCGTGGGTTTCCTCTGGCTTCTCCGGTTTCCTCCCACAGTCCAAAAAACATGGATCAAGGACAATTGAATTCTCCAAATTGCCCCATATAACGTGTGTCTGTGTGAGTGAGTGTGTGCCCAGCTGTCCTGGGTGTATCTGCCCAGCGCCCGAAACGTTCTCCCCTGGATGGGCATGGGGATACCCCCCCCCCCCCCAAATAGAGGATAAAGCAGATATATAACAATTATTATATTAAAATATTCCCTGTTCAACAGTTAAGCCCAGCCATTGGAATACAATCCCACCGTGGCAGGTTTTAACGTTTAAATTGTACATGGATGGATTATGTATCAGTGAGGGGTGAGATTTCAGCTCATTGCACCGAATTCACACTTCGTTTCGAACAAGAAAGAAAGAATGAAAAAAAAGTGACCAGGTCGCTGGCGAGTGCAGCGGCAGCTAAAGCCAAGCGCTTAATGAGGTGTTAACTGCTATAAAATAAAAGTTAAAATAATAGTAAGCATAGCAACGAGTGAGACGGGAAGAAAATACCAGCGCTGCATTCATGACACACACACACACACACACACACACACACACACACTGTAGCTCTACAAACACACTTTATGAAAAAAAGGCTCAAAAAATTATGTGGCTTGGCGTCGTCGCTTTAATAATCCACCTGTTTCTGTTGACAAAAATACTCAGATGGGTTATTGGCCGAGCGAGGTGCAGTGGTCATGCTGTTAGAGAAGACGCTGATCTGGGAACAGTACCTCACTGCAGTAATGCATTAGTATTAATTATAGAATATAAATATAATAGCGCAGGTCTGAACAGATCAGGATAACAGTCGTCTTTTTAATTCCTCTCCAGTTTGGTTTTTGATTTTGGGGACAGAGATATTAATAATAATAATAATAATAATAATAATAATACATTTTATTACAAGGCATTACATTACATTCTAACACAACAATAAAACAATTAATAGAACACCAACAAAACAATAAAAGTAGGTTTTGGACTATCAATCTAAAGGTTGTGGGTTCAAATCCCTGGTCCGCTGACCTTACCAATGTGGCCCCTCGAGCAAGACCCTTAACCCTCATTGCTGCAGGGATGCTGTATCAACCCTGTGAGCAACGTGCTGTGAAGCAGCGAAATGCAGCGCGATGGAAATAAATGAGAAAAATAAAACTACGTCAAAAAGTCAGGAGCGTCCGACATCCTCAGTTATCCAATCTAACACCCACCTGGGGAGCACAGGGATGCTGTACCAATGCTGTGCTCTGACACCAACCATGTTGGGATATTTCGGTGGGATAAGTTGCTTTGGATAATATAAGTTTGGTATAAATAAAGTAGGCTTAGGGATTTCCCCCCCCCCCCGCGGCCCTAATAGAGGATAATGGATAATAATTAGTATAAGTATAAAATAAGCTTTGGATTTTGGACCCTTAACCCTGATTGCTGCAGGGATGCTGTATCAACGCTGTGCTCTGAAGTTGGGATAAGTCGCTATTTATAAAAACGTCGGCTAAATGGCCAAATTAATTTTGAAGTTGAGATCCATAAGACCTCATTAAAAAAAAAAAACCCTAATGGAGTAGATGCTCCTCCAGTTTCCTGCGTGCAGAGTGATGCTGATAAACGGGCATCGCTCGGCATGCGAGCACCTTTAAACCTGGATGAATTGGTGAGTGAGGACAGTCGATGCTTCTCCAACATAATAAAGCAAGCGCTTTGGCTCTGCTCAGCGAATTTAATCCTCCAGCCGCCACGGAGCGAAGATAGGAAGCCGGTGCGGTGGATGGTTGCGAAGGCTAATGTACTTACGTCGCCGTCCGCGCCGCAGCGATGAAGCCAGAGCACGGCTGACGGAATTAACTGGTTTCCAGCCCTCTGTTTGCAGACTTGATGACCACGCCGAGCCGGAGTGTGTGTTCCAGCTTAGCTTCCCCCGCTCTCAGCACGAGAGAGGAATTTACGGCCTGTTTTAGTTCTCAGTGATGTCATTAGTTCCAAGTCAGGCCATTTCCTGGTGGCAGAGGGAATTATGGGCCCAAAATAAAGGCCTGGTTGATGGTTGCAGGCTGTAACCAGATGAAAACACTGGGGCGTGACCCAGAGAGCAGAAATCAATTACAGGCTGTGTATGAAAGAGCCACTTTCTTTTTTTTTTCTTTTTTTTTTTCCTACTCACTTTCTTGTTTTCCCCTCATTTTTCTTCTTTATATCAGCTCTGTTCAGCTGTGAGGAACAGAACCGGCCCACCGGCCCATCTTTAATCACCGCACCAGACATGACGTTCATATCATTAATAAATAAACGGCGCAGCCTCCACGGGAAATGGCAATTAGGCTGAGAGATCCAGCCGGCGCTTGTGAGACGGCCATCAAGAAACTTTTTTTTTAATGTCAAATTTGTAGACATGAGTCGATGTAACAGTGACAATTCAACATCTTATGTGAATAATTTGAAGAAGGTGGTGGTGGCAATTGATTGTGGAAAACATCTGTGGAAACTGCAGTGTCGTCATGGTGATCCATGACGACATTACTTTAGTGTGAATTATTTAAGATTCATGTACGTTTTTTTTGTAATTGATTTCTGGATTGTAAACACTTCGTCATGTTCCTTTGCTCTCTGCAGCGCTCTCCAGTGGCCTGCAGGGTCAGAGCACATCGTCGGTGAGCTCAGACATCAAATCGGAGGACGAAGGAGACGAGAACCTGCAGGACACCAAACCACTGGATGCCAAGAAGGAGGACGTGGACAACAAGGACTTAAAAGCTATAGAGAGGTTTGGATCTACATTTAATTCCTTTTTTTTTTTATGAAATACAGAGCGATAGAAATAAATCAGACAAATAAAGCTACGTAAAAAACTAGTAATCCAATCCAACATCCACCTGAGGATTACCTAATCCTGGTGGTTTTAATACGGACTACAGACTGTTATGCATATTTATTATATTATTACATCAGGTAATTTGTGGGGTTATTAATAATGGCAGACTGCAGTACTTCAATGACTTAAAGGTTTAAATATTCATCTGTCCAGTAAACTAAATTTGGGCCGCTCTGCTGTAATCTTGTGGCTCTTGATGACAGCGGTTGGATTTATTACCTTTAAAAAATTTATTAGACAAAAATTCAACACAGAAACCTAAAATTTTTTTACAGTTTGTTTGTAAAATGTAAAATATTGTGATTTCACACCGTATCGTATAACCCCTTTAGTTACAGTCAGTTACAATCGAATGTAATTTGGTTTTAAAACATTATTATTATTATTATTATTATTATTATTATTATTATTATTATTATTAATTTGCGATGATGAACCACACATGGATTTGCCGTGTGTCCCGGTGTTGAGTAAGATTTTAGCTTTTAGATCAGATTCTTAAACTAAATTTAAAAGCTTTCCAGGGAAGTTTGTAAAAAAAGTTTATGGATTTGCACCTGGAGTGTTAATAACAAAAATAATATAATAATAATAATAATAATAATAATAATAATAATAATAATAAAAAAAAAAAAAATTTTAAAAACGTGTTGTGATTGTTTATTGTGTTTTAATTCTTATATTGTACATTAAGAATTATGGAGTTAAGAAATAGCATGGACTTTGCATGTTCTCCCCGTGTCTGCGTGGGTTTCCTCCGGGTTCTCCGGGTTTCCTCCCACAGTCCAAAAAAAATGGATCAAGGTCAATTGAATGCTTTAAATTGCCCCATATAGAATGTGTGTGAGTGACTGAGTGTGTGTCCAGTGATAGATTGGCGTCCTGTCCTGGGTGTATCTGCCCAGCGCCCAAGACCCCCCCCTCCCCCTCACCCCTCATAATGGATGGATGGATGCATTCCTGTATTTTGTATTCAGTTGTGGTCAGTTTAAAGCCGTGTGTATCACACTTTGTTCTGACTTTTTGGTGTCGCCCGCTTTGCAGCAACAACGACGACGAGGACCTGACCCCGGAGCAGAAGATCGAGCGCGAGCGTGAGCGGCGGATGGCCAATAACGCACGGGAGCGCCTTCGCGTGCGAGACATCAACGAAGCGTTTAAGGAGCTGGGCCGCATGGTGCAGCTGCACCTGAAGAGCGACAAGCCACAGACCAAGCTGCTGATCCTACACCAGGCCGTCGCGGTCATCCTCAGTCTCGAGCAGCAGGTCCGAGGTCAGTGAGGCACCCCCAGTGCATTTTAGGAACAACCACATTCTGTCTTTGTCTTTGTAATTTTACCTCTGAACACTTGGTGTCACCGAGTTAACACGAGACCACTGGCTTCATCCTCAGAGAGGAACCTCAACCCGAAAGCGGCGTGTCTGAAGCGGCGAGAGGAAGAGAAGGGGTCGTCAGATGCCTCGTCCCTCTCTATGGGCGGAGGTCACCACAGCATGGGCGACGCCAGCAATCCAATGGGACAAATGTAAAAAGCTCCTCCTCCCTAAAATGGTCAGAATTCACTTGACACTAATCTGCTGTTGCTCTCATGTACCAGTTCACCTGCTAGAGCCACATCTCCGAAACCAAAAACAGAACAGAATTGGTTACGACATATTCATAGAAAGATTTTATTTTATTTTTTCGCCGTAACTTGAGATTTATTTGGCTACATCTCGCTCCAAACTGCACATCGGGCCAGATTCATGGCACAACCTCGGCGGCGTCGTTTCCTCTCGGCCGATTGGAACGATGTCGCGAGTGACGATGAAAAAACCAAACGACGGCGTCCAATCGAATCCTCCCTCATTTCATGCCGGGTACATTTTAACAACAGATTGGCCATAAGTGTGCTGCATTTGCTTCTAAATGTGTTCATCTTTTTTAAAGGTGCAGAGTTAACGTAGGATACAATACACAAAAACATATCGGTTTTTAGATTTGTGTCTAACGTAACTGCAGATCATGATGTGTTTTTTTTTTTTTTTTTTTTTAATTCTTGGAATGAGCCTTTTACATTCAAATTCAAGTTCAAGTCATTTAATTATAGAGCGCTTTTTACAAAAGTACAATACAATAGAGTTAAAAGCCTGTAAACCCCCAAAGAGCAAGCCGAAGCGACAGCGGCAAGACAAAACTCCCTGTCGTGTCGTTATTTTAAGGAAGACCCTTGTGAGGACCGAGGCTCAGTGGGGGACTCATCCTCCCTGAGGATGATGTTGCTGATTTACACAGCAGTGGATCATCTTCCAGCCGTCGTGATCTTTCTGCCGCCATATTGGTCAGGGGAAAGTGGATGCAATATGCAGGCTTCCCACTAGATGCCACAAAAAAAAAATCCAGCATTTTTTAAACAAGAATATAATTTGTCTCAACCTTCTGCGAATTAATTGTACGAGGTTGTGTATATGTTACAATATAAGTTATACTGTTACTCTGTGGAGGCTCCAGAGACTTTGCACAAGAACTCCGAAAATAAGCCTATAAGTGCGTGATATGGAATTTATTGTCGCACGTTCTTCTGGTTATATAGCACACGATGTCGTAACTCTAAAGTGCAAACCCGTAAGCCGGTTGTCATTTTTATAACCTTCCCCTTACGTTATGTAGTTACTAATTCATCACCTTTAACACACAACTCAGACCTCCAGCAGTGAGCTAGGGATGAAGTTCGTCTTGCGTCCCTTCGTCTCTCAGTTATATACACAGCGCACTCCCTCGGCACCCAGAGATCAAGGGCTGAAATATCTCGTTGCCAAAGGTTGAGGTTCGAGCTTGCTCTTGATTCATTAACTTCTGTACGTGAAGCGGGCGACGTCACCTGAACCTGGACCTCAGGGACCAACAGCAGATTCTTATAAAATATTCATCAATAACACTCTGCCGTGAAAACCGGTGTGTTTATATATCGCTGCCATGAGACACAAAAATGCCTTGACTTTTATCTCCACAGCAACGTTCATATCGTTAGTTGCGTTAGCGGAGTGCAAACACGCAAAATAATAATATATATATAATATCTATAATATCTATAATATCTATATAATAATATTTATAGGAAACAAATCATGATGTAATCTTAGTGCTATACTCGTATAATCCCATATTGGTTAGAACACACAGGGAGCTCACTCACCCCATCCCAACCTCCCAAACTCCTTACTTGGTGCTAGGAGTGGTGCAGTGGGGAGGCAGGCAGGTCCTGGATTTAACAAAAACTAAATTATGGCTCACGGACCCCGTTTACCCGATTCTGTTAAAGTTAGAGCTTAAATTTCAAAGAAGAAAATGAGATATAAATACAGTTTAGATATGTAAAATATAATAGAATATAAAACTTTGAAGATATATATAATATACAACTATAAATGAAATATAGAATATACAACTACAAATATATATACAGTAATTTTGAATATACAATATACTGCTATAAATATAATATATAAGTGTATGTGTGTGTGTATATATATAGTTGAATATTCTGTGTTATATTTATAGTTGTAAAACTACTTTCTGTATCTGCATGTCCTCCCTGTGTCTGTGTCCGTTTCCTCCCACAATCTTGTCATAGGTAAATCAGAGATTCGTAATGGCTGGGTCTTATCCCTGCAGCCGTCCAGGTTTACCTCCTGAAAACTAAGCGATGATTGTCCACAAGCCATTTGATTCGTTCTCATAAACTCAAACCGCATTTCGTTCTTAGTTTTTGACTGAATGTTGGTCATAAGTTTGCGTTTCGTGGGTCGATTCTACAGACAAAGCTGAAGTCCAGCGTCCTGTCCGCACTGCTGATGGCTGAGTCTTTACTCTGCAGTGAGTGTGCTTGAGTATTTGGGACTAACCCGCCTTTCTTCGCTCTGTTCCTCAGGTCAAAGCTGCCAGACTTTATAAAAATGATGAGCGACCACTTCCTTTGACGACGTCATTTCCCGTCCTGAGAGTCTCTAAAACAATCAAATCTGATCAGATCAATCAGTCAGATGATCCGTTCTCCGTCTGATTAGCCGTCTTATTTTTTCCGTCCATTCCTCTGCGTGATTTTTTTTTTTTTTTTTTTTTTTGCATTGAAAAGAGAGAAGGCAGTTCCTTCCCATCGGATTTTAACATTCCCACTTTAAAAGATCTGATTATTTGATTATACAGGTGTAAACGGTTGGGGAGGGTCTTCAAACATATCATGATGTAAGATGTTGGAAACTGGATGGAGGGGAGGGGAGTGGAGTGGAGGGGGGGGGTCACAGCTGTGCCTGGCTCTCCTCTTGTCGATGTGTTTATCAAGAGAGAGAAAGACGGAAAAGGGGTTGAACCACGTTGGGGATTTTTCGGATTGTAAAGTGGTGTAAACACTCGCAATAAGAAAACGAGACACGTATGCCGAGGGACAAGTGACCCGAACCAGCAACCTTTCAGATTTTAAACAACTTCTGAGATCATTCCAGGTCAGGAACCAGAGTCCGGTGTTACGAAACAGAGATGATGGTTTGTCGCCTCACCAACCAGATTTATTGTAATCCTTTTTTATTATTATTATTATTATTATTATTATTATTATTATTATCATTATTATTATTCCTTAAATCCTCCCGCTGCCCTCTTTTTTTTTTTTTTATTTAAGGGCCCCAGCAAATGCAATTTCGAAGACGCTACACTTGTACCAACGTGCCTTTTAGAGTTCATATCATCACACGTGCGAGAAGGACATTATCAGAAACCTTTTTAGGATGCAAGCTTAGGGAGAATGGTTAGTCATTAGGTCTATGCAGTCAGGTGTTTTACAGCCTGGGATTTAAAAAAAAAAAAAAAAACAGTCAAAAGGAAAAAAACGTATTTTTTGGATAAACTGTATTTAATGTACTGTATGCCTATATGTAATTAGAAGGCGTGTCCCGGACAGATGCCGTTTCGAGTATTGTATATATAACCGCGACACTCGGTCCTGTCCCCGAATCCACCCCCCCCTATCCCCGTGCTCCCCGCAGCTCATTTCCATCGCCACGTCTGTTACCCCCGAGCCTTGTATTATAGCTTATTACCGCTTTTTATGAATTTGGGCTTGTTCGTGAGCCGCTGTAGTCCTAAGTACAAATGTGTGGTTGTATATGTAAAAGAAAAGACATTTTTCTTCACTTTTTAAAACTTTATCTCTCATACGTTGTCTGTTTTTTTTTTGGTTTGACAAAAAAAAAAGAAAGAAAAAGGACAAAAAAAAAACTGCACTCAGCCGTATGAGATTCCGCAGCGGCTCCTCCTTTTCTTTCAGTGTTTTTTTTTTCCCCTTTTTTCTCCAATCAACACGAGGCACTGAAACTGGAAAAAAGGCGTCTATTAGAAAATCAATATATATAAATGTAGAAATATATACGATATATTAAAAACAAAGTGTTTTCAAAAGGAGAGATGATGCAGACGCAGGTTTTTGTTTCTTTTTGTTGAAATTTTTTTTTTCTTTTTTTTTACATTTTAAAAAAAAAAAATTTCCCGACGTTCGTCTATGAGAAAAAGAGAACCACGTGACTCTCGGCAGTCGCCACTGCGAGACGAAGAGCATTAGCGCACAGCTCGTCATCTGGCTCCCGGGAGAACAGACATTTGTACATTGTATGCAACAAATGCAAAATTCGAACCATTATTTTGGAATCGTGTACGTAAAAGTTATATTTTTACATGTAGACTGTTTTCGTGTTTAGATCAATGCATCGTATCGGTTTTTATTTCATCACTTTCTTTGTTAAAAGGCGACAAAGTTAACAGTGAACTTGGTGTGTGTTGCAAAACGTGTCACGATGAAAATGTTGTGAAGTTAAAATCGCTTCGCATATATTTCTGGGAACATTATCTTTTTTTTTGTTTTGTTTGTTTTTTTTATGATGACGACGACGACATTGTTTCCTCTCAATCGCCACAATCATGCCATGTTTAATTGTGCTTTTCTGAGCAGATGTGTAAATAGTCAGGGGTTTGTGTAATTCGGTTTACTGACCGCTGTAGACTTACATGATCTTTGATCCGATCCCAGCAGATTGTTCATGGCCAGGTGACAAAAAAAACAACTATTTGTATAAATAACGGGAACAAAAGATTAAATCAGCCTCCGGTGCTTTAAACTAATAATTCATTCTGAAAATTCTATTTGTGGGTCGTGGTTTTCAAACCTATACATCTCCGTTCATCACAGAACGCACGAAGAATCCAAAAATCGAGTCGTTTTATGGGTTCTGCTGCCCTTAAGAATATGTAAACTCCATGCTACTTATTTCTAAGGATCAGATTCTATTTTCGTGGCAGGCTTGATTCCTCTACCTGTTCTCCATGCGACTCCGTCAGTATTCTGCAGCCGCTCGTCTGAACCTGTTAATGAGCTGTGCTGCAACACAAGCCGCTTATTAATCCACAGTATTAATTAGCCTGTCCATCTGTTATGCTGCATTTATTTATTAGAACAAAAAGAAAGTCATGGAAAAGGCTGAAAAGTGTTGTGTACTCATCAGATTTTACTGATGAAAAATAATACAATTTGATCATTATATATATGAGGTGGTGGAGATTCATATCAGGCTTCACTATGTTTCAGATTTTTGGTACAGAATCCATGAGCTCATGAAGTTTCTGCAGAGACCTCAGCATCCTGCACTGAGCCTTAACAGCTGGTAATTAGTTTTGGATTTACCTGCTGGAAATTAACCTTTAAATAAAATGGCAGTGTTACAAATGTTTCCAATTTAGAGCTGCGACAACTGTCTATCTGATCAATTATAATCCACTATTTTAATGATTAACATTTACATATTTTTCTGGTTTAGCTTCTATCGGAACTGTTAATGTGTTGAAACCAATAGGACACCAATAGGGCAGACACACAGCTATATGCTCACTAATAGGATTCGAACCCTGGACTTGGTTGTCGTTAGATGACGGTAAACGGAATATCGTCATGGTATCGACAGGTAAAATCTGAGCTCCCAAAGAAAATTTTCACCATTTTATTGAACCGGCCAATAAATCAATGAATTCTAAATGATAGATCAATCCGCAGTGAAAACCCAGATGTGACCTTGATGCTGAGGTCTTCGGCAGAAATGACGCACTCCAAAAAAAATAGTGCAACTTTAATGTCTCACTAATATGACGACCATGTGATCAGTCCCAAGTTCCAGTGAAAGGGGATGCATCTCATATGCAAGTTCATAGTCTTCCATGAAGGTTTATTTTCAGTCTCATTAAGGGAACTCTTTAAACACGTCCATGACTCAAATCGCTCACGTCCCTCCTGGCTGTGGAATCGAACAAGCACAAAGAGACGGGATTAGAAACGCGTGTACAAATCACAGAGAAGAGAAATAAACCATGACTTAATGTAAACCCCATTACTGTTAATGTTATCTTTCTTTTCTTTTGGTCCATCCTCGTGTGGTACTCTTTAAAAAAACCTGTTCATGATCAGAGTATTATAGTCCTATGTAATGGTAAAAAATCTGAACTGTGGCCTTCTTTTCATTCTTGTTACTTGTGATGCAATGACGTGAAGAAAATACAGTGAGCAGAGAATTCCCATGTTCCAGTGCCTGGCTTTTTGTTATAAAGCTTCTTTTATTTAGAGCGTTTTTTTTTTTTGTTTTTTTTTGCTATGGAATAGACTCGCACACCTTGTTATCAGAGATTTGGAGGGGGAGGGGAGGGTGGGGGGGTCAATGCAACCAATCATTTTGGTTTTTGTAATGCAGGGAAAATCATTTTATGAATGAAAGAAGAAAAAGAAATGAACTAAAAACCAACAAACTCTGCAAATATTCCAATTTGTTGGCAATTGTGCAAAAAGACACGGTGCAGTTCACTGCAGGATGTTGCTTTGGTGTGGAACCGATACAAAGTGAAACACCAGAGAACAGGCCAAGTGGATCTATCGAGAAATAAAAAGAACCCGAGCAGTGATTCAAAAAAAAGCGTACAGCGTGTTAAATGTACAAAACCTTTTTCGTCCAAATGTCTGGCTGTGTGCCTCAAGCCTTTTATTGTTTTTTCTGTAATTTTCGGTGTACGTGTCCTTGTTTATATTCTTTTTATTACCGAAGTTTCGTTCTTGTTGATTCCTTTGGTCTTGATTTGGATTTTGTTTATATATTATAATAATATTAATTATTATTGTCATTGTTATTGTTCTATTCTTTTTATCAGACTAGTACCAGTGTGTAAACGGATTGTGTGCTGGAGTTTTATCTTTGAGCCAGCTCATCCTCAGCCATCTGCCTGTCGGTTTTCATCTTGTAGTTAATCAATGAAGTCATGTACATGACCATTCTGTAGCAATAAATGTGCCATTTTTATAACGACCGCTTGAATGGCTGTTACTTTCTCATCGAACACGTCAGCATCTTACTTTTCAGAAGCGACACGCTCGCTGAGATCCAGCAGGCAACCTGCAATAACAGAAAGTGTAATCCACAGGAAATGAAAGTCTGAACTGAGAGGAGTCCTTAATGGCTCAGAGGTTTCTCCCAACAACAGTGAGAGCACAGAGGACTGAAAAATATTACGGACGTTCAGATATCCAGCAGTAAGTACTGAACCTCTCACCGTAAATGATTAGAACACTGTTTGTGTATAACAAGATGTAATATCCTGCTTAGTTTGAAGCTGCAGTAAGTGGGGAATGTTAATGGGACCTTTAAGAAGAGGAGAAAACAGACTGTTAAACCACTTTAATTGATTTTTCTTAAAGATTATGTCCTTTGTCAATCATTATGTCCTTTGACAAATTACTTAATCCTTTGGTGGGTTTTACGTTGACGTCATGGAGTACAAGTTCACTGAGATTGTTTAGTTAAGCAAATGGCTCATTCTAAAGACAAATACGTTTTTTTTTTATATTGAATGTAAAGATTAACTTTATACAAATTTTTAATATTCCAGGTTCGCCGATGAAGCTTAATATTTAAGCTCATGTTTTAAGGTCACAAATAAAATAATAAATATAAAAAATATATATTTAAAACTAATGAGGCATTAAAAATTGATTAATTAGTGCAGTTGTCAGCACTTTTGCCACACAATACATTCCTGGGGTAATTTGCAGGGGGTAGGGTAAGATGATTTCCTTCTTCTCTGACCCTTAGTGGGGTTGGCCTCCAAAATCCCAAAACCTGCTTGTGTTTGCCCTATAGATTACAATACCCCTCTATGATCATGATGAATGAGTGATTAGAAATATAAACAAATAAGTGGATCCATATTATTATTATTATTATTATTATTATTATTATTATTATTATTATTATTATTATTATTAAGGCGGCACGGTGGCTTAGTGGTTAGCACGTTCGCCTCTCAGCACTAGGGATTCCCGGTTCGAATCCCCATCTGGGTGGAGTTTCCATGTTCTCCCCGTGTCTGCGTGGGTTTCCTCCGGGTTCTCCGGTTTCCTCCCACAGTCCAAAAACATGGATCAAGTTAATTGAATTCTCAAAATTTCCCCGTTTAGAGTGTGTCTGTGTGATGGGGAACCCCACCGCGACCCTAATAGAGGATAAGCGGGAGATAATGAATGAATTATTATTATTATTATTATTATTATTATTATTATTATTATTCAGCACTTGATTTGTCCATTGAAATGTATTTACGTTAAATTTGGATTTATTAATTACAAACATGAAACTTCAGGGACAGTGGACGGGATTCGTCTAAATGTGAGTAATTAAAGTTTAGGGTTAAAGGTGGACGGTTTGGGATTGAATGAGATTGAGAATAAAGATCATTCATTTGGGAGCTGAAGGTTTGGATTAGCGGCGGGTTTAGGGATGAAGACGCACCTTTTTGTAAGAGAAGCTTGATGACTCCTCTGTGTCTCACATTTCCATTTGTGTCTGACACAGAGCCGAGACTGTAGTCTTCATGATGTCACCGTTTCCACCTTTGCAGTGTTGTATGATGATGTCAGTTCTTTGCGACATGTATGAACAAGGCCGGCGGTATAACGGTACACACACACACTCACTAATCTCTGTGTCATACTTCTGGTTTAACTGCTGCTAGTTGAGTCCTGTAATAATTACTGATTATATAATATCTAATGGTAGACTGTGTGAGTGTGTGTGTGTGTGTGTGTGTGTGTGTGTGTGTGTGTGTGTGTGTGAGTGTGTGTGTGTGTGTGTGTGTGTGTGAGAGAGAGAGAGAGATAATGAATTTTCCAATACACATACAGTCATTTTGGTCAGTTGGATGCTTCCTGACCCGAATCCCATGAAACACTTGAAATAAACTACAACAAACTGTAAGCCAACGCGTCCAACATCAGTGTCTGACCTCACAAATGGACTCCATAGTTATGAATGGGCAAAAAACTATCCATACGCACCCCGAAACATTATAAAAAGCCTTCCCCGGAACCTTAGCTGTCATATGAGGGGATGGAGGGACTTAATATGAGCTGGCATTAAGGCTCATATACGGTAGGTGTGACAGTACCAGCATAAATGCATGCAGGATATAAACAATACCGCAAGCCTCTCCAGCCTGGAAGAGTTTAACCCGTTTTCGAAAACCATCCTCCCTTTAGAGGCATGTGGACTCAGCACACACGCCTGCACCTTACATCAGGTCTTACTCATGCACTGCCTGCTCAGTACAAAAGCCCCGAGCGACATTATAAAGGCTGACATTAAAATGATGGGCGCAGTCAGAAACTCATTTCAAAACTATGGCAAATAAATAATAAAGAAAGTTTGTGTTGGCAAAAAAAAAAGTTACATACGACATTTGGTTTACGCAATGGTTCATCCAGGGTCATTTTATTTATTCATTTTTTCATTTAATGATCACTGGAGGGACGTCACCAGATCAGGTATACGGGTTTTGTTAAATTTAATGTTTTAAAATTTTGAATACTGATCTGCAGTAAAGAATATTGTGATATAATTAGAATTTATATAGAAAACAAAAAAAAACAGGCCTTCTCTCAGAATAGAGTGAACCTTTAATACATTGGTTCCCCAAGCAGAACATTGTCCTATACTAAAAAAAAACCATTATGGTTCCTCAATGCCAAACCTCTTTGAGATTCATTTCTGAGGTCTATGAGTCCTGGGGCAGCTCGGTCAGATCCACCCTGCCATGCCCCGCCCCTTCGGCTCCACCCGACACATTCCACAAATAGTTGCGAAAGATCTGTTTCTCCAAATATGGGGATGAGGAACTTTCAGTAAAGTACACCGGCTGCTTTTTCTGAGAGAGAGAAGCTCCCAGATGAAACTGCCTTCCTTTATTAGACTGTCACTTTCTGGCCAAGATGCTTGAAGTCCTTTAATCCGGAGCCCTGCGTCATCACGTCGTCGCGTCACTGCGTCAGGTGTTGCCAGGCCACGCCCACCTGCTTACTGTCCTGCCGCGCGGGCAGGTGCGGGCTCACTGCAGCAGGGAGGCGCGCGCGGAGCCGGCCGCTCAGGTGTTCGACAGGTAACGACGTTTCGCTTCTTTCATTCAGACTGTTTGGGTTTTTTGGGTTCAGCGACGGCGTGTGAGCCGAGAACCAAATCCCAACGCAAATGCAACCAAAAGACAACGCGAACAGAAAGAAACAGAGCGTTTCCCCAGGTGAAGACTCAAAGAGCAGGTCGCTTATCTAGCAATAATAAACCTGGAAACTTCCAAACTATTTAAAAAAATAGTAACACTGACGCTTTTCCTCTCTGTTCACTTGTAATATCGATTGTAGTTGTTCAGTATTAGACTTTACATAACGGAAGGTTGTTCGCTCCCCTGTGCTTTTGGTTCTGTTGTTATTGTTATTATTAGTAGTAAATTAGTTTATAAAACTTGAGACCAACAAACATAGAGTACAGTATGTCAAATGTCATTTTCATTAGTTGTGCATTTAATGTTTGTGCAAACGTTTGTATATCGTGTGTTGTTTGTGGGACTTTAAAAAGTCGTGTAGATGCTTTGAGTAGTTTATAAAGTTTATAGTTTATAGTTGTCATTTCTTTTAAACCAGGAATGACGACTTGTTTAGACATCTGGTTATTGTGTGATGATGAAACTGGTAAGAAGTTGAGGAGAAACTTTGTCTGTTCTTTGTTGATGACTGAGGTCAGATCAGAACTAGAATCTTAAAAAAAACTTTAAGAGGTTTCTCAGTTTGAAACTGTGAAAGAAGCTCTTCATAAAGTTCTTCATGGATGTTGTAGTTATCAGTGGGGTCAATGACCAGACTGATCTGAAACCGAGGCGTTTAGCAGTCTTCCATAGTCTCCTACGGTTTTGTACCCCAAAGACTAATCAATTACTTCAAAGTTTTAACCCCTGAGATGTAACTGTGTTCCTGATGACGAGTTTCTGTGGTTTATTCAGGTTTAATAAATAAATCTTCTGGCACAATTGCTTTTAGAATTACGCTGACACTTCCACACATGGCACCTATATCCAAAAGTCCCTCACTCAACTTCAGATTACAGTGAGAAAGGTGGATGCGGTGATGCTCTGTGTTTCTGGTTCTGCGTGTTTTAATGGTTCTCCTGCTTGAACACGCCCGGTTCAGCCCCGCGTGAACCCCTTCATTCAGATAATGAGCATAGGAAAGAAAAATGAGTATTTTGTTCTCTGGGTTGTTAGTGTTTTACAGTAGAACTACGAAGACCTTGGTCTGGACATAAATTGGGAAACGACATCCAATCAGAGAGCAGAGATTCCTGCTCGTGCTCAACTACTTCTATTTCCAAAGTTTGATTCTGATTGGGTCTTATCAGTCACAACTAGATTCTAAAGTCTTCCATTCTGATTTGTTCATTGTTTATATTTTATATTTCTGTTACTAAGCAACCAGCTGCACAGTGGGCGTCAGCTTCGTCTTTAACTGACAGATGGTTATCTAGTGTATGTGAACCGTCACCATTGTGAATGTTACGTTTAGGCCAGATATGTACTGGTTGCCTATTTAGTGCCTTGTTGATGCTCCTCCTAGTGCTATGAATCTGCAGTTCTCCACATGACCAGTAGGGGGAACATGGCGATCTGTAACATACAAAAACTTCGTAACCTTTATTGTTGGGCATCTTCCAACGCTCTATGTCACTGTTGTTTCCCGTGAACTACTGAAATACTAGTCTGTATATATCACTGAAATGCAGTGTTTTCTGTGGTCTGGGTTCTCTGGTGTGCCCTCTAGAGGCCCGATGCTGCGTATTGTTACGGAACCCGCTGCAAAGCTGTGTTTAACCTTGCCTGATTAAATCTAATTGTCCGTGCCGAATTCTCATTTGCATTGTAATTTGGTTTAAACGAGGGACCTGGCCTGTGGTTAAGAGTAAAGGATGTCTGTGAGAACGTCTCCCATTCATGATTCACTCGATTTAAAGGATCACGGCTGTAATTATTCATCATGTCTTAATCTGTCCATTAAAGCCAACACAATGCGTTCAGGAGGAATCAATTCCTCAGAGATGAGCTGGTAACCTCCATCAATTGCTCCATTCATGAACTCGCTAATCAAATATACCTAGTGGCATTAAGGCATGACGTCCACACACACACACACACACACACACACACACACCTTGCATTGTCCTAGTCCTCTCTGTTTTAAATACTGGATGACTGTAACAGGTATGAATTTGGAGCAGCTCTGCCCTCCCCGGCACTCAATGCAATAAATTTCTGGGGGCAAAAGTCAGAGGAATAGAATGTGGAAACGTTCCTGACTTGCTTGGTCATACTGACCTATCGCTCACACTCCCTTAACACTGTGTTCTCTTTAAAACACATTGAAACTGTTACGAGTGTCTCCCATGTGAGCCCAGTATACAGTCTTTATTAGTCTAGAGAAATTAATGAATTAAATAAAAGTATATGTGAATCATTGACGCAAACAAGAACAATCTCCTCAATGGTGCAGTGTGTAGGACAAAGAGAAATTCTTTATTGGTAATAAACTATAGTATTAATAAATATGATTTATTAAAAATATATATATATTTTATTATTTATATAATATTTTTTTTATACATGTATGCATGGCCTATTATGAAGGCGGCATACACTGGAGAAAAGTAACAACATGGCCGCTCTACTGGTCAGTTAACAGAGGTTAATGGGAGTGGTAGCTCAGTGGTTATCAATCAGAAGGTTGTGGCTTTAAATCCCAGGTCCACTGAAGTTCCCAATGGGGGCCCTTGAGCAAGGCCCTTTAAACCCTCATTGCTCCAGGGCTGCTGTACAAACCTTGGGATATTTGTAAGTCGCTTTTGGATAAATCCATTGTATAAATGACCGATTTTTAAAATAATTTTTGATTTAGGTTACAATTTTGCAACCTCACCGCTAGATACCACTGGATTTTACACACTGTTCCTTTAAATAAAGCTATGTGTTAAAAATTTAAGTAGCCGTTTGGTGTTTACGAAAGAAAATGAACTAGATTGTAAATCTTGCAGAGGATTACATCATTCAGAAACGCTGCCGCTTTGATTCACAGTGCGAAACGTAAAAAAAAAAAAACACTTTTAATTGAGACTGCCACCTTAGACTTAATGTTCTGATCAGTCCTGTATTAAAACTCAGTCATTAAAATGTGAGATATGTTGAAAACATTCATGTGCGTGACATGGATCGGGCTGGAATGGTTCTCGGCATACTTTAACTTCCTGGGCAGCAGACATGCGCACTATCACCGTTTACAGTCATCTGCTTGGCTTTGTGCACTTAGTACTGTTCAGATTCGGTCTCAGGAATAAAAATAGACGTTTTCTTTGCTTAAGTGAATAAGTGGAGTAAATGGAGCGAGTTGCGTTCCACCTCAGATTGTGCGTTTCAGCAGAAACGCTTACCGCCGCATCGCTGCTCACCTCATGCTGCTTTAATGATTTGTTGTTTTTTTTGTTTTTGTTTTTTCCTGACAGCTGAGGAATGTAAAGAGAAGGATAGAAAGTTAACTGATTATTAAGGGAGATTATCAACATGCGTTTTTTTTTGGACTGTAACTTAGCAATCAGCAATGTTTTTTTTTCTTTTCTGAGGTCGCTGCAGAACGAATGTAAAACCTCGCTTCGTGTCTGCGGGCTAAGTTGTTTTGTCACACACACACACACACACCCCTGACACCCGAAAAATTTTTCCTGGTTGCGCCCATGTCTTTTATTTAGGACGCAAATTAAGAAACTAAGACAGGTGTGCGTTTAAATACCAGACTTTCCTGATCTCAGTCCATCCTTCATCTTTATTCAATTTTTTCCCCATTGTTGTTTTGTGCTTTCCATTATGTTGCCATGGTGATGGTTAAAGAAAAGACAGGAGTCACATTGTGTTCGCTGTTGCGCACTATTGTCAGACTATTGTCTCATTTTTAAATCCAGAACAAACAGTGCCGTTACAGTATAGTTTGTTAATTGGATTGCGTTACTGATTTTTTTTTACTGATTATTTTAAGCTGATTTAATTCACAAGGTTGCCAGATCCCATCCTCAAGACTTAGAAAAATGTAAACACCCCGTACAGGCATCCAGCCAGTCACAGGACTGACATACGAACACATTCACATCATAGCAATATCGTATCTGCAGTTTACACAGACCAACCACACACACATCCCCCCCCCCCCCACACACACACATACATTCAGAGGATTCTGTACACCCTGGAATCAAACCTTCAATCACCTTAAGGCAACTTTCATCATAATCAGCAGTCTTCATTTCATTCTGTTCATATGACCGGCCCACAGACACACTTGAAAGGGAAATGTGCTAATTTCTTATGTTATTTGTCGTCATGGTGTTTAAGTTACAATACACACCTTTACGTAACTGGAATATTTGCGAAAGTAAACTGTTATTTTTGGAACAAAGACTGAAGCATGTTCGCAGTGAAGGTGTTGACTGAACTGATACTTTGCTTGTCTGATGGGAATATTTACTTAAAGGACTCCGTAACGCTGATGGAATTTCTAAAATAAGCTTTTGATTTTTATCGACACGCTCCGTATTGAGTGCACAGCATGAGCGAGTGCCGTCTGTTAATCCAAAAATCTGATCCAGTCGTCAAAGTCGACAGAAACTGATCTGAAGAGAGTTCATAGATGTTTATTGGGAGTAACAGGAGTCAGGTGAAGATTCAGTATTTATTCAAATTTGTCATTGTCATAGAATAAAAATTGGTAGGAATGGTATTTAGGTCAAGGTGAAGCCTGTTAACACACTGATGCTAATACTAACCAAAAAAAATGTTTTACATTTGCATAGTTGCCATTTTTCAGTGACTGGCTCTATTTAAGCTGTTAGATTTAATGAGTCCTGATCAGAGTTATGCGGCAGTGCATGTCTGCGGCGAGTACAACATGTTAATTCATAATTAACAGTTTTGTGTCTCTACTGAAAGTCATTTTTTACATAATTTAGATTTTTTTTCCCATCGGTTCAGCAACTTAAAAAAAAAAGGATTTGGGCTAAACTGCATTACAAATGTTTTTAATGGACAATGTAGAAATAGTTACAATAAAACTTCTAGTAAAAAAGTTGTTGTCTTTACACATAATAGTTAAATTGTGAAATTTATCATCATCTAAAACTTTTGCATGTAAAGTAAATCTTGCGATTATTATGCCGTGAATTCAGCTAACTATTATGTTATAAATCTGTTAATGTCAATCAAATCAAATCAAATCAAGTTTATTTGTCACATGGGTTGTTTTACATGGTACAGCCAGCAGTGAAATTCTTTTCTGACATCGCCACAGTACGTAAAAATTTGGAATTACAAAATAGTTAAAAAAAATAGTTACAAAATAAAAAAAAAAAAAAGTATATATATATATATATATATATATATATATATATATATATATATATATATATATATATATATATATATATGTGTGTGTGTGTGTGTGTGTGTGCAAAGTCAAAAATTCAAAGAAACATTATAGAATTATAGAAAATAATAATTAATTTCTATAATTAAAGAAAATTATAGTAAAACTAAACAAATATGGCAGATTGTATGTAGATTGTCATATTGTCAAATATGTAGATTGACGTATTCCCTGTAGGTCATTGAAATGTTCTCTTTTCTAACTTTTTAAAGATTTTTTTGAAGATCTCAAACTAACTGCAAATAAAAAAATTAATGTTTTCACTCATGGTATATTGCTGGCAGATGACGCCCGTGACAAACAACCAGCACTCGTTTCCAGCAACAGTAAAGCTGCGACAAATCATGGCAGAACAACAGGTCTGTTTCAGGAATGAGTTTGAGTGATTCATCATCAGAAAGAACTGGAAAACGTTTGGGAGAGAGAGACAAGAAGACGCAGCCAAAATGCCCTGTGGCTAAATCTACAAGCTGCAGTCTGGATCCACATACGACGAAACAAAAGAGCCAATGAAATCAATGATTCATCACGTCCGACTAATGGACGAACGACCGCCGTAGCAATAAAAAACCTTTTTACATTCAGCATCCAACTAATTATCGTCTTCTAGCGTTTAAACTTTTAATGATGGTGACATTTAATATTCCACTCAGATCACAAGGAAAAGGTTCGAGTTGAAGATTTCTGCACTATAAAAACGTTATAGTCAGTTATAGAGTTTCTGAGGGGGCTGAAGGGGTTTAATCGGCAACCATGGAGCTGGATCAGAGCAGAACATCTTTTTTAAAAAAGACACTGATGAAATTCAACAGCTTTCAGACTTTGCACGGTGGCTTAGTGGTTTGGCACGTTCTCCTCTCAGCACTAGGGATTCCCGGTTCGAATCCCCTTCTGGGTGGAGTTTGCATGTTCTCCCCGTGTCCGTGTGGGTTTCCTCCAGGTTCTCCGGTTTCCTCCCACAGTCCAAAAAACGTGGATCAATTGAATTCTCCAAATTGCCCCATATAGAGTGTGTCTGTGTGAGTCAGTGTGTGTCCAGTGATAGATTGGAGTCCTGACCTGGGTGTATCTGCCCAGCGTCCGAAATGTTCTCTCCTGGATGGTCATGGGGAACCCCCCCCACCGATCCTAGTAGAGGATAAAGCCGAAAATAATAATGGATGGATGGAATATGTTTTGGGTGGCACGGTGGCTTAGTGGTTTGGCACGTTCTCCTCTCAGCACTAGGGATTCCAGGTTCAAATCCCAATCTGGGTGGAGTTTGCATGTTCTCCCCGTGTCCGTGTGGGTTTCCTCCCGCAGTCCAAAAACATGGATCAAGGTTAATTGTGTTCTCTAAATTGCCCCATATAGAGTGTGTGTGTGTGAGTGAGTGTGTGTCCAGTGATAGATTGGCGCCCTGTCCTGGGTGTATCTGCTCTGCGCCCGAACCCCACCCCACCCTAGTAGAGGATAAAGTGGAAGATGATGGATGGATGGATAATATCTGAACCAATAAATTAAAGTCCAAACGTTTTTTAAGCAGACTGTAAATGTCTGAATGTTCCCGATGCTGCAGTAACTCTCCTCATGGGTCATTTTAAAGGCAGTTTGTTGAATATAATTCGTCGCCATGAAGGAAATTAACTGCATCGTTTCAGGTTTTGGTCCGTGCGTGTTTTCTTCATGTGGGCTTAATGCTTGAAAAACACAAATCCACATTACAAGTGAAGGTGAAAGGGACTCTAGAAAAAAAAAGCAATTAGGGCGTTTTCTGGAATCTGTTCGGGAGGAGAGGTGACTCTTGCACTGAATTCCTCTTGTCTAAGTTTTTTTTTTTTTTTTTTTTTTGTCTTAGCAACAATAACACACGAGGCACAAGGGCCTTTGAAATCAGGTTTGGATACGAGCCAGTCAGATTGGGCGTGTGTTCTAACTGCAGCATGGCACTGTCAACAGATTAACAATGTACGGCCTCCGCTGAGAGAATGCTTATCAAACGTTCTAAATATTTAGTTTCGTACACAGATATTAAGATTGAAACTTTTTTTTATATTTATTAAAATGCAATGAGGCGGCACGGTGGCTTAGTGGTTTAGCATGTTCTCCTCTCAGCACTAGGGATTCCCGGTTTGAATCCCCATCTGGGTGGAGTTCCCATGTTCTCCCCGTGTTCGGATGGGTTTCCTCCGGGTTCTCCGGTTTCCTCCCACAGTCCAAAAACATGGATCAAGTCAATTGAATTCTCCAAATTGCCCCATATAGAGTGTGTCTGTGTGGGTGAGTGTGTGCACAGCGATGGATTGGCGCCCTGTCCTGGGTCTATCTGCCCAGCGCCCGAGACATTCTCCCCTGGATGGGCATGGGGAACCCCACCGCGACCCTAATAGAGGATAAAGCGGAAGATAATGAATGAATGAATGAAAATGCAATGATCTATCAAGGCTTTCACAACCAGGAACAGAAGCGATCTCTCGGCACTGCTGGGTTCTTTAACCCCTTTAAACCGCCAAGGATTTATGAAATTACAGTGGTATTGTGCTGCTATTGTATTTTGCTTTAGCAAAATCCAAACTGTCATTGTAATGCTGGATTTGAGCAAACGTATGTCATACAGGTGGGATTTTAAAAAAACTCCGTAATGACTGTGATTAGCTGAAAACTTTAAACCCTAAATCTCAGTTCACCAGGAGTTCAGCTGTTAGAAGAAGAAGCTCCCAAGCTTCAGGAGGCCCCTCAGCCCAACCTTTAATTATGGGCAACGAAAACAAAACTATTTTATGTCTTTTTTTTTTTTTTTTGCCTGAACATTATAATCCATTTAAATACACGTCAGTACGAATCCGTCATCTATTTTTGGAGCCCCGAATGAGATTCATTCCTCCATCGGGGTCTGGGGTTGGTCCTCCTGCTTCCATCATGATTCTTGTATTGATGAAGTACAAACTTTGGTATGAATGTGAAGCGTAGGGAAGACGTTCTGTGATTGTGGTTACATTTTGTATTGGGAAAGATTTTTTTTTGTTGTTGTTGCTGGTTTTATTGGTCTGATTTCGTCACGCCCTCGCCGCCAGTGCCGCGTTGCGTTGAGCGATTGCGCCACCTGGATTTTACGACCTGCCGCTTCGCTCAAAGTTCAGTCTGAAATCAGGCATGTTTGCAGCTAACATTTCAACCAATGGTTTAGAGGGCTTTGAGCATCGCACAGCAAAACTGATAAGCTACATCTCAACCTGTGAACATATACAACATACACACACACCTCGGCATGTGAGAGGGCATTTCTGCAATCTCATCATTCATTACAATTCATGACAGGTCATGTGATCCGCAGACTTGCAGTGAACCACGTTAAACGATCTGACTTGTTTTTAATGTTTGCTTTACAAACAGGAAGCATGTCAATTCAGTAGTCACCCCTGATTGAGATGAATGGTGTCTTAATGACATACATTTAATCTTATCTACAGACCATAAAAACACACACAAACACGCACACACACATTCGGTAGCGGAAACAGTTTCACAGATTTAGGGCAGAAGTCGTGTTTTGATTTGCCCTCCATGCAAATTCATTAAGACACATGATTTATTAATAAATGAATTAATGTGCCTTGGCGTGCACGTCTGCCCCGACATATAACACAATACATAGTCCGACCTCATACAGGGTTCGATGACATCATCCCAATTTACTGAGGAACACCCCCCCCCCATTAATTAAAACTAATCCTCACCTAATCCTCACAGTTAAAGTAAAATTCCGTCTCTAACACTTTCTGTTTTTAACATGCCCTCGTCGCCTTCTCCAATTGTTCCCTCCCACACTTACCCTCCCACATATGCGCACACACACACACACACACACACACACAACACACAACACACAACACACCTATCCTCTTCTTGAAATGAGGTGTGTACTGTGAAAAGCAGCACAGATTGCCGAAAGCACCACACCCTTGGACACACCCATGTTCTCCCCCACAGTGCATTACACCCGCATGCCGATCCATCCATGTTGAGTCACACGGCGACGTTATCCAGTTGCTCAACCGTGAGACGGTACAGTCAGATCGGCACAGACATCAGATTAAACCCGTCGAGATGTTGGGACACGCTGGAAACACGTTCATGTGTTGAATTGTTTCATTTAGCACTTTTTATAGAATCAAACCTTAAAAATTTTTTAAAAAAAAGTATATTACCCGATGAGATGCAACACTAGACAGTTCACCATTCCATCACAGGGCAGATGCACTAAAACTTTCCCAAACACACAGAGATAGATAGATAGAGATCATTTTGGTCATTGCACATGATACCACGAAATTCCGAGTGGTACCTCTTAACAACCGAGAAACAACAGAGAAAAACATTCAATAAGTTTGTAAGTGTATAAAATAATAATAATTCTATAATATATAATACACTGATGTATACTAGTATGATCATAACAGCATCCATTTAACACGATAGCAGCAACTAGCATAGCAAATTATAAAATATAAATATATATATACAGGGCGGCACGGTGGCTTAGTGGTTAGCACGTTCGCTTCTCAGCTCTAGGGATTCCCGGTTCGAATCCCCATCTGGGTGGAGTTTCCATGTTCTCCCCGTGTCTGCATGGGTTTCCTCCGGGTTCTCCGGTTTCCTCCCACAGTCCAAAAACATGGAACAAGTTAATTGAATTCTCAAAATTCCCCCCTATAGTGTGTGTCTGTGTGAGTGAGTGTGTGCCCAGCGATGGATTGGCGTCCTGTCCTGGGTCTATCTGCCCAGCGCCCGAGACGTTCTCCCCTGGATGGGCATGGGGAACCCCTAATAGAGGATAAGCGGGAGATAATGAATGAATATATATATATATACATTACACACATATATACATACATACATAGATATACACATGTATGTATGTATGTGTGTGTGTGTGTGTGTGTGTGTGTGTGTGTGTGTGTGTATCTGCGTATCTGCATGATAGCAGCCATATGGTATTGGTGGTACAAATTTACAAAAAGAGGAAATTGTTTATCTTTAAGACTTTTAGGACCTTCATGCTGTGAGGTGAGATTCCAGCTTCTTAGAAATATTTTTTTAAATGAATATATATTAATTATAGTAAACCAGTTATGAATTGGGACATCTGAGGATTATTCTGACGTTATATCTGAAAGCACAAAATCAGTATTTATTATTGAGGGACCGTATTTGGACTTTTTTTTTTTTTTTTTTGGTAACAGCTGGTTTCTTTTCTGGCCGGGTGCGAACTGCTCTTCAGGTTCAGATCGACACCTCTGCTTAACAATCTTCTCTTGTTGACTGAGCTGTGACTCGAAAAACAAGTTGTTTTGCCTCCACCCTGCGCCTCCTCCTGTCCTGAACTAATCCTCTGTGTTTGTGTTGACCTGTTCATCACTGCTCGCTCTCTCGCTCTCTCTCTCTTTCCTGTGGAATGAATATGGTGAACCTGCTTTCCTGGATTGTTTTCTTTAAATTCAGTTCCTCTCTCACGTAGGTGAGTTTGATTCCAAGCATTTTATTTTCACTTCACTTTCTCCTGTTAATATATTCCCTCACAAGTTAACCAGGATCCGAGATGATGACCCGTGTGATCTTATCACGACTTGCGTGTCTGAACTCGGTGCTGGAAGCAGTTTACGGTTGTGTTTGGCTGCAAACCAGATGAGTTCGTGTCGGTGTCAGAAACCATGGAGAACATATTAAAGCGAAATGTAGAAATGTCTTCTGAGAAATGAAGTGTCCCTTACCTTAAAATCTTTATAACTTATTAACTTTAATGTTTAGTATAAACTGTGAAAGTGCAAATTTCAAAACATCTACTAAAACTTGTGGGTCATGTTTTGCTGTTAGTGCAATGAAACCACTTTTCATTTTAAACTGTAATGTTTTATTTTATATGATTTTAATTGCTTAATTAGTGAAACTTCTGTAGGTTAGAATCATTAAAGTGTAAAGTCTCCTGTTCATAATGATGCTTAAATAAATCGTTCAATTAGTTTGATCACCAAACCCAGTGCGATATGTACTGTGCGTATATAATACATCTCATTTGGATATGTATCCTACGTCATATGTGATCTGAGGGCAGCCCTGTTCTATCATGGTACTGACAAACGATAGAATGAGCATCAAAAAGCACGAATGCTCCGCGTTACTTTAACTAAAATATTATTTTTAATCAATATTTACACACATATGCAAACGTGTCAGCATCCTATGATCAAAGTCTTTCCTATTATTGATTTTTTTTTCAAGCAAACCTATTGTCAACAATTTTTTTAAGCATATTTACAATTTTATTTCACTGTATTAAACATTTTAGGGATAAGAAGTCCAATGGGACAAAAATAGGGACCATCATTTTGTTCTAATAAAGTCACATTTGTCTGCCAACAAATCAGATGTTTCCTATAAACGCCGTGTCATCATGCAAATAACAAAGTGGTGTCCAAACCTGTATAACTGTTTAGTATGAAACATATAACAAAAATTTTACTTTACTTTTTGTAAGCCTGTAATCTATAACTGGACCCCAGATTGTGAAAAATACAGATAATCATTGTAAGAGTCAGAAAAAATATTTTCGTTTGAAACAATGTGGGAATCTCCCAGGGTTCTGCCCAGAACCCTTAATGTTCTTGCTCATGCCTTCAGTCTAATGAACATCTGAGTTTTTCTCAGAAACTCTGTTTAATGGCTTCTACCATATTTGGTGAAATATTTCGTCCAGCTCGGTTGTGTTTCGTGCTGCCAGACTTCGTGCTCAGTGTTGGTACAGAGGGGCAGGGAATTTTTATTTTGGTTCTTTCTGTGACTTCTGAACCATAGCGGAGCCTTAACTTTACAAAACTACTTCGAAAGCCTTAATTCCTTTTTTTTTTACATTTTAAATTCTCCTTTTACAGTTTTATGTCTAATAAATGTAGCTTTTGTATCCAAATATGTTGGATGTTCTATAAACCTCTCGAAGCCTGTTCTTGATGCCCCCCCACATGCTCAGGGTTCCGTCATTGCTGGAATAGGACACAGTCTTTCCCAATCCATGGCCTCAGTGGAAACTCCGAAGGTTGAGTGTGTGTGTAATCCGACTGGTCACTAAAGTCCCATCATAAGTTAAAAGAAAACTATTTCAATTAAATGTTACACCATTAGAGGCTGCAATTTCCTTCAATCCTCTTCAATAATTTTTACCTCGTATTGTTCGATCACTTTAAGGCTCAAGAGAAAACATAATCTTGTCTTCCCAGTCTCTTTAACTTGTATGGGGGGGGGGGAGATCAATCAAGCTTGCACACTGTGCTGTCATGAGGAGGAGGAGGAGGTAGAGGTTAGACTTTCACCCACAGCAACAGGACAGAATGCTAAACACTGTTGTTAACAAAAAAAAAAAAAACACCCTCAGAATTCAGTCCTCGCAGCACAATGAACATGAACGCCTGCAGATCTTCTTCTGCTTTTGAGTTTGTAAGTAAAATACTTCAATTATACCAACCTGTCTGCTTCGTATTGTTATAAAAGTTGTCTCTTGGTAGTGAGTCGTAGAAACAGAGAAAACATAATAAGTGCTGAACAAGATAAACGTCTTAAGCCAATACCAAACCCCAAGCCAAACATGCTGAGGGGTATCGCCTGTGCCTCTGTTTATGATTTAAATATAACCGAGACTTTAATCACCTGACCCTTTCAGGATTTTGGTCTTTTTGCGGTCATGCGTGTTTGTAAAATTGGATTTATTAGAGGCCTTTCTATGAATCAATGGCCTTCTGGTAAAGAGTTTGCTTTAACCTTCCGGTTCTCATTGCCAGCAGCATATGTGCTTTTTATTAGGGATTAAGCCGAGTTATGGGAAATCCTCCCGACAGCACCACGTCTTTCAGAGCTCTTCCCGTGTTTGCTTAGTCTGCATTCCTCAACTTTTTTTCTTATCACGATGAAACTCCGACTTCTGTTCACCCCCCCAATGTTGATTAATCTGTGATTTTCCAGAAGCCGAAGACGTTCCGTTTTTACCGGTTTGTTTTGACTTTACATAAGCCAACCCGTAATTCCAGAGCATTGTCATCTTTCCGAGCTTGTAGCGTTTAGTTGTTTGTTGAAGCGGAGTTTATTTCTTTTCTTTTTTTTGTTTTGTTTTGATTTTGTCTTTATTTTATTTTCCTAAACCCCCGTGTCCCATTGACTTTTGAATCAGTGATCTGCGTTGTAATGTTTACTACGTTTCCGTAGGATAAATACAGGCAGTGTTGAGTTTCCCATGAATGGATTCTCCTGAAAATGAAAATGACTACTTCCTTTACTTTTTTTAAAAATGTATAATTATTCATATCAGGGGATGTCTTAATTGTTCGTCGTTGTGTGCAATCAGGAAAAAAATGTAACAAACAAAATTGATAGTTTAACCAACGTTACCCCTCCAACCACTGACCAACACACAAACTCATGTATCTTAGCTGGAAGTATCAAGATGACACACCACTAATCTGCATCCTCCTACATCCAATAGAGGTCACTGTTGAAGTGGCAGAAAGTAATCCTTAGTCTAACTTCTCCTGACCACACTGAGGGATTATAATTATTGAGAGATTAATATCATTAGTGTTTAAAAATAGCAGAAATAATATTGAACCGACGGTGCAGTGGAGCATGGGTCGAAATATCACATGGTCAAGGACCGAGTTACACTTTACAAACTTATTGAATGTTTTTGTGGATACATGTTCTTGGTCATTAAGAGCTACCATTCGGAATTTTTTTGTGTCATTTTTGTGACAATGACAATAAAGCTCTCTATCTGTATCTTCTGGCCTTCTGGCTGAGGGATCTGATCTGAACATCTAAACCGTGAAAAAGGTTTTTATTTAACATTTTCTGGGGAAAAAATGTGGAAGCAGTAAAAGTTTTAGTTTTCAATTCAATACTCAAGTCTCTTTAAACTGGCCGTCGTGATGCCATGAGACCTTTTGTTATGACAGCGAATCCAATTTTTTTTTGGACTTTACTCGCACTCGTAAGCTGTAACGGGAAACAGCTTGTACAGATTGACGTGGCCTGTAGCCTCCTGTCACTTCCATCTGTAGACGCGAACGCTGCCATGGACAGAAATGCCCACGTAATGGATTAGTCACCGTATTATGTTTTTAAGGATTAAGATTTGAACTCGGACTGTTGATTTGCAGGATTAAATAATAGCTGATGAATTGATCACTTTCACTATTCACTACATTCACCGTGATCTCACTACATTTGTTTTCTACTCTGCAAAGTCTTATCTGTTAAATTCTTGTCAATACATTTAAATAACTTTAAAAATGTGTTTTTTTTTGTTTTTTTTTACTTCTGACATGATGTTTCAAAGGCAAAATTTTTGAGCCACACAAAACAAAATTGGTGTGTTGGTCCATCAATATATCTAAACTCTATTTTCTTGTTGGATATGAAGTTTAAAGTTCTTTTTGTTCTGTCCCGGTGCAGCAGATCTTTTCGGAGATCAGCGACAACGCTGGAAGTTTGTGGAGTCTCATCACCCAGAGTCACCTTCGACTTGTAGATCTCCAAAGAGAGACGGAACGTGAGATATCCTACGTCAGTCAGCAGTAAGTTTTGCAGACTTTTGCACATATGGGACCCTTAATTCATTGACATTTACACACGGTCCATCGTGAGCTCAAAACCCTCAAGCTGCTCGTTTAAATCCAACGTAAACAGATGAAGCTTCAATGATCCTGAAATTGCTCAGACTCTGGGTTCCTGTGACATCATGCACTTGTTATTTATGGATGACACACGACTAATATTAGAGCACTCGGGTTGAATAGGCCTGATTTGCGCAAACTGCAGCCATAGCTGGCTTTGTATTCCCACCACACGGACCTTCCCATCAGTGCTGAACCTTTTCATAGGTTTTCAATGGGATGCTTTATTGGAATTCACTCGATTTGGTCGTAGCAAAACTTAAAAGACAGAGATGTTTGCACAGGTACATAGATACCGTACTGTTGTTGGGAAAACATCTTCAGGAAATTGAAATCTTTTTAGTTAATGTTTTTTTTTTTTTTTTTTTTTTTTTTAATATTTAAGAAATTGCCTGATTACAAATAAATGCAGTTAATTCCTATGTTTTTATTTACACTGGATAATTAGAGCAGATAATTCATTAACTAAAAATAAACAGAACAAGACTCTGTTTTTACTGTAAAAAATGTAAGTCACTGTTTTTTTTATTTAATTTTTTATTGCAATTTATTGAGTGAAGGGCGTCGGCGAGCGGAAGATAAACAAGTAAAAGGAAAATAAATTCATGACAAAAGTAATTAGATAAAATAAAGTGTGAGAAAATAAACAACATCCCAGGAAACATTATTTACTTTTGACACGGACCTGTCGCTCGGGTTACATAAGTGTCCTCCGCCCTGATTCTGTGTGTTCTGTAACCGGTTGGTTAACATCAGGCCCACAGAGAGGAAGGCCGAGAAGTCTGAGCACAAATTCACTCTACAACGGAATGCCGCCGTGTTCTCTAAACGCTCTCGATTTGAGTTCTAGTCTCATGAACACGTTCTGGGGTCGGTTAGGATTTCAGTGTTAGCACTGACAACATGCTTGGACTTTTACACCACTGCCATAAGCATGTGGTCATGTGATCTCCTCATGTGATCACAGCTTGTTTGACATTCTTTTCTTTTTTTTTTTTTTTTAAACCCGTATTTACGTTCACATGCAAGAATTTGGCTACGCCTGGTTAAATTTTATGTTCTGTTAATCTCCGGTAATATTTAATGTATAAAATTAGTCTTAAATGAGTTGATTTATAATAATCTTCACTATATATATATATATATATATATATATATATATATATATATATATATATATATATATATTATTTACTTTTGACACGGACCTGTCAATATATATATTTTTTATTTAATTAAAAAATTTTTATCACCTGGACAAAATTAATTAACTGATTAGTGATTATATTTTTTTTCATTTGCATAAAAATTCACATTTATATTTTTTATCTCATGCCGAGATTTTAAATCAGAAAATATTCCAGTTCATTCCTAAGGTTCAAAAATCAGGACTCTCGGGTTTCTTCACATTTCTTTTCTCTGAGACAGAAAAAAAGGGCCCTTCCCCAAACTATTGCATCATTCTAAAATAATCCCTGTGAGATTCCCGAAAAGACATGTGGACATGTTAAAAGCCCTCAAAATAGCATCACATTGTTAAACAAATAAAGTTTTTGATTTTATTTTAAAACCTAATGATTCACGCTGCGTTAGTTATGTAAAAAAACAAGTCCGTGTTCTATAATAACATAATGAACTGAACATGGACATATTTCGTGCACATCATACATCATTTCTGAATATTTGGAGCTTGTAAACAGACCCTGATCTGACCTCACTAATCTCGGCTTTGTTAGCCGTCACCCCCAGCAGATGTTAGCACCATATTTACAGAGTTCACAGGCAAATCATTTGCATATGAACAGTATGATAAACAGCACAAGAGCTATGCAGATCAGTGTGATGCTTACTGTACGTTACCGTAAAAAATGACAAACAACTCAAATCCATGAAGCTTTATCCCAGAGGTCTTCGCATCCCATCCTGCGAGTCTCAAACACCATAACAACCAATTTGATTCGTCATGGGAGTCATTAAGAGGTGCTCTAACGAGAAAAGTGAACCACTGGTCACTAAATATAATCATTTTTATATAACATTGTACTGAAATATGTTTTCTTCATAATTAGTCAGTGTTCGAGGTCAGATGAGGTCAGAGATTTAAAAAAAAGCTGAAATTTGATTGGTCTTAGTTTGAATACTTATTTGAGAAATATAATTGACACCACAAGTGAAAGTGAAAAGTGAAACTCACAAAACTTTAAAGCCTAATCATTTTTACATTTAGTCATTTATGCAAATAATAAATTAGTATTAATAAAAAAAAAGCAAGAGGAGCTGAATTAATATGATATTGTGATATAAATTGTCTACACAGCATACTGAACAAATTTAGCTAATTTAGGTTAGAAGCCCTTTCAGCATTGCGTTTTACAAAAAGCAGGGCATTTGATGTAAGTGGTCACTGTTTTGTGATGTAATAACCAGGGCTCCACGCATTACAGACCTGCGTGATGTCATCAGTACAGATGTCCTTTGCATGAAAATTATTTTCCGCTGATGGTTTGTCTCTGTTTTTTTTTTTTTGCTGGTTTAGAATGAATCAGTGAATCAAAACCGGTCAAGTGTTAACTTGATACCTTCCCTGTTTTTGGAGCGTAACACAAATTCCCCTGTCAGTTTTCCTTTTCATTGGCATGCTGCTGTGCCCCTAACTGCTCCCTGATATTATCAAAATGCCAACGTTTCCAAAGTCAAAAGCCAAATGATTACGTTTTAGGGGGTTTATTGAACTATTTGAAGTATTGAAGTATCTCAGCCCTTATAAAGAACATAGCACCACCTGCTGGCACAAATGTATCAACATTACAGTCTATGTGAGCACTTAGTTCCACTCAGGACATTACATTTAAGTTCAACATTAAGTTGCCAAGTTCACCAATAAAATCAGGATGATTTCGAACATACAAAATGGATAGCAACTGTGCAAGGTTATATACTTTTATTAATTCATCAGTTTCCTTAATAACATTTTAATAAGTTTTATAAATAATAACTTGCCCTTTATTTATTTTTTTTATATATAATAAAATCTTTTAATTATCTGCCGACAAGGAAGGTGTTTGATTTTATTTTTTTTCTTTCATTTTCTCCAGTTTCTGTTGATATATATTTACTGGAAGATGAAACATTTCCCATTAAAGTGGGCAGGTTGAAGCACATCTTGGTGAATTACTTTCTATGGGTGTGTTCAGGGTTTTGTTTTTTTTCGTTGTTCCCACTGTTAAGACCGGTGTGATTTTACAGACTTTAACCTGCCAAGCGTTTCACTCGTACAACACCGCGGGCTCTGGTTCGATGTCAGAACATGGACATAATTTAAAAACTTGAGAGGATGACAATTAAAAACTTGTGTTACTGTGTAACTAAAGGAAGAATAGATACAAGTGTAGACTTGATAGTAACATTAACATTTGGCTGGAATAAGGTAATAATTCAATCATTTACCAGCAAACGGGTTTGGGAAATCAGACGGTGGGAGTTTTTGTTATTGTGTAACTGTGATTGTGGGGGTTTCTAATGGTTTGGGTTTATAGACGTCAGCATGTTGTGATATAACAAATACATTCAATGTAGTACATTACATTACATTTAGTCGTTTAGCAAAGTTTAGTGATTTCAAAATGAGAGCACAGCACAAGTCACTATATATTGTCATTCATTTTATTCACATCTATAACAATATATTAATGGTATTTTAGCAATACATTTTTTTCTAGTATTTATGCTTTTTATTTGTAGTGTTTCTAGTAAACATCATGTTTTTTTTTTCAAGGCCCTTTATTTTTCCAACGTGACCGTGCCCCGGGGCACGAATCACAGTTCCTGAAGACATTGTCGGGAGAGACTGGACATTAAGAACCCTATGCAGGTCCTCCTGGCTGCAAATGTCTTGTAGAAGTCAATTCCAGTGACTTATAGCTGCAAAAGTCAGAGAGCCGCTTCAGATTGGATGTCATGAAAACTCCTATCAGAGTCCCATGTAAACATCTCAGCTTTTGTCCGTAGTGTGTGTTTTAGAATCAGTACTCTGGAATGCTGCTGGTATGTTCCTTCATGCTGTTGCACAATCGTCATGCCGTTTTGCGTAATTGACAAGTTCTCCCCAGAGGAGTCTGTGCGAGTGTGAGAAATTCAGTCTGATTAGGAAATCTGATAGGAGTGGTAGGACGGAGAGGAAGAATGAGAGCAGATGTGTTGAAAAGCAGCTGTGCAAGTGCAATCCACCGATACACGGCTAAAACCTGCGCAGCGTGGGAAAGAGATTTTAAAACGATTTTAGTGATTTGCAGCGTCATAGTGAAGTCAGGATTTAGACTTCATTCCTAGCCATTGTAGTTTCTATACACACTCACACACACACACACACACACACACAAACTGTTATGTGTAACTATGCTTTATTGTTTCATGATATTTCATCTCCCTCTAGTGGACGCATCTGGTTTTATTTGTTAGTTTTGTTAGTTTGTCATCCCTCTGATTAATTCTTGCATGTGTTTTAAGGTTGAGGTCGGTTCGACTGCAGCAGAAGGTTTTGAGTTTTAAGGAAGAGCATCAGACGTTCCAAGCCAAACATTTCGAGAGGAGTGTAAGTATCGGACTGCGTGATGTCACAACATTCAGCAGGTGAAGGTGACCGTGTGTCAGCACGTTAACACTGAGTCAAAGGGGTTTATTTAATTAATCATTACATTAGTTTAATCCAGGGCGGCACGGTGGCTTAGTGGGTTAGCATGTTCTCCTCTCAGCGCCGGGGATTCCCAGTTCGAATCCCAGTCTGGGTAGAGTTTCCATGTTCTCCTTGTGTCCGCAAGGGTTTCCTCCCACAGTCCAAATACATGGGTTCAAGGTCAATTAAATTCTCCAAATTGCCCCATATAGAGTGTGTGTGAGTGAGATAGTAAGTGATAGATTGGCGTCCTGTCCTGGGTGTATCTGCCCAACGTTCTCCCCTGGATGGCATGGGGACCTCTACTACCCCGCGACCCTAGTAGAGGACAAAGAGGAAGATGATGGATGGATGGATTAGTTTCATCCAATTATAATTTTAAGGGTGCAACTTCAATCTGATCGTGGTGATGGCATCCTTTGTGGAGTGGGCGTGGCCAAAACTCTTCACCTGACTAAAATCAAAATAAACAGCAGATAAATCAACGTCATTAAATCCATTAATTTTCAGAGGCACTATTTTTATTTCCTAAGGTCGTAAAGAAGCTGACATTCACACACATCCACCCTTTAGGGACACACTTGAGGACATTCTTGTTACTAAGCTAACACACTATGCAGCGTGCCACCACTTTATAATAAAAAAAAAATTGTGACTAAACAAAACTAGATCTTTAGATTTTTAAAAGCTGAGTTTCTAAATCTGCCTTTCTGACCCACAGTGTTTCTCTGGGAGCGAACTAGAGTTCCGTGAGCAAGCCCTCGTCGCCCTGCTGAGCATGCTGGGAGAGAACATTCGGAGATACAAAGAGGAAAGTACCAAACTCGATCACCTGAGTGAAAAACTGACTAACGGGATGCCAGGAACGAGCCAGCTGGAGAGCAGCATGGTAATTAACTCTCTAACTGTGCAAACACCAACATTTATCATAAGCATCAAAGCAAAAAAAAAAAAAACACTTTTCAAGCTTTTAGATGTCAGACAGTTAGACGTGGGGAATTTTAATTCATTTAAGAAGAAAAGCGTTTCATTTTCATTTATTACCTCGGCTTTGTTCAGTCTTTGGTTGGGCTCGCTGTGTAAATCATTGACTGCTGATCTTTAATATTAATGATTATGCCTTCAAAACAGATTTCTGAAATAATTTTTTTGGCATTAAAACGATCCGGAATCGGATAAGATGCTGATTAGTTGCTGCAGCGCTGTGTGATAGGACACATTGTTGAGTCAAGCGGAAGTTATTCACTTCATCAGTTTCTTTATAGGATTTTTATTAATTATATTAATATCCATCCATCCATTATCATTCATTTTATCCTCTACTAGGGTCACGGGGGGGTCCCCATGCCCAGCCAGGTGAGAACGTCTCCGGCGCTGGGCAGATACACCCAGGACAGGGCGCCAATCCATCGCTGGGCTCACACTCACTCACATAGACACTCTCTATATGGGGCAATTTGAGAACTCAATTGACTTGATCCATGTTTTTGGACTGTGGGAGTCCAACTGGAGAACCCGGAGGAAACCCACACAGACACGGGGAGAACATGGACACTCCACCCGGATGGGGATTCGAACCGGGAATCCCTAGAGCTGAGAGGAGAACATCTTAAAGCTACCGTGCCGCCCCTATATAATAATATATATTTATATTATATTTAGTCTCGTTTCTTCTGCTAATACCAAATCTAAAGCCTCACACTCGTCAGACAGGAGTCTCCCGCTCAATGATGATTTGACCTGATGTCACAATGTCCGAAATCTGCACCCAAACTCCCGAGTCAGTGCTTAAAGATTCGATATCCCACTTCCATGGTAATTATGTTGGAATGGGACTTGGTGTTTTATTTATAGGGTTTTAATTTTATTTTAACCTCCTGCTTTCTCAGATAACTTTATACAAAAATAAAGAAGTCGTCACTGGGATCAGGTACTTTTTTTAGTCACTCGACTGAGTTAAGTCTCACTGTGTGGGTTCGTTTCTTAACCATACAGTGATTTGCGCTGATTAGTTTCTGCTTAAATGCAAAAAGCGTCCGAATGCCATACTGGCTCGTTCAAGAAGCCAACGCTAGTGACACAGAAAATGGAGACGTGTTGAGTGGGAACGGCCGGAGGCGAGTTTGATTCGTTGCTCTACATAATTAATCGCCCTTGTGCATTTCTTTTGCATTTCGCGAGCGCTGTAGCTGACGATGCTGCTGTAAACTACGATCCTTTCATTCTGACCTTCACCTTTTATATATGCACCGTTTTAAAATACGTGGGCATTTGTGTAGCGTTGGTGCGGGGTTTTTGGTGACCGGAAAGGAAATAAGTGGATTACAAACACACATCAGCATCCCAACACACAATGTGTGGTTAGTGCACAAGATCACAGTAATTTAGGTCAGGACACTTTGAATTCAGCACCATATGTCGCTCTACGAGGCCCCACAGGAACAAAAACATGCGCACACACACACTCACACACACACACACACACAAACACACAGCACTAAACCTTGTTATTCTTGGAGCTCTTCTTTATGACACAGTGCTATTGATGTGTGTGTAGTGTTGCTGTGGGAAAAGGCACAGCTGTACAGTAATGCCCTTTTCACCATCGTGGGCACTCTGCAAGTGCCACTAGCCAAAAAAAGCAGCGCAGAAAAGAAAAAAAAAAAAAACTGGCATTGTGGGAAAATGCCCAGGCTCTAAATCAGTGGTTACTTTGTTTTTAAAGTGTTCAGGCTTGTTGCTGGGATTAGGTTCCTTAAAGAAGCACCAGGCCTTCCCTGCTGCACCTGTATTCACTGTACATCTCGACTTCTGTCCTAAAAACGAAGCCCCTGAGATGTCTCACTTATTCCATCAGGATAAAAGCTGGAGCGTTTGTCATCAGAATGAGCTGCGATTTTTAAAGAAAAGTAATCACATTAAAGTCTAGATTAAGTGATTATCCCTCTAAGCCTCATAAATCCACCCAATCCGGCCCTCAGGCTGCAGGCGACACCTTGTTCCACAGATTCTGTGAGCTCTCCGGGGGGAAGAAAACTGGGCGAGTGACTGGATTAGGACGACTCTTCTTTTATAAACGTAATCCACTGGACACTGGCCAATACGGACAGCTGCATTAGCATAATTATATTTCTATTCACTTGTTAATAAAGAGCCTCTGTTGTCCCTGTGGTTTCGCGTCGACACGGATTACGGCTCCGGTTTTAATTTGGCTAATGTTGGTTTTTAACGTTACCGTGTCGGTGCATCAGATAACTTTTCATCGTTTGACCTTGTTTCTTTTCCACCCAATTCCCTAAGTATGCAGTAATATGTGATAATGCAATTACATTCGTCAGCGCAGCACATTAAGTTCATCCTTCCACATGATGGTTTGTGCTGCAGCATGTTCAAACCCCCAGTGATTCCTAATTAAAATTCAAACTGTCTCACGTCAGCCGCCGCCAGACTGCTGCAACGTTTCACTCAGGGGCTATAGAGGACAAGGCGATGGTCGCGGGTTTATTTTTTTTAAAGTTCGCTATCAAGAAATTTTTTTATTTTTTAATTTTCACAAAAAAAAATTTTTGAATCAGGGGTTTAAATACTTAGTGATGTAGTATTAACTTTATTTATTTTTATTTTTTTAATTAATAACAGATGAGAGTTTACATGAATTAGGCCATATGACCTACCTAGTTTGAGGGTGTACAGTAAATTAATAATACAGGTATTTTAATACTTAATGCTTTAATTCCGTTTTAATATTGTTTTTGACTGTCGTTGGTGTATTTTATTGTTATATTATCCCCCTTTATTATTCACTGAAATCAATCTTAACTAAATTCGCTTCATTCTAAGTACAAGCCACTGTTGTCTGCGATATCAGTTGAGACCACGAGAGGGCGACTTTACATGGTGTAAAAAAGGGAAGCAAATTGATCATGAACTGTGGAAAAATATTTAGGTATTTAGGCTTGTGATTGTGTTTCAGTTGTATGTTAGGAGGACATTAGAAGGACAAACCTCAATATAACAATACAATAATTTAAATGACATATAATGTTCAAACATGTTCATGAAAAGAAAAACGCATAAGTAATAAAAGTGGCCTGTTTAAATGAAGGTTGACCTGTTTCTCAGGATATCAACGGCAAAACCGTGTTGCGTAGCTCCGAAAACACGGGGACAGGTTTGAATGGACACCTCACCCTAAATGAAGGGAAGGATGAGAACCCCAGGAAGCCCTCAGCCTTCAAAACGACCAGTGTCACCCGATCTGGAAGTGTCAAGAACCTCATCCACAGGTTCACACCCATCCATTCACCGTCACGTTCTCTGGACAAGGTGAATGGACAAGTAGGCAATACAGAAGAGGGCGAGGCGGCACTTCCCACTCTTAAAGTATCTCCTCCACGTGAAGAGTCAAAGAAATCTGTCAAAGATTCAGGCACATTGTCAAAATCACACCTGGTAAGTGTACCAGAGCCAAGCATCGGGCTGCTTGCGACGCAGAATCATTAGCATGACGGAACCGCATGCATGAGCCACCTGCTATAAACATGAACACCATGCCCTGCTTCCTTTCACATTACTAACTGGATCGGCACAGCGGCGTTCACGCCATTAACACGAGGAAACCGAATGCATGAACCACATCAATCAGCAGAGTAACAACGCTGCACGCCGTATTAACCTTCCCTCACCTACAGCGCCGATGCTGCCGCATGAACATGATGCCCACGTGTTAATGCTGACTGTATTAATTACTCACTGAATTAATTGCTTTTTACTGCATGTGCGTGTGTGTGTCCGTGTGAACAAACAGAATCCAAACCTATGACGACGGGCTTTTTAACTGGTTGCTACTTGTTGAACGTGATTTTCATCCAAACCAGTGACAACAATGATGCTGATGTTTTAAAGCAAAGAAGAACCCTTTACATTAGGCTGGAAATAAGGCTTAACATTGCTTCTGTTCTAACACGCCGCGCATGTCTGTAATTTTGTCCACAGTATGGACGTTTTATTAAGTGTTTTTAGTGCCCATGGTGAATTAACACATGCCTAATAAAGCCCCCTGTTCGTGTGCAGGACTCACAGTATGATCATAATAAAGAACCTGAAAGCCCACCATCCGAGGGAAGACCCCCTACTCCTAAAACCAACCTGAACCCGAAGTACCAAATGTTTCTCGGATCTGATCTGGTTGGAAACGGCGCCAGTGGACCGGGCGGACCCTCGAGCAGCAACACCAGTCCCAATGGAACCCTGTCTAAAACGAATCTGACGCAGTGGAAATCCATGGAGTCCCTGGTATCCAAAGAATGGGACATCAGGGTGAGTGCTAATGAAGAGCAATGAAATGAATGAAGGCTGATTTTCTAGCACAATGGTTCTTGTGGGATTTTCTGAAATGCGTTGAAAAGTTTTATTGTAAATAAGAATTTGTGAGGATGTATGTTAGTGAAATACAAATAGAATAATATTTCAATAAAACATATTTACTTATATTTTGGGCCTGTCGCTTGTTCACGGCATTCATTTTAATGTAATGATTCCTTACAGTCTGGAGGTGCTGAGCATTATCCCCGAGTCTTTAACAGCCCCTATGCCACCATCTCCCTGGACTACAACCCCTCCAACCGCATGTCCGAGTACAGGGTACCTATATTTTTATTTTAAAAGCTAAGGTGTAACACCTCATTGTAAAACCGCAGGCATTGATATAAAGTTGATAGATATTAATATATTGGTCCTTGTAAAGATTGTGACGCTAAAGTGGAGTTTAATGAATGTTTGTGTTTTAGGGTCCAGCGTCAGTTTCACCAAACGCCTCCGAGATGAATTTATACGGTTTGAACCGGAGCACGAGTCCTGTCCCCTCGAACCCTCTGTCTGGTTCACGCGTACGCTTTTCCACGTACGAAACTATAAGCAGGCGACGAGAGGTAAGAACTGTTCTGTTCTCCAGGCTGCATTCACAGTACTTTATTTGTAATACTTTACATATATATATATATATATATATATATATATATATATATATATATATATATATATATATATATATATATATATATAATTTTTAGCAGCATGTACCAATAATGTTATCATGCAACAAAGTGATGCATTTTTGTTTTCTTCCAGCAACAAGTACCAACGTCACAGTTCTTCTTGAGGGCCAATCAGCCCAACAAACGTGATTTCATTGAAGAACTGACCAGACAGCTGGAAGAGTGTCAAAGAGTGAGTAAAATTGCAAGTTTACATTTTAGAACAAATACTAAGATAAGATAAGCTGGAGGTTTTAAGGTGTTTTAATAACTTAATCCTAAGGCTCTGGTAAAGTCTCATCTCTGCAATGTGCAATCAAAAGTATGACTTAAATCCTACAAATAATTTAAACCTCTGGTGAAGGATCTTACCACACGATGTTTTTCCTCTTTAAGGCGATATGGGAATAATTTATTTCTCATGTCTGATGATCATATCCAATATAAATGCAACGACAGGTATAAGCTGTAGCTGAATGTCCGTTCCATTGTGTTACAGAGGAATCAGTTTCTGGAAGCTGAGAGCATTGAGCTGGAGAAGGAACGCACCCAGATTCGGTTCGAGATGCGAAATTTGCTGGTGAACAACGAGGATCTGCTGCGAATGAACACACAACTTCAGGGCGAACTGAAGAGGATGCGGGAGGCGATCGTTGAACTGGAGAGCAATAACAACGTGATGGTGGAGCGCTTCAAACAGATTGAGGTCCGTCAGTTTTACATTAATTTCATTTAATTTCCACATTATTTAATCATAATGTGAAACTATCTGATTTAATGATTTTGACCTTGGTACAGTTGTTGGTACCAGACACACTGATGTGAATATTACTGTAACTGCTAATCTTTTATTGTTACTGGAAATTATGCACCAAGGAAAAGCATCTATTTAGTTATGGTTTAGTATGTAAGCCTAACTCAGATGGTCAGTGTATAAATTGTGGTTAAAAACACATCCAACACTCTAAAAGAGGAGCTGCATAGAATTAGGGAAGCATTCATAATATATTATTTTGGGAGACAATGTTGTATATAATATATTAATATTTTTATTATTATAAATATATACAACATTGTATATATTTAAATATACTATTTATATATTATTTAATAATGACATAATTGCACATTGCAGGTGGAACTAAAAGAGGCTCGCGAGGTGATGGTAGAAGCTAACACTCAGGAATATGCCTTCAACTTCCTACAGCAATCTCTTAAAAATAAAATACAGGACGCTGAGGTGAGTGTATTTTTTTTTCTTTTAAACCTCAATAACGGAGTGTTTTTTACACTACAGTCCATAAAACCAGCAAACCATACATAAGATTTAAACCCACTGTAAAGTTAATTAGGTCATAGGCCCTCCATCGTATGCACCAGCTGCTTTATCGTAGTTTTAAGCAAACTGCTTTGTTGCTGTGCAGGAGGCTCTGGAGAAACAGACACAGCATTCACAGGAACTTTCTGAGAAGCTGTGGCTGGCGGAAAGAAACCTGGAAGAGCTGGAGATTGAACGAGACAGCAAAGGAAAGAAATCCGTGGAGCTGAGGGAGACTGTAGAGAGGCTGGAATTCGAGGTGAGAACCTTCATAGAGTTAGAGCTTTAGCAGTTAAACATGAAATGTACTGTACATATAACAGTGTGTGTGTGTGTGTGTGTGTGTGTGTGTGTGTGTGTGTGTGTTAGCTGGCGGAAGCTCTGCAACAGTCATCCCAGTCCAGTGTTGAGCTCAGCCTCCAGCAGAAGCTCAGGATGGATGCACAGATGAGGATGGAGGAGCTGGAGGAGTGTTTAGTGGAGAAAGATCAGGAGCTCACTCGTTTACAGCAGATCATCAACCGCCTACAGGGAGAGGTACACATACACACTCACACTAAATAGCAGGTGCTAATGTACTAGATTGTTAACCACATGCAGAGTGAAGACTGATGTTCGCATATGACATTATGGTTTCACAGTAAAAGTAACGGCAGATAATAAGATCAGCGATGCTCTCACTGTGCCGGGTGATGTCTCTCCATTTCAAAACGAGAGCGGGTCTGAATGAGATCAGATCAGGAAGGAAGGAAGCCACTCGACGTCTAGAAGTCTATATATCTCAACACGGTCATTGTCTTAACTGTCCAGGTCGCTGATAAACTGATGGAGAAGGAACTCTCGCTGGAGGAGGAGATCCAGCTGAGGGAGAAATTCCAGCTGCAGTGTAAACAGGCAGAACGAGCCGTGGAGGATTTACAGATGGAGCTGCAGAGCATCAAACAGAACCGAGAAGATCTCAGCAAACAGCTTAAACTCACCCAGGTTAAAAACAGCACATATAAATGATGCATCATTCAAAATTTTTATTCTGCTCATACCTCACATTGCTTTAAAAGCCACACCGTGGTTACGAATACAGAACAGGAATTAACAATTTATCATCATTGATACTTATTTGGGGTGTACCTGTAGATGTAGTATTGATATAAAGTGTACAATGTGTATGTTAATAAACAATATAAATGCTTCATTTACAGGAACAGGTGATTGATCTGGAAACTGATCTGGAGGAGATGCAGGAGAATGAACAGAGAGTAATCAACAAACAAAAGAGAGCCATAGAACAGGTTTGCTTATATACACACACATACACAGACATTCATTACATCACATTTGGTCATTTGGCAAACCCTTATATCCAAAGCGACCCAATTTGGGATAGTGGGGTCAGAACACAGGGTCGAGCACAGCATCCTTGGGGCAATGAGGATTAAGGGTCATGATCAAGGACCCACATTGGTAACATCAGTGAAGCAGGGATTTGAACATGTACACTAATAACTGAGTAATATTATCTCACGTAGAAACTTTTGTTTCGTGAATGAATAAGAGTTAACAGTCAGTCTTTGTGTTTGTTGTGTAGTATGAACAGATGCAGATGAAACTAATTCAAGAAAAAGACTCTAATGACAAGCTGGAATGTGAGAAAGTGATTCTGGAAAGACAGGTAATGAAACAAATAATGTTTAGTAACGATATCAATACATAGACTTCAGTAAATTAAAAATTTTTTTAACGTTATCTGTAGATCTAACTGCTGTTAATCTGTGATCAGAAATCTTTTGTAAAGCACTTTGGATTTATAAACTTGTAAATAATCCTGATAAAGGCATTTGTCTAATTGACATAATTCTCAGGTTCGTGAGTTACGCAGTGAAATTGAGGAGCTACAGAACAACCGAGTTCATGAACACGTTGTCACTCAAGCCGAGACTAGAGCCAAGGAACTGGAGAACATGCTCAGAATGGAAGAGAGGTAGACACATCATAATTACTATAGGCAACCCGTTTTATTTTAACTAGTGATAACTCATAAGCTGTTATCAAAATGACGAAGGTATTACGACATGCTGGTTGTATCACAGTTGTATCGCTTCATTCTCATGATATAATTAATGACATGTTATCTACGCAGAGGTAAAGTGGTGCTGAACAACACTATTGGAAAACTGGAGAGGAAAATTAACGAACTGAGCGAACAAGTGGAGGAGGAACGCAAGATGGCCAACGAACAGAAAGAAGCGGTACGAATTAAACGCAAGTTTATTTTAGTACATCGCAGTCACATCAGTCTTATTTATATAAACCGATGTCTGGTGTGTAGGTGAATCAGCGGATGCGTTCCCTGAAGAGGCAGCTGAACCAGGCCGAGGAGGAAGGGAGTCGTCGTGAAAGTCAGGTCCGAAATTTACAGCGGGAGCTTGGCGATGAACGAGAGTCCAGCTCGCGATTTCAGAAACAACTGCTGGACCTGCAGCTTCAGATGAAGTGAGTTCGTTCTCCAAAATCGATGCATCATCCAGTTATGTTCATGTTCATAATCACTACGAGGCCTCAGAAATAAATAGACTTTTAGATTGGACTTAAAACATCAGTTTATTATTACCATCTACTCTGTTTTGTTCGTCACTAATGCTTGTGATAAACTGTACCACACTCTTATGAGCATTCTGCAGTGCAAAAATAAAACCCAACACTGTTGTGGAATTCTTGGTACATAAAGAATATTACATTAGTTCCTATTTTAATTCACTTGTGAAGAACTTTTTATGATGGAATATTGTCTCGGTTTTAAAACATTTTAGAAACATTTGCAAAAGTACACATACTTATTTCCCTTCTAAACTAAAGCAACAAAATCCTCCTGCTTTATATTTTATTTCCCACAGGGACTTGTGAATGTTCTGAACATGAACACCTTACGGGGTGTCATTTAATCGTTCTCTACCCTTTGTGTTTTAGGAGAAAGGAGGCAATTATTATTAGGCATAAGATGGACCTGACCGTCACCGAAGAGGTGCTGGAGGAAAAACAGAAAGTGGACGAAGTCGACTTAAAACCCGAGGAGACACTTACAGCGCAGAACTAAGCATGTGTGACAGTAAGAGATGTGAATGTATAGAGATTGTGAATGTATGTCGAATTATAAATTTGGGGTTCTGAAAGAGCGCGACCTCGAACAGAACTAAGTTTTTATTTTTTACATCTGTGTTTCTAACAGGCTTTATATCTGGGAGTTTAAACTTCTGTTTGTGGGTTATTATGAGACCTTTAAGAGGACAGTGTTTTAAGTTCAGATTATAAGCTTTTGCTTAAATGTTTTGCTGTGGGGTCAATGACTTTTTTTTTTTTTTTTTTTTTTTTTTTTTTTTTTTTTTTTTTTTTTTTTTTTTTTTTTTTTTTCACTGCCCAACCAGACATTCAGTGATCCCCACATAGTATGCATGCCTCAGACTGTTTATTTGTAAAGTCTTTTATTTAAATGAAAATTCACCTTCCGTTTTCTGTTGTAAAGGAGTCCTGTAAATAGTTTTATGATCTATTTTAGAAATACAAGCTGCTTTTCTAAGCTCTCAGTTTAACACTTTGGGATTCTATTTTTGTATTATAATTTAATGGTATTGACGCAGATTAAATCGCCAAGACTGTATCTACTTATAGTGAACACTTTGTTAACATCATTAATCTTGGATAATTTAAACCTGTTCCCCCTCGAAGCTTTTTTTTATTGTCGGGATTTTTATGTTAACAACCAGAATTTTGTAAACATTACCAAACTTAGCCATGATGTTTCCTTCCTCGTGCAGTGGCCTTGTGGGAAACGTGCTTATTGGAAATATGTGTAAAATTAAATTGTTTCTGGAGGAAAAATAAACTAAAAGATGTTATTAAAAAACAATAAGGTTTTTCTTTTAAAGCTCATTTTAATGCATTGATTATTCATTCATTATCTTCCGCTTGATCCTCTATTAGGGTCGCGGTGGGGGTTCCCCATGCCCATCCAGGGGAGAACGTTTGATTCAATTGATTCAAAGGCCTGCGTGGGAACGGATTTATTTTGAAGGTTTAAACTTCATAAAGCTGCTTAACCTGAGAAACAGCTGATTATTAACATTATTAACAGCAGCCTTATGCAGATGTTCACTGTAGAGCAGCATCACATTCACTGATCTTCACTGTGTGTACATTTATTAATAAATACATATATAATAATATGTCATCTAATTGAGTTGTATGGTTTAAAATAAATAAATATAAAAAATAATAACAGAAAAATATTCAAGTAACAATTTAATTTTAAGTACCCCCCCCCCCAACCCGAGTGCTTTTATGCTGTATCACTGTGGACAGCTGACAGCAGGCACTTTTTTGGAGGAAATATCGCCATCAATAATCAATTAATTTCATTTTATCCAAGAAAGTATCTAATCACAGTTTCTGTTAATACATTCACATGGTAAACACCGTTACTGTAAAATGATGTAAACATCAGATGGTTTGTAACTGCAGCATCGTTCTGGAAGAAGATGATTTTGCTCCTGACTGCATTCAGTCCTTAGTGTTATCGTTATGCAGATGTTCACCACAAGGTGGCAGTCGTCTCCAAATACATTCACCTTTCATTAATTAATTAGTTAATTAATTGACACACAATTGGTTAATTGATTGGGTAATTATATTACTAAATGAGAAACAAGTCCTTTACCTTTAGAAACATGTCCTTCCCTAAGCTCAAATGGCTCTGTGGGATCAGCAGGTGGCTAAAAAGAGCTGATCATGAGAGCGTGGGTTCGATTCCCTGGTTGGGCTTGCTGGTAGATAAAGTGCTTTGCAGTGGTATGGTAACCTGAACCCAATTAATTGAAGTTTTAGTGACAAAATAACTTATATAATTAAGGAACATTATTTGCCAGGCTTTGAACCGCTCACCTAGGAGACTCTATATGTAGCTGCCCAAGAGTCTTCTTGATGTGCCATTATAGACACATGACAACAGGCATTTTTTGGAGGACATTCCAAAAAATCAAGGCCCATGTCCGCTGACTGATCTCAATTGATCCGAGAAAATATCTGCCCCCCCCACTTTCCTACGCCCACATTTTCATTCACAACAGTCATGTCAGGTGGACACACAGCACTGAAACGACTGGGAGTTAAAGTCCTCCATAGGATCCGTATCACTGGATTTCCTCAGACACCCCCCCCCCCCGTTTCAGTCTCCTGCTGATTATTATGCTGCAGATCTGATTTCTGATTCCACACTCAGTTAAAACACATCATCATCATCATCGTGTCAGGAGAGACGTGACAGTAATTATGTTCATGTTACTTTTACTGGATTCTGTTTATTCAGGTGTCACTTATTAATGTTAATGAAATAAACTGATAATTAATCATGCTGTCATTTATAGAAAGATCAATTTATCTCGTTTTTCTGGAACAGAAACCTCACTAATCTTTAGCTTTTATTTACAAGATAAAGTCTGCAATCCTCCTGAAATCATTCAAACATCTTATCTTAACTTGACACAAAATAAATTCACTATTTGCATTTACATTTACAGGATTGTGACCTCATTTTAACAAGAAACAGAATAAAAACATAAAAGAAAAACTTTTGATTCAGAAACTTTATTATTATCAGTGAAAATCTTACATCAATCAACAGCAAATAATTATAAACCTAAATAACAGTTCCTCATGAGAGACTGTCAGAGTCCCTGTAGAGGTACTGAGACTGTCAACACAGTTCCTGTAGAAGTACTCACAGAGTAAAGACAGTTCCTGTAGATGTACTCACAGAGTAAAGACTAGGTGTAAAGATGTGTCCTGTAGATGTAATCACTCTAACTGGTTGATATAATGTTAAGTTGATCGTTTCGGTGACTTTATAAATCAATGAATCGTCTCCATCGTGCAGCTCGGTTCAGTTTGGTTCATTAATCCTGCTGTAGTGTCTGATGTTGATGTCTTTACTAGATGTCACCAGCAGAGGGCAGCGTTACAGCATATCTGAGGAGTCACTCTTCTGATTCGACTCAGTGGGAGTTGATTCAGTGATGTAGCGTTCAGTCCTCCACGTTATGACTTTCATTGCCGCTTTATTCTTTTAGTTTCACTCAAAAGTAAGTAGCGATTCGCTTTATAGTAACCTTACAATTAATAATCATGTGAATTTCTTAATCTCAGACGAATGTCGACCTGATTTAATCACTTCTAGCGTTTTTTCCATAATAAAGTCATTATCTTGTCTTAAATCGTTCTGCAGTTCTTTATTTAATGCTCTACACAGAGTTTAACATCAGAGTTTTACACTTTCTTATTAAATGTCACGTTTTTAAAGTTGATTTTAAAGCAGGTTTGTTGTAAAATGATGTAAACATCAGATGGTTTGTAACTGCAGCATCGTTCTGGGAGAAGTGCTGCATTAAGGACTCAGTGTTTTTGCTCCTGACTGCATTCAGTCCTTAGTGTTATCATTATGTTCACCACAAGGTGGCAGTAGTCACTAAGCATTCACTGATCACGTGTCAATTCATTAATTAGTTAATTGATACCACATATGTTAATTAGTTGGTTAATTAGCTTCCCTATTGAAAAGCATGTCCTTCCCCTTAAGGAACTGCTTACTTCTCTTAGGTAGAAGCTCAAATGGCTCTGTGGGATCAGCAGGAGGGTGAAATAGCTGTTTATGAGAGCGTGGGTTTGATTTGTGTTCTTAGGTTTTATTTTATTTACATATTGAACTGATTTATTAACAGATATCTCTACATTTATTGGTAAAACAGAGAGATCTTTACTTTAATCTGAGATCCTGAAGGTTTTGGATTTAAAACCCAGATTTATTGGTTCTCTTGACTCTTCGGTTCCAAAACAAAGGATAGGGGCGCAAAAAAAAAAGGTACCGGTATAAGCTCAACTAGCTCTATAGGTTCAGCAGATGGCTGATGGTGTCTGAGAGCGTGGGTTCGATTCCCAGGTTGGGCTTACAGATGGAAAAGGAAAAAGGGCATGGCGTGTGGACAAGGATTGAGGGCCTCGCAGGTACTGAAGGATGGAGGTCCTAAAATGTGGGCAAGGATGGAGGGCCTCACAGATGAGAGAGAGGGAAGGCCTCACCCCCCCCCCCCCAGCAGATGGACAAGGACAATGGACCTCAAAGGTGAGTGTGAAGGACGCACCGGCAGGTGGTCAAGGTAAGAATCCCCCCCTGACTTGAAGAAGACCGCACTGCACCAGGTGAGTTAGACGATGTTGGGGTGGGTGACCTGAAAAAGGGGAGAGTGAAAGCAGGGGTTATGCTTCTTGTCACAATAAATTTTAAACATTAAAAAAGGTCTTCTTCTGTCTTTACAGCTGCTTTTCTCCCCTTCCCCCCCTTCCTGGTCCCTCTCTCCTCTTCTGCCTCCTTTCCTCCGGGTAACTCCTCATCCACTTCTGGTTGTCTCCTCCTCCATTCAGCCACACCTCCAGGGAACTCCTCTTTCACTTACCTCTTCATCTTGCACTTACCTCTTCCTCCAGTCCACCTATTCTGCTTCAGGTAGCTCCTCCTCCACTTACCTCCTCATTCTGGTAACTCCTCCTCCACACAGCAGCTCCTCCTCCTTCACCAGCTGGGCCTCGAACCGCTCACCTCACAGAATCCACACACCTCGATCCTAGAGTCTTCTCTCTGCGCCACTGGGGACACATGACTTCCTTTCTTTTTTTGGGGGGCTTATCCCAAACAATTAGAGCAAGGCTTGTTGAATGATGTCATTTTAGTTTGGAAAAATTCTATCACATTGTTTTTCCAAATCAACACCTTGAACCGGGTTCCCCTGGAGCCAAGCCCAATGCTGTCCAAGCGTTTTAACACTGTGCCATTGTGAGCAACCGAGAGTAAACCTTTTTTTGGGGGGGGCTTATCCCAAACAATTAGACCTATGCTTATTGACTGATGTCATTGTAGTTTGAAAAAAATCCTATAACCCCCTTTACAACCAGCTTCTCCTGGATCCAAGACCAGCGCTTGCCAAGTGTGTTCTCACTGTGCCACTGTGGGCAACCAACAGCTAACCTTTTTTTGGGGCTCAGATTCCAAACAATTAGGTTTTTTTTTTTGTTAATTGGCTAATTTCTTAATTTACTTTAGATGATTGTTAATTAGTTCATTAGGCACCTTAGTATCATGTGTTATTTGGAGTTGACTTTTGTTGTTGGCGTTCACCACTGCAAAATGGTGGAACGATCTTCCCAACTCTGTCCGTAAGGCAGAATCACTAAACAGTGAGAAACTACTGAAGACGCATCTCTTTAACAAATACCTGTTATAGAGAAGAAAGAAAAGAAGAAAAAAAAGGAGAGGGGCCGCAGCATCGAATAACAATCAGGTTTGATGAATTTACAGTATAGTTGGTTTTCTTCATAACTTCTGACTTGTAATGTTCTCATTTGTAAGTTGCTTTGGATAAAAGCGTCTGCTGAATGACTGAATGTAAATGAAATGTAAATGTTGTTAAGTGAGGGATGTTTAGATGATACACTCTTTGGTTCATTGTGCTTTTTATTTATTGCAGGAAATGTTAACTTAAGCATTTTGAATAAAAGTACCATTTGTTATTGGAGTTTTTGTTGTTGCCTTTAACTAAAACCCACCACCACCACCACCACCCAACATGGTCACACAACATTCATCAAATAGTCGTTTTCTTCTGTTCCCTGAACTATCATGAGTTTTACTTTACTAAATTACTTTCACTAAATTACTTAAAAGTATTATAAAAACCGTACATTTGTATTATTGTATGATGTTTTGCATCGCGTGTTGTTGCAATAAAGCAAAAAAAAAATGTATACACGGCGGAACCAAAATTTGGGGGGCGGTGTTGCACTCCCGGCCGAGTTGCTGGTTGCACCTTCGGCCGTACACGGTGCTACCCATGCCGTGCGCCGTGCAGCTGCGTTTAGAGCCCACGCGTGGAAAAGATCCACGCAAATTACACACGCTGTCGTGTTTACAGTGAGCGTTTCTGGAGGATTTGGGTTCCCTGTGAATGACACCAGCGTTGGAGCAGCGCGGGTGGAGCGAACACGGAGGGTTTGTGGGCGTGGCGCTGCAGTTACTAAGGTAAGTTTGTTTGTTTATGTACCGATAATCAAAGCTGATTACGAACACGTGACCGACTTAAACCTCATCCCCGTTACGATTAAAACTAAACTAACTAAACCTTCTATTGGTTTATGAGATTGGAAATCAGACAGGAGCAAATCCCACTCAATCCATGAGCATGTCCATATGTATTCACCCCCCCCCCCGAACCTGTTTTAAAGCATTTGATAAAAGTTCATATAATATCCAAAATAATAATAATAATAATAAATCAAATCTTCGCACCGAACCGTAAAGGTCCAGAAGCTGAGGTTGTGAATATCATTGTAAAATTTAAATATGAACCTCTTTATGAGGACGTTTTTTTAAAATAAACCTTTCTTTGGGGGACAAATAAACGAATAATGCATATAAGCCCCTGGACAGAGGACGTCGCTTAGAATAAAACCTATGAGCCCATGATGGAGGACTTAAAATAGACGAATGAACCTTTATCAAGGGACGTTTTAGCTAAAAATCTATGAGCTTCTTCCAGGGGATTTCTAATTGGCTGATTTATATGAGCCCCCAAGAAGGAAGAAAAATAAATTTCGAGGATTAACCTCCACCCACACACACAAGTATATATAAAAGCATCAAGTTTATATAAAAGTGTTTCATGAGGACGTGTTTTTTTCAATAAACCTTTCTTTGGGGGACAAATAAATGAATAAGGCATATAAGCCCCTGGACAGAGGACGTTGCTTAGAATAAAACCTATGAGCCCATGATGGAGGACTTAAAATAGACGAATGAACCTTTTTCAAGGGACTTTTTAGTTAAAAATCTATGAGCTTCTTCCAGGAGATTTCGAATTGGCTGATTTATATGAGCCCCCAAGAAGGAAGAAAAATAAATTTCGAGGATTAACCTCCACCCACACACACACAAGTATATATAAAAGAATATATAAAAGCATCAAGCATATATAAAAGTGTTTCATGAGGATGTGTTTTTTTCAATAAACCTTTCGTTGGGGGACAAATAAATGATTAATTCATATAAGCCCCTGGACAGAGGACGTTGCTTAGAATAAAACCTATGAGCCCATGATGGAGGACTTAAAATAGGTGAATGAACCTTTATCAAGGGACTTTTTAGTTAAAAATCTATGAGCTTCTTCCAGGGGATTTCTAATTGGCTGATTTATATGAGCCCCCAAGAAGGAAGAAAAGAAAAGAAAAAATCCCCCCCCCACACACACACCACTTTTCCGAATTCGTACTGAGGTCCATTAATTTTGTGTACTGTTACACCTCTTATTAATAGTTACATAAGCTAAGATTGAGAAAATAAATGGCATGTATCAAGTGTATATAAAAGTGTTTTATGAGGACGTCTTTTTCAATAAACCTTTCGTTGGGGGACAAGTCAATTTGTAACACATATAAGCCCCTGATAAGAGGACGTTGCTTAGAATAAAACCTATGAGCCCATGATAGAGGACTTAAAATAGGTGAATGAACCTCTTTCAAGGGACTTTTATATTTAAGATCTATGAGCTTCTTTCAGGGGATTTTCTAATTGGCTGATTTATATGAGCCCCCAAGACGTTTGCGTTGTAGTTAGTAAAAATGTTGTGTGCTTAAGTATGGAGTAAGTTCTGTTGATGATAAAAATGACTTGAGGCGGTCGATAATGTCCAAATCAAACCGAATGACTGATTGCGCTGTGTGTTTTGAATTTTGATTTGTTTCCACAGAGCATCGTTCTGATTGAGGAGCCGAATCCAGTGCAATCTTCCCCGTCTAAATAAGGTCAGTGTATGTTTTTTTTTTTTTCCACAAACTGTCTGCCAGATGCCTGCTTTCTACATAAATGTAAATACACATATCTGTAGTCGATTTGGTGTTAATTGAGTACATCTATTTCTGGTTTTTATTTTTTCAAAAAGAGCTCGGCAACAGACTGACCGTGTAAGCTAGTTAATAAAGAGTATGTGGTTTGTTTTAATGTAACACAATTTACTATTAAGATTATTGGGTGACTTAAGGTATAATATTTCTTGAGAATAATAATAATAATAATGAAAAAAAACAACAACCCCTCCCCAACGCTGTACCGAATTTGTACTGAACTGAGAAATAATTGTATTGTTACACGCCTAATCAATAGGTATATAAGCTATAAGCCAAGGTTGAGAATATTAATGTAGAATTTAGTTTTGTTCTAAGGTGTATTGAGAATTATTTTATTATTATTATATTGAGAAATATAATATCATTGGGTGACTTACGGTTCTGAATTGGTGCCGAAAAAGCATAATTTGGTGTTTAAAGGAGGGGGGGAGGATTGTTGATAAGAATGACCAGTAGTTAGATGATGTCCGAATCAAGCTGAATGGCTTATTGCGCTCAGTGTGTTTATAAGATATTAAAATTTGAACTTTGATTTGTTTCCAGTTAAGGCAAATGAGGGTCTGAAGAAGGAGAGGACCAGACAAGCATTAGGTGCCCAGTGCATCATACTGATCGAGGAGCCGAATCCAGTGCGGTCGTCCCAGTCGAAATAAGTTCAATGTAGGTTTTTTATTTTTTTATTTTCCACTGACTCTATAACAAATGCCTGTTTGTAGTCAATGTGATGTTAATAGCGTACATCTATTTGTGGTATATATTTTAAAAACAGAGTGACGGGGTAAACTATTTGGTTGTTTAAGGAAATAGACTTATTAGGTTTTAGGTGTCCGGTCCGAAATTTACAGCGGGAGCTTGGTAATGAACAAGAGTCCAGCTCGCAATTTCAGAAACAACTGCTGGACCTGCATCTTCAGATGAAGTGAGTTCGTTCTCTAAAATCAAAGCATCATCCAGTTATGTTGACGAGACAGAACAGCCAGCTGAAGGCACAATCACTAAGAGGCCTCAAAAATAAATAGGCTTTTAGATTGGACTCAAAACACTGGTTTATTTTTACCATCTACTCTGTTTTGTTCGTCACTAATGCTTGTGATAAACTGTACCACACTCTTATGAGCATTCTGCAGTGCACAAATAAAACCCAACTCTGTTGTGGAATTCTTGGTATGTAAAGAATATTACATTAGTTCCTATTTTAATTTACTTGTGAAGAACTTTTAAGAAGAACCAGTTTAAAAACACAGAGGAGGTGCTGCAGTGACGCTCTCCCTCATTTACATTTTAAAATCGAGTTGAAATGAGAAACGATGTCGTCGTTAAATGTCGACCACCTACTTGTTTATTTTGAATAAATATCTTTTCCTCCATGTCGCAGGTTTTGTAACTACACTAGCGCCCTCCGCTGCTGACCCCGAGGAAAGACATCAACAGCTGACACTGCAGCAGTGATTTATAAAGTCACCGGAATGATCAACTTC
>JAFMOD010000430.1:0-25810 GCA_019802435.1 Corydoras maculifer
TTTTTTTTTGGACTGTGGGAGGAAACCTGAGAACCCGGAGGAAACCCACGCAGACACAAGGATATGGAAACTCCACCCAGATTGGGATTCGGACCAGGAATCCCTAGTGCTGAGAGGAGAACATGCCAACCTCTAAGTGACTGTGCCGCCCTTAATGTGTTTCAGTAGTTTCAATTCAGTAAATAAATCCAGTACCATTCAGTTTGGACACACCTCCTTCTTGTTCCACTTATTGTCTAGTTCATCAGTTCCACTACAAATGTTGTAGCCCCCCAACCCCCACAACCCTGGTACGAATAAAACATACGCATGTAGCAATATAAGCATCATGATTTTTTATGTTATACATCCCTGTAATACAGCGGCACGGTGGCTTAGTGGTTAGCATGTTCTCCTCTCAGCGCTAGGGATTCCCGGTTTGAATCCCCATCTGGGTGGAGTTTCCATGTTCACCCCGTGTCCGCATGGGTTTCCTCCGGGTTCTCCGGTTTCCTTCCACAGTCCAAAAAACATGGATCAAGTCAATTGAATTTTCCAAATTTCCCCATATAGAGTGTGTCTGTGTGAGTGAGTGTGTGCCCAGCGATAGATTGGCGCCCTGTCCTGGGCGTATCTGCCCAGCGCCCGAGACGTTCTCCCCTGGATGGGCATGGGGAACCCCCCCCCGGGACCCTAATAGAGGATAAAGCTGAAGATAATAAATGAATCCCTGTAATACATTGAGTCCAGGGATGTACACAGAAAAAAATATACTCTTAATAAAATGGAGAGGATTTTAGGAAAAGCCGGCTGAGTTTCACAGTTTAAAACGACCTAAGGTTCCAATAAAAGGAGGATGACACGTGACTGCAATGCTCTATTGACATCATTATAAATAAAGTGCATTGTATTTTCTGAGGCCTCTTGACGTCTTAAGCAGTCTTATTAATATAAAGCCACTTTTTCTCGTTTCAGCTTGAAAAGGAGCTGGTCAAAAAGCTGGACGAATATCAAGGTTGGTTTGTTCTACTGGAATAAGATATTGATTTATGTCTTGGACTTCTTCGAGTGTCCTCTGCGCGTGTCTAACGGACCAACGCTGACTGATACTTAAGCCTGTGTGAACATGTTGATTCATTCACGGCATGATATAAGCGCACGGCGTTACGACGAGGAACCGCCGGAATGGAAGACCTTACAGACTCGTGCCTGTTTTGTTTTTCTAGGTGAAATCAGCTCGTACAGGGACGAGATTGAGACAGAACTGGAGAACGCCCGACCCAAATTGAAAGGGATTTACGCCGTGTATGCCAGACAAGGTGCTTCACTTCATGCTTTATTCCCGCTGAACGTCTGTTTATGTGTTTTCTTCCATATCGCGTTTAAAGAAAACACTGATTACAGTTTGACAGCTTTGCCGTCGTTGATGTCACAACATTTCAACAGTAAATCCAATGAACAGTGTTGTCATAGTGACACTTAAGACTGAATCTTTTCAGGTCTCATGTCTTTTCTTGGTCTGTGACCTGCAACAAAGGACTGTTTCACTTAAAGTCACTACTGAGTATTACTCTAGTATTTTTGATCTAGTTAACATCCATCCATCCATCATCTTCCGCTTTATCCTCTATTAGGGTCACGGATGGGGTTCCCCATGCCCATCCAGGGGAGAACGTCTCGGGCGCTGGGCAGATAGACCCAGGACAGGGCGCCAATCTATCACTGGACACACACTCACTCAAACAAACAAACTCTATATGGGGCAATTTGGAGAACTCAATTGACTTGATCCATGTTTTTGGACTGTGGAAGGAAACCCACGCGGACACGGGGAGAACATGGAAACTCCACCCAGATAGGGATTCAAACCGGGAATCCCCAGTGCTGAGAGGAGAACATGCCAACCACAAAGCCACCGTGCCGCCTAGTTAACATACAGTACAGTCAAAAGTTTGGACACGGCCCATGTTTACTCCACTTATTGCCCATGTTCTCAGTTCCACTTCCTTTAAAGATGGACTTTGTAGTTCTACAATTCCAGACTGTAGTCCATCTGTTTGTGTTCTACAGTACATACTGTGTACTCTGTTCTAATGGTCTAAAACCCCAGTAGAACCATCACAGAGCAGGGATTATGTGGTTGGTGCATTATTCCTATCCCAGCAGTGTCACTGAGGTGGAGAAATGAAACACTAAACCCCCCCCCCACCACATCAGTGTCACTGCAGAACTGACAATAAACAATTCACCACCCAAATAATACCTGTTCTGTGATGCTCCTGACCAATAGAGAACAGAGAACCTAACGTTTGACTGTACTGTATGTGATCTGATGTGATGGGTGGAGCTGATTTACATTAAAACTAAGAAAGCAAAGATCAAACATGTTCTGTGCTGGTGATTTATTTGAAAGAAAAAAAAAATAACTAAAACATAATTTCTTTTGTTAAGATCCTCATAACGGATGTCTGTCTTTGATGACGGGGGACAATGGAGACGAGGAACAGGAAGATGAAGAGATGGAAGCCGCAGCTCAGCACCTTGACCAAGAGTTTATAAACCAGGTGCTTCCTGAGCTGGAGCGGAGCCCCCAGGGGGGTCAAGAAGCAAAGGAACGGGGGAAAGAAGCAACGAGACTGTCCAGTGGCAACACCCATGTGCCCCTAAGTTCCCTTCTGGGCCCCCTGCCTAGTGCTGCCAGCTTGGGTCTAACAGAGTCCATCCACAGCTGCATGACCGAGGATCAAGAGGATGGTGAGTGGCTTTAGTTTAGTATTCTTTACTGATCTGCCTCAGTCTTTTATATATAGTCTATACACACACACACACACACACACACACACACACACACACACACACACACACACCCACAAGAAGGTGGCATGAGTGTTACTCCACTAACTGGCGTTTGATATTAAGTGCGATATGTTAAAGCCTGTTCCTGTGTTTGAGAAATCCTATCCCGGTCTTCATTATGTCCCAGCATGTGAGTATATAAGATCCAGGGGAGAACGTTTCGGGCGCTGGGCAGATAGACCCAGGACAGGATGTCAATCTATCGCTGGGCACACACTCACTCACACAGACACACTCTAAATGGGGCAATTTGGAGAACTCAATTGAATTGATCCATATTTTTGGACTGTGGGAGGAAACCGGAGAACCCGGAGGAAACCCCCGCAGACACGGGGAGAACATGGAAACTCCACCCAGATGGGGATTCGAACCGGGAATCCCTAGTGCTGAGAGGAGAACATGCTAAGACACTGTGCCGCCAATATATATATATATACAGTAAATACTACAATGATATTTTAAAGAGGCTTGTACTATAATACATTTAAATTGCACTGTTACTGTTTTAACATTTGGATTATTGTCACGCATAATTCATTTTGAATTGAAATCGTCTTCATTGCACAGTCTGTGCTTTACGACATGCTAAATCCAGGTTCCTACGTCGTCCGATGCTGGAGCGTTGGGTTGTAGTGATGTAGCAAAGCAATGCAGATTTCCTTTACAGAGCTTCAGTGTGGGAAGTGGAAGCAGAGGAAGCAGGAATGATCAATACATCAGATCAATAACTCCTCTCCTGCTCTAAGTGACCTATAGCCAGTATCCTCTAATTAAGACTGCTGCTTGAAGAACAATCAAATTTAGATTTAGTTATTGGCTCATACATGACACAGACACCGCCATGCTCATATGTTCAGCTACAAAGCTGCATCATGTGACATTATTACAATCCATCCATTTATCCATTATCTTCTGCTTTATCCTCTATTAGGGTCACAGTGGGGTTCCCCATGCCCATCCAGGGGAGAACATTTTGGGCGCTGAGCAGATACACCCAGGACAGGGCGCCAATCTATCGCTGAGCACACACTCACTCACACACACACTCTATATGGGGCAATTTGGAGAATTCAATTGACCTTGATCCATGTTTTTGGACTGTGGGAGGAAACCGGAGAACCCGGAGGAAACCCACGTGGACACGGGGAGAACATGGAAACTCCACCCAGATGGGGATTCGAACCGGGAATCCCTAGTGCTGAGATGAGAACATGCTAAGACACAAAGATACCGTTCGCCCTCATAATTAGAATATGTAGTGTTATTATACACCTAAGAATGTTTATATGTTTTAATGAAATTATAATTAAAGTAAGCGGTTTATCTTAAGCGGTTAAAGGAATGTTAATGTTTGGACACGCCTTCTTTTTACTCCACTTATTGTCCATGTTCTCAGTTCATGGACTTTGTAGTTCTCCAATTCCAGACTGTAGTCCATCTGTTTGTGTTCTACAGTACATACTGTGTACTCTGTTCTAATGGTCAGAACCCCAGTAGAACCATCACAGAGCAGGGATTATTTGTCAGGTTCTTGTTGTTTCCTGTTCTAATGTGGAATGAAATACATGCTCATGCACTTATCTGTTAGACCAGTTGTGAATGCTGATGCTAATAGAATTAATGTTCCAGCTATATACCCATGTGGCATCTTGCTAAAATTGCCAACCTCAGCAATCATGCTGCTTTTAAGTTTAGCCCATCTTTGCACATTCTGCACTTTAATGGCAAACACTGATGCTCTGATCTGCAGCTGAAGGGAAATATCAGCTCATCTAATAATGGAAACCATTCATCGCAATTTACATAAAATAGATTGAAGGAAGTCCTCGTCAGTCAGCCCGGTAACAGTGACACGCTACAGCAGGAATGTTAAATAAACCTCTATTTCAATTTTTCTTTAAATCATTGTAAACCTTTTTACTGTCATTAAAGACACATCATGCAGATATTGCTGTCTTTGATTCATGTTTCTGAAGAATTACAGCAACAACAATTCTTACAGCACATACTGCAGCAGTCAAAAGTTTGGACACGCCCCCTTCTTGCTCCATTGTCTATTTCCTCCACTTATCATATAGATGGACTTTGTAGTTTTATAATTACAGACTGTAGTCCATCTGTGTTCTTTGTTGGTTCTCTGTTCTCTGTTGGTCAGGAGCATCACAGAACAGGTATCATTTGGGTGGTGGATTGTTTATTGTCAGTTCTGCAGTGACACTGATGTGGTGGGGGGGGTGTTAGTGTTTCATTTAAACACCTCAGTGACACTGCTAGGATACTAATAATGCACCAACCAAATACTCCCTGCTCTGTAATGCTACTATTGAAGTTCTGACCATTAGAACAGGGTAAAGTTTGTGTAGAACACAAACAGATGGACTACAGTTTGGAATTGTAGAACTACAGAGCCCATCTTTATGGTTTAATTGGAACTGAGAACATGGATGAGCAAAAAGGAGGTGTGTCCTAACCTTTGTCTGGTACTGTATGTCTGAATTGTGCTGATTTATTTGATTTGAGAAAAGTTTTCCTGTTCATGTTGATTTGATAGTAAATTTAGATTTTTCTCCATTTAATAATGACCATTGAACATAATGCAAATCTTCAATAAGACTTGTTATTCTGTGAGCTTTATGAGGTTTATAGAGCTTGTTGGTCTGGAGCTTTACAGCCCTGACTGTCTTAAGATCGTCTTGTTAGGCCGGTCAATAAATAGTCAATAAATGAATGAGCACTATTTAATTATAATTATACTCAGCCGGTACATCAGCGGCTTGTATCGATACCCGAAACATCAATGACATTGACGTGGACTTAGAAAAAACATGATTAAAAACATGATCCACTCGAGAAATGACATCTTTCAACCGACTGGCTCTGCTGGGTTTGTTCCTCTGAAGGGGTCTGAAAGTCATCCTCAGTATTAAATCTCTGCACACTGACCGGACGCTTATAAATTCTGAACCTGACTCAGCTGTCCTGTCACCGGGCTTGGTTCAGACAGTCTTCAAGCTGTTTAAATATAAACCATCGATGCCATTATCGGCAAAACCGGTCGTTTTTAATAAACTTTCTCAGTTTTCCTAATTATCGGACTCCCCTTACAAACCATTGACAGAAATTGCATAAAAACACTGAAAACAAAGCGGCTACCACTGATCAGCTTATTGATTTGCAGTGAGAATCTGTATTCATACCAAGTAGTTTTTCAAATGTCCAACCTGTGAGCACAATAAATGCTGGAAATATGAGTGAGAATATGAACTGTAAGCGTTCACTCAGGCAGCGATGCAGCAAAGCAGCTGGAAGTCATTTATTTTCAATGATAGCTAGCAGTTTTCATCAGGAAGCAATGCGATCAAAGTGGGAAGAGTTTGCAGAGAGTCAGTTAAAAAAAATAATATATATATATATATATATATATATATATATATATATGTATAGACGCATATATATGCAAATTGGAGTGGAGGAAGATTACAGGTTGATATTGAGTGAGATGAAGCTGCATCATCTTTGTTTTGTGCACTGTATGTACTGTAGACCACACACAGATGCACTACAGTGTGTAAGTCCATCTTTACAGTAAGTGGACAATAAATGGACAATAAATTGAGCAAAAAGGAAGTGTGTCCCAACTTTTTTGCATTTTAGTTTTAATGTAGATCGATAAATATGTAGATAGAATACTATATTTACAGCCAGTAGCTGTAACTGTAAAAAAAAAAAAAATATATATATATATATATATATATATATATATATATACTCCACAGCATAGAAGATCAGCATAGAACATCAGTCTGATTGAACATCTGAAGGACCCCAGTCTCCTCAGGAAATAAAGCCTGCTCTGACCTTTTTTGTGAAAGATGTCAGTGTTGCGGTGGCTTAGTGGTTTAGCATGTTCTCCTCTCAGCACTAGGGATTTCCGATTCGAATCCCCATCTGGGTGGAGTTACCATGTTCTCCCCGTGTCGGCGTGGGTTTCCTCTGGGTTCTCCGGTTTCCTCCCACAGTCCAATAACATGGGTCAAGTCAATTGAGTTCTCCAAATTGCCCCATATAGAGTGAGTGTGTGTGAGTGAGTGTGTGCCCAGTGATAGATTGGCGCCCTGTCCTGGGTCTATCTGCCCAGCGATCGAAACGTTCTCCTCTGGATGGGATCCCACGAACCTAATATAAGATAAAGTGGAAGATAATGGATGGATGTCAGTGTTGGCTGACCAGTCCAACTTTTCATCCAGGTGCAGGCCAAGGTACCTGTAGGTCTTAACCATCTCCACCTCAGCCCCTTCAATATACACAGGCTGAGTGAGTGGCCTATCCCTACGAAAGTCCACCACCATCTCCTTGGTCTTGGAGGTATTCATTAGTGGGCTATTCCTACAGCTAGCAAAGCTTTGTATTTTTCTGTGGTGTTTTGTCTTATATTTTTATTAACTTTTATTTTTACAGTCAGCTTGCACTTAATGGTGTGAAAAGGTTGTTACAATGGAAAAGTAGTGAATTACTGAAGTAGTGATGTAATAATGTGTTGTGGTTCCACTAATTAAGGACGGAATGGGTCACATGATGCATCACACTGCTTTAATAAAAAGGCATGTGATTAACAGAATGTTACTTTGCAAAATATTTTGCTGGCTTACTTCAAAATATCTGTAGTTTTAAAAGCTACACAGGAGGGGGGGGTTCATTCCTCAAACTGCCTCCTGCTTCATTTCACTTTTAGCTGAAATGTAAAAGTAAATGCTGTGAGGAACAACAAACTTCTGTAGTGCCAACTTCTCTTTACCCAAAGGCTTCCATATAACAATGAACCACAAATCCAAAGTCGAGACTCTGTGACTATTAGAATGAGATCATTACAGAGTTTGATGGTACGATTGTTATCTAAGAAATATTCATGCGGTCTTAAAGTCGCGACACACATTTATAGAATATAAACTATTTATATATCATAATGCAAACTGTTCAATGGTTATTATTAAAGGGAGAAAAATCAAAATTCACCATCAAATCAACAAGAACAGTAAAACTTTTCTAAAATCAAATAAATCAGCACAAATTAGAAATATAATACGAGACAAAGGGGTGGCACGGTGGCTTAGGGGTTGGCATGTTCTCCTCTCAGCACTAGGGATTCCCAGTTTGAATCCCCATCTGGGTGGGTTTCCTCCGGGTTCTCCGGTTTCCTTCCACAGTCCAAAAACATGGATCAAGTCAATTGAGTTCTCCAAATTGCCCCATATGGAGTGTGTCTGTGTAAGAGAGTGTGTGCCCAGTGATAGATTGGCATCCTGTCCTGGGTGTATCTGCCCAGCACCCGGTCTCCCCTGGATGGGCATGGGGAACCCCACCACGACCCTAATAGAGGATAAAGCGGAAGATAATGGATGAATGGATGGAATACAAACCAAACTATTTAGGTATAGCCTTCAGAAACACATTAAACTCAACTCAACTCAACTCAACTCAATTTTATTTATAAAGCACTTTAAAAAACAGCAGCTGCAACAAAGTGCTGTACATAGTTTAAACTTAGAATTATAAAAAGCAAACTAAACATAAATATACATGCAAAGTGAATTTAAGAACACTTTTTATAAAACTGAGTAACTTTTATTCAAATCCACATTTAAAATATTTGCATTTCACCGTCTTGCCGCCGAACAATCGTCAGAAATGGTGGTTACCATGACAACGAGCATGTTGTGTGTGTGTCCGACTCATGCCTCTCTCTGGCTCTTTTTTTTTTCGAGATACGACAAGTACAAAATCAGATCAGCATTAATTATTTTTATCTTTTGAAATTTTTTTTACAAGCCGTCTGCGACCCACCAATTTAGAATCGTTGCCTGAAAGTACATTTTCATATTATTTGAAAGAAAACTGTTGTTCTCTGTTTATTTTGTAAGAACAAAATAAACAGACAAGTGTGCTGCAAGAGGAACTTTATTTTTGTTCTGTACGAGCTGCGCCACATGGTCTGAAGTTCCAGCGACCGGCATGAATGTCGTCATGACGATGTTCAGGCATTGTTCGGATGAATTGTAATGTTTTTAATGGTGATGGATTGCACTTGTCTCTGGTGGCTATATACCATCACCATCGTCACTAAAACCCAAGCAGATGTACATTAGCACCATCTTGACCAGTGGGGTGACTTTGCTCTGAGCTTTGCACCTGCCGGCCATTTGGATTCATGCCTTTCCCTTTTGACCCTTCTATTCACCCTGCTATTCACCCTGTCATTGACCTGGCTTTGGTTGTCGACCCTCCGTGCCCGAGCCTGGCCACAACATTTAATGCGGAAGCAGCAGGTTTGTCCCTGGGGCAAATCAAGAGCTCTGCGGTGATGGAGCACAGCTGGGATTCAGACTGGAATTATGTGCTGATGACTGAAGGGGTTTATGGGCTTTTTACCAAGTGGCTGTGAGCCAATATTATTCCCCCCCCATCTTTGTCCTTTGTGCAGAGGAGGCTGATGACTCCGCACTAGCTCAAGCTTCTTAGAGTCCTCGGTAAACACGGCTTTATTGCCGTCTCCTCCACAGGAATGAATCCACCTCTGCGCAACAATGACAAAATGCACAACAGACTGCAAAATCCTGCGCCTGCAAATAACACCGTACGTGTGTGTTTGTGTGTGTGTGTGTGGGGGGGGGGGGGTTTGCATTATTCTGAATAGTTGTGGAGAAGAGAGGATTTACGTTCCACGTGTCAATGAGAAGTAAAAATAAGAAGCCGGGGAAGAGCAAAAGTGTAACGTAGACATAACAGTTGGGGACATAAGCTGAGAAATGTGAAAGGAAGTGTTTAAAATTTGTGCTTGTGTGCATTTGTGAGCACGGGCGAGCGAGCGGGGGTGACAGACGAGGCGGCGGTGTGGGGCTCCCGACTTTCTCTCTTTGGCACCCGCTGTCACCGCCTCGACAAAAAGATCTTGTCGGGAGGCAGTCGTACTGCAACAACCTCTTTTTGCTCATCAGTGCCTATTTAAAGCAGCCCCATATCTGACTGGCAGGCCACTTTTAGCCCAGTAACTAGTTCATGCATATGTAATCAAAATGTTTTTCAAGCACCGAACGGGATTGCTACGAGAGACGGACAAACCTCAGAAAAAAATCCCGCAGCATTTTCTACTCAGTCTTTAGATTTGCTTTCAAGTTGCTGTTAGAGATTTTAAGAAGAAACACAAACACACACTATATAGGGGCAATTTAGAGCAGCCAATTCACCTTGAATACATATTTTTGGACTGGAAAACCTGGAGAACATGAATCTCAGGATTCGGCTGAGATGTGAACATGGTACTGCTACCTCACGTGCCACGGAGGGGCACAGCTAGGCTAGAATGTTTCGGACACACAGGACAGAGCGCCAATCTATCACTGGGCACACACACTCTCAAGGGGCAATTTATGGGGGCAATATAGGGGCAATTTAGATAGGACAGGGTATCAGCCTCCGAGGGATGGCGCAGTGCTTAAGCTTAAAGGCAGACGGGAGGAAAATTTGCCCAGGGACTACGGATTAAAAGATTTTATTATTTGTATGGGCAATCTAGAGCAGCCAATTCACCTTAAATCTATATTTTTGGAGGGCAATATAGGGGCAATTTAGATAGGACAGTGTATCAATCCTTTGCTGGGCACAAAGTTACTCACACACATTATAGGGGCAATTTGGATGAAGCAGTTTAGAGCAGCCATTTCACCTTGAATCCATATTTTCGGACTGGAAAACCTGGAGAACATGAATCTCAGGATTCGGCTGAGATGCGAACATGGTACTACTACCCCACGTGACAAGGAGGAGCACAGCTAGGCTAGAATGTTTCAGGTGCTGGGCAAATACACCCAGGACAGGGTTCCAATCCATCACTGGACACACACACTCTAGGGGCAATATAGGGGCAATTTAGATAGGACAGGGTGTCAATCCATTGCTGGGCACAAAGTTACTCTCACACATTATAGGGGCAAGTAGGATGAGGCAATTTAGAGCAGCCAATTAACCTTGAATTCATATTTTTTATTTTTGAATACATTATTCAGACACGGGGGAGAACATGAAACACGGGATTCGGCTGAGATGCAAACATGGTACTACTACCCCACGTGCCACGGAGGGGCGTTCCATGCCCAGCTAGGCTAGAACGTTTGGGGCGCTGGGCAGATACACCCAGGACAGGGCGCCAATCCATCACTGTGCACACACACTCTCAAGGGGCATTATAGGGGGCAATATAGGGGCAATTTAGATAGGACAGGGTGTCAATCCATTGCTGAGCACTCACACACACTATAGGGGCAATTGGGTTGAGGCAATTTTAGACTGTGGGAGGAAACTGGAGAACCCAGAGGAAATCCAGATGGATACGGGGAGAACATAGAAACTCTACCCAGATGGGGATTTGAACCTGGATCCCCAGCACTGGGAGGAGAACATGCTAACCACACTGCCCCGTTTTATATATCACTATACTGCCGTTTAAATGTGTCACTCGCTGGGAGATTTTTCTGCTACTGCAGGTCTGGAAGCTGACTCAGGAACAGTGCTATCTGCTCCTCAGACTGGTGTTGGGCCGCCGCTGATGCATTGCTGGTCATTCCGCCGCACACATTCATCATACATTAGTATTCCAGGCCTGTGGGACGGTCCCTGTGTGGAACCCTGCAGCCGCCCGCGCTGCGCCATATCTAAGGCTCGCGGTTTTGACACGGCGCGTGTTGCTCAGCGTCCTTTCTCTCGCTCTCCTGACTTTGCTGTTTCTCCTTCAGTTCCGTCCTCGGTGGGGGCCGATGCTGCTGATGCTCTCCACTGCCAAAAGGCTTCAGAACCGCCGCTCACGCTTGTGCGGCTAAAATATTGATCTCACGGCTGGCGTGAGCGCGGGCAGCTGTGTGCGATTTACAGCCGTGGACCCTCGGGCCCGGGGTGAAAAGAGAGGCTGGAGCGAGGGAGTGGGTGGAGGAGGAGGGAGGGGGGATGTGTCACTGCAGATGACAGCTAGAATCAGTGGTCATTCAGCGGATGACATTCAACACGAGAGGCTGAAAAAAAGGCGAAGCCTCCCAGGGATGGTGCAGTGCTTAAGCTTAAAGGCAGACGGGAGGAAAATTTGCCCAGGGACTACGGACTAAAAGATTTTATGATTTGTAGGGGCAATCTAGTGCAGCCAATTCACCTTAAATCCATATTTTTGGAGAGCAATATAGAGGCAATTTTGATGGGACAGAGTGTCAATCCATTGCTGGGCACAAACTTCCCCACACACACTATAGGGGCAATTTGGATGAGGCAATTTAGAGCAGCCAATTCACCTTGAATCTATGTTTTTGGACTGTGGGAGGAAACCGGAGAACCTGGAGAAACCCACACAGACACGGGGAGAACATGCAAACTCGGGATGCGAACATGGTACTACTACACCACGTGACATAGAGGGACATTCCATGTCCATCTAGGCTAGAACGTTTCAGGCCTACAGGACAGGGCGCCAGTCCATCACTGGACACACACACACACACTCTCTAGGGGCAATTTAGGGGGCAATGTAGGGACAATTTCGATAGGACAGGGTGTCAATCCATTGCTGGGCACGAAGTTACCCACACACACACACACTATAGGGGCAATTTGAATGAGTCAATTTAGAGCAGCCAATTCACCTTGAATCCATGTTTTTGGACTGTGGGAGGAAACCGGAGAACCTGGAGAAACCCACGCAGACACAGGAAGAACATGCAAACTCGGGATGCGAACATGGTACTACATCACGTGATGTAGGGAGGGACGTTCCATGTCCATGTAGGCTAGAACGTTTCAGGCCCCCAGGACAGGGCGCCAATCCATCACTGGACAAACACACTCTCTAGGGGCAATTTAGATGGCAATATAGGGGCAATGTCGATAGGACAGTGTGCTGGGCACAAGGTTCAAAGTTACCCACACACACTATAGGGGAAATTTGGATGAGGCAATTTAGAGCAGCCAATTCACCTTGAACCCATGTTTTTAGACTGTGGGAGGAAACCCATGCAGACATGGGGAGAACATGCAAACTTGGGATTCAGCTGAGATGCAAACATGGTACTATTACGCCACGTGCCTCTGAGGGGCATTCCATGCCCAGCTAGGCTAGAATGTTTCGGGCCCCCAGGACAGGGCGCCGATCCATCTCTAGGGGCAAAGTAAAGGGCAATATAGGGGCAATTTAGGCAAAGCCTCCAAGGGATGGCGCAGTGCTTCACCTTAAAGGCAGACGGGAGGAAAATGTGCTACGGAATGAAAGAAGCGACTCCCTCACAGCTCGGATGCCCCTGTGGTATCGGGATTCTGAAGGTTTCCGGCGTAGTCGCCATACAGAATGCTAATTACAAACGTGGGTCCTTACGAACTCCCGCTTCCCTCACGGATCAATCCCACATGTGCCACTGACGGAGGAAAGAAAACATCTTTTCAAATCTCAGCATACACAAGTTCAGTTCTCATGAATTTTTAACCTCGCTGAATTTATCGAGGGCAGGGTGGAAGCGGCACCCAAGAAGCCCCCGCCCCCCCGACTGTGTCAGAATTCAGTTTCAGCAGCCGAGCGTGCCAGGCGTGCGCTGGAGTAACTGACAGATATGAGAACGGTTAGCAACCAGGTTCTGCCAGAGTAGCAGTGTGAAGGGAAAGAGTTCATTACAGTCACAAGCTTCGTAAGGGATGCTGCTGTTAATAACAAGCTCGTGTGTGTGTGTGTGTGTGTGTGTGTTTGTGTTTGTGTGTGTGTGTGTAAGTGTATAAGTGTTTATAGTCTATATATAGCTCATCTCATTATTTTACTCTTAATCCTATATACTAGGGTCGCGGGCGGGCAGTCCCCATATCCATCCAGGGACGAACAAACTCACTCACACAGAGACACACACACACTATATGGGGCAATTTAGACTTACCTTGAATCCATGCTTTTTTATACTGTGGAAGAGGTCCCCAGAGCTTATAGACTACGGCGCATGTTTTGGCGGGGTGGTGGGGTGGGGGTGGGGTGGGGGGGCATTTTCCATGCCCATCCAAAGAACATTTCGGGCGCAAGGCAGGTACACCCAGAACAAGATGCCAATCTATCCCTTGGCAGACACACTATATTGGGGTAATTTCGAGCATGCGGTTTACCTTGAATCTATGTTTTTGGACTGTGGGAGGAAACCATAGAACCCGGAGGAAACCCATGCAGACACGGGGAGGACATGAAAGCTCCCAGATTGGTATTCGAACCTGGATCCCGAGGTGGATGTGCCACCATAAGTGTCATTGTGGGGACAAGGGTTTAGCCATGTTCCACATAATGCATAAAAGCCAGTGTGTGTGTGTATATATGTGTGTGTGTGTGTGTGTGTGTGTGTGTGTGTGTGTGCTGTATGGAAGTTTTCTTTCTCTCAGCGGATGCTTCTGATAAACAGTGAGCAGGAGCCGACTGCCGTGACATTTACTCTTATTTTATCTCATCTAAAGCTTTGTCCTTACAACCCAAACAGTGGGAGCAGGTGGTGAGGGCTGGGAGGACTTCAGAAGGTTATGGACCATATTGCACTGCGTTTCTCTAGCATGCCTTTAATCATTCATTCATTCATTATCTCCCGCTTATCCTCTATTAGGGTTGCAGNATGCTTCTGATAAACAGTGAGCAGGAGCCGACTGCCGTGACATTTACTCTTATTTTATCTCATCTAAAGCTTTGTCCTTACAACCCAAACAGTGGGAGCAGGTGGTGAGGGCTGGGAGGACTTCAGAAGGTTATGGACCATATTGCACTGCGTTTCTCTAGCATGCCTTTAATCATTCATTCATTCATTATCTCCCGCTTATCCTCTATTAGGGTTGCAGGTGGGGTTCCCCATGCCCATCCAGGGGAGAACGTCTCGGGCGCTGGGCAGATAGACCCAGGACAGGGCGGCAATCCATCGCTGGGCACACACTCACTCACACAGACACACTCTATATGGGGCAATTTGGAGAGTTCAATTGACCTTGATCCATGTTTTTGGACTGTGGGAGGAAACCGGAAAACCCGGAGGAAACCCACGCAGACACGGGGAGAACATGGAAACTCCACCCAGATGGGGATTCGAACCGGGAATCCCTAGTGCTGAGAGGAGAACATGCTAACCACTAAGCTACCGTGCCGCGCCTTTAATCATATTATAGAATAATAATGTACAATACGGTGAATAGTACTTTCTAGTGAATGACCTGCAAAAATCTATTCCCACAAAATATTAACTGTAAGTATAATTGTGTTATTTTAGGTTTAGTTAGTTTAGTTTAGTTTAACAGGGTTAGCTTAAGGACAGTGACAGGAATGGGTATGAACGATACAGTCATAAATTTATTTGATAGTTTCTTTAACCTGTTTTGTGGATGTGGGAGTTTTGTGGATCTGGAGTGAACTCGTGTCAAATCAAATCAAATCAGGTTTATTGGTCACATGCGTAGATATACATGGTACAGCCAGCAGTGAAATTCTTACCCGACATCGCCACATAAAGTTAAAAAGAATAAAATAGAATTAAGATAAATAAAAAAAAATACAGTAAAATGAACTCTGTATTTACACTGTGCAAAAGAAGAGAAATGGTACAGTTATGGCACTGTAACAGATGTAAACTAGAATGATCTCATAAGTCCCAAGAGTTATGATAAAAGTGACTTGTGCATCTATGTGCAAGTAATGCAGTGCAGGGTTAAAAGTTGTCAGAGTGATGAGGGTGTTGTGGGTGGGAGTGTGTCCGTTTAGTCCTGGTTCAGGGTCCGAATTGCCGTTGGGAAGAAAGTCCTCCTCATCCTCTCTTTTCCTTCAGGACACGAAAACGCCGTCCTGATGGCAGTAGGGTGAAGTACATCTTATCTACTGCCTAATCCAGTAGGGGGCGTTTTGGGCGCTGGGAAGGCACACACACAAAGCAGCTAATTCCCCTTAAATCCTTACCTTAAATTTTTTTCCTTTGGGAAACTAGAGAACCCGGAGGAAACCCACGCGGACACGGGGAGAACATGGAAACTCCACCCAGATTGGGATTCGAACCGGGAATCCCCAGCATTGAGAGGAGAACATGCTAAACACTGCACCACTGTGCCACCCCGTCATGTGAATCATTAAGTACATATATACATTTACATTTACATTTAGTCATTTAGCAGACGCTTTTATCCAAAGTACATATATAGATAGGGTGATGCTGGCAGCGCGGTGGCTTAGTGGTTGGCATGTTCTCCTATAATCGATGGGGATTCCTGGTTTGAATGCCAATGTGGGTGGAGTTTCCATGTTCTCCCCGTGTCTGTGTGGGTTTCCTCCGGGTTCTCCGGTTTCCTCCCACAGTCCAAAAACATGGATCAAGTCAACTAAATTCTCCATAATTGCCCCATATAGAGTGTGTCTGTGTGAGTGTGTGTCCAGTGATGGATTGGCGTCCTGTCCTGGGTGTATTTGCCCAGCACCCGAACCCCCCCCCCCCGTGACCCTAGGAGAGGATAAAGCGGAAGATAATGGATGGATGGATGGATGGATGGAGGTGATGCTGCTGCATGCTGACTGACGCTCTGACATGAAGCAGTGCTAAAAACACGTTAAAGTCATTTGCGGTAATGAGCGCTGATGAAAAGGACAAATTAGCTCAGATAGATCACAGACTGCAGCTTCGCTTCATCACTTTAAATAAATCTTAATTCAATAAAGCGTTCTTCATATCCATTAGCGACCGATGCTTTATTAAACTCCGAGTCTATTTTTAGAATTCAGAAGCGTGAGGAACCTGCGGAATCCTCAGTGTCTGCAGAGCTGTGGCACTGTTAACTGTTCCAACGGTACGCCGTGTCACGGCCATCAGAGGGTCGCGCAGCTTTTAAAAATAGCCTTGAATGCAATCAGTCAGTGATTTCGTTTATGGTCGTCTCATTACAATTACCACCACAATTCGTTAAATAGTTTTTTCACAAAGCAACTAAAGAGCTGCAATCTTTTACAGAAGCACTATGAAGAAAAACAACAAAGTACGAATAATGTTCACATGATTAATAAAAGAGTTATTATGCAAATTAGTTAACACGCCAATTCTTGTTGTGCTTCGAAATATTCAGCTGCTTTTATTTAAAATTATATACACATCCACCTCTCAGCTCTAGGGATTCCTGGTTTGAATCCCAATCTGGGTGGAGTTTCCATGTTCTCCGTGTCTGCATGGGTTTCCTCCGGGTTCTCCAGTTTCCTCCCACAGTCCAAAAACCTGGATCAAGTCAATTGAGTTCTCCAAATTGCTTCATATAGAGTGTGTCTGTGTGAGTGAGTGTGTGCCCAGCGATAGATTGGCGCCCTGTCCTGCGTGTATCTGCCCAGCGTTTGAGATGTTCTCCCCTGGATGGTCATGGAGAACCCCCCCCCACGACCCAAGTAGAGGATAAAGCGGAAGATAATAGAACGTATGGTTGAATCTCCCCGGAGATAGATTGCCCCCCCTGTCCTGGGTGTATCTTTCCAGTGCCTGAAATGTTCTCCCCTGGATGGTCATGGGACCACCCCCCCCACCCCCCGCGACCCTAGTAGAGGATAAAGAGGAAGATAATGGATGGCTGTATGGGTGAATCACATGACTCATTATATAATTTTGATAATATAAAGTCAGCTACCCATGGAGTTTCCATGTTCTCCCCCTATCCGTGTGGGTTCCTCCGGGTTCTCCGGTTTCCTCCCACAGTCCAAAAACATGGATCAAGGTCAATTGAATTTTCCAAGTTGCCCCATATAGAGTGTGTCTGTGTGAGTGAGTTTGTGCCCAGTGATGGATTGGCGTCCTGCCCTGGGTGTTTCTGCCCAGCGCCCGAAACGTTCTCCCCTGGATGGGCATGGGGAACTCCCCTCCCCCCTGCGACCCTAATGGAGGTTAAAGCAGAAGGTAATGGATGGCTGTATGGTTAAATCACATGACTCATTATATAATTTGACCCCCACTGACTTTAATCATTCAGACTTTCCGTCTGCAGCTGGATGTTTGTGTCCTGCCTCGGCGTGCGCTGCGTTTGCCGTTCAGTGGAGATGTCCCACAGCTCCAAATAGCTATTTTTTCAGGCTCCCCCCGCTCAGATCTCCAGCTCGGTGCCACTTTGTATTCCACATGATCCAAGAATCTCCGACTAAATTACACACTGTGGAAAGTTGCTCTGCCGCTGATGCTCGTCCTTCATTATACCCAGCGTTCAGGCCGAAGCGCTCCGTCGCGTCTTCGGTTCCATGCGTTTGTGGCGGGCTCGGCTCTGACCCCGCTTGACTCCCATCCATTTGAACCCATCTGCCGCTAAGCTGAAGCCTAATTGCACCTTCCTCCTTCCTCATGCAGCGCCTGTTTTCTCTGCAGTCGCGCCATCCATGAAGCTGGAGGGATCTGCTCGGCTGGGTTTGATGTGACAGCCACTGCCAGCCCCGTCACCTGCATCATGCTGCGTTTGTGTTATTGTACCACTGTCAGCGCACAACGATCTGTTTGCGCCGTATCCTAAATATATCCCATGTTCACTTACCAAGGAAAATTACAGGTGCCGGTTGGCCGTGTTGGAAGGATGAATGTCCAGTCGGGAGCGACGGGGTCAAAAGAACGCATTTATCCATTTACTATAAGATCTATATCGGCTTTGTTTTCTAATTTAAATCCTATTGCTTGCCACAGGGGGCGGCACGGTGGCTTAGTGTTTAGCATGTTCTCCTGTGAGCGCTAGGGATTCCCAGTTCGAATCCCCATCTGGGTGGAGTTTCCATGTTCTCCCTGTGTCCGCATGGGTTTCCTCTGGGTTCTCTGGTTTCCTCCCACAGTCAAAAACATGGATCAAGTCAATTGAGTTCTCCAAATTGCCCCATATAGAGTGTGTCTGTGTGAGTGTGTGCCCAGTGATAGATTGGCGTCCTGTCCTGGGTGTGTCTGCCCGGCACCCGAGACGTTCCCTAACGTCCCGGCGACCCTAATAGAGGATAAAGTGGGAGGTAATGAATAAATGAATGAATGCTTGCCACAGTAAGGGGGTGGGGTGGTGGGGTTCCCCATGCCCATCCAGGGGAGAATGTTTCGGGTGCTGGGCAGATACACACAGGACAATCTATCACTGGGCACACACTCACTCACACATACACACACTCTATATGGGGCAATTTCTTGTTGCGTGTAGTTGATGGATAGCTGAAAGATGTAGGTATTGTGGGGGACCTACCTGTGGAGATGGATGTTGACAGGCTGGGGATGGTAACCAGCTTTGGGGATTGCAGGATCTGCTCAAACCTTTGACCATCTGATAATAGCGCTCTCTGTGTCGTGGATGCTGATAACATCGCGCACCGATGCTCATGTTACATAATGAGAAACGCTCACAGTCCTGGTGATGTCAAACCGAGCCGCACATGAGCAGAAGCCCTGATTGACAGTGATGGATTCCCAGTGTGTGACATCAATTTATGCGAGCTATTCAAAAGGCAGTTGTGGCTGGTAATTGTTCCATCGCTATCGTGGTACGATGTTGGCTTTATGACAGCCCTTATTTTTGTGATCACTATCTCAGCCCCTGTATCTGCAACATCGCCGCTCCACAAACGCGGGACGGGAATCGAAGATAATTGACACATCGTGACCCAGTTTCACGGCTCGGCACTCATGTAAAAACGACCCCGCGTTGGAACCGATACGTTTCCATAGCCGTACCCCATTGTTCTCTTTAAGCCTCGACTTCCACTCGCGGGTCCTTGTGTGTGTGTGTGTGTGGGTGGGTGGGTGTGTTAGTGAGTACCCGCATGTGTGTCGGTCAAGGCGGAGGCACGGAGCAGTTTGGTTAATGAACATCTGCGGAGGTCCTGAACTGCGGAAGCTGGTCTAATTTACAGCAATATCACAGGTTCCCCCCCTCAGTGCTACCTTTACTAATTATCAGTAACGACGGTTTTTTCTGCCACTGAAGCGTCTGCTGAAGGCTTCCCCTGATCCTACGCTCACAGTGGAACAAAGAGGTGGAGTTCTGGTTGGAGATGGAGATTATTGGGGTCACAGACCTTTTACTGCAATAATGCAAACAGTAAACAGTGTATATATAGCATAATTATATATGAACAGTTACTATAGTGTGTGGGCGGCACGGTGGTTTAGTGGTTAGCATGTTCTCCTCTCAGCTCTAGGGATTCCTGGTTCGAATCCCCATCTGGGTGGAGTTTCCATGTTCTCCCCATGTCCATGTGGGTTTCCTCTGGGTTCTCCGGTTTCCTCCCACAGTCCAAAAACATGGATCAAGTCAATTGAATTCTCCAAATTGCCCCATATAGAGTGTGTCTGTGTGAGTGAGTGTGTGCCCAGTGATAGATTGGCGTCCTGTCCTGGGTGTATCTGCCCAGGGCCTGAAACGTTCTCCCCTGGATGGGCATGGGGAACCCCCCCCACGACCCTAATAGAGGATAAAGCGGAAGATAATGGATGAATGAATGAATGAAGCCCTGATGGTGTGGTGTAAGATAGCAATGACCCACACAGAGGAAACCCACGTGGACACGGGGAGGACATGGAAACTCCACCCCCCCCCCCCCCAAGGGCCCTAATAGAGGATAAAGCGGAAGATAATGGATGGATGAATAGTGTGTGCAAATAAACAGCAGTGAAACTTTCATCCATCCATTCATTATCTCCCGCTTTATCCTCTATTAGGGTCGTGGGGGGGGTTCCCCATGCCCATCCAGGGGAGAATGTTTCAGGCGCTGCCCAGATACACCCAGGACAGGGCGCCAATCTATCACTGGGCCAGCAAAGGAACTAATAATCATAATTATAATGATTTGTAAATAAACAATAAACACATTAAGGGTGGCTTAATGGTTGGCATGTTCTCCTCTCAGCCCTAGGGATTCCCAATTCGAATCCCAATCTGGGTGGAGTTTCCATGTTTTCCCCGTGTCCGCATGGGTTTCCTCCGGGTTCTTCACTTTCCTCCCACAGTCCCAAAAACATGGATCAAAGTCAATTGAATTCTCCAAATTGCCCCATATAGAGTGTGTATATGTCTGTGTGAGTGTGTACCCAGTGATATATTGGCACCCTGTCCTGGGTGTATCTGCCCAGCGCCCGAAACGTTCTCCGCTGGATGGGCATGGGGAACCCCCCCGCGACCCTAATAGAGGATAAAGCAGAAGATAATAGATGGAATTGTGATTGGCCCTAGGAAGAAAATTCTAAACGGCCCATATATTTTTCATGCATCAGGAATCAAGTGTCCTGATATTAGGCAACTCAATACAGTGTCCATTGTTGTGATTAGCAGGTTCTTCCTTTATGCCTTCATCAGAGCTTACAGTGAACTAAGGCATCACTGATGTAGCACCATAATAAATCAAAACATAATAACCAGGTCCCTGCATATCATCCCACTTATTAGGACATGTTGACTTCAGTCCTATCCCAGTGCAAGCATTTCATGTATAGCGTCAGTCTGTGTATTATTTAGACCAGCAGTCAGAAGGTTTTTACCACAGCTGATGTTGGTGACACCGTTTACTCGGCTTGTCCTTGGTGTCAGTCTCTACTTCCGGGATGCAATTAGCACCATGTTGCTTTGAGCTTTATCTCAACACCGAGGACAATGACTATAGAAATATACAGTGAATGTGTCCCAACAGGAGGTTACGTGATTACTGGAGACAACGTGTTCCAAAGCTCGTAATGCTTTAAACATTGAAGACAGTTTAGTTTTACTAGGCGAGTAATGGTTTTCTTATTGTTTTTTGATTACTGTTAACTACTTGGTCCTAGTGTATATGAGGAAGCGTTTAATTCCTGAATAATAAAGCTGATGTACAGTCAGTGTAATTTTGTCGGTCTCGTGGATATTAGCATATAGTATAATCAGCAAGTAGCACACTGTAAAGAAGCTTTTAATCCATGGGATTTGAATTCTCATATTATCATATTAATAATGCAGCACTGTGGTTTACAGCCGACGGCGCGTCTGCCATGACGCCTGCTCATCTCTTCTGGTTGTTACATATATTTATTAACATTATTAAAGTGTAGCAGACACACAGAGGGTCATTTGTGTGTGGAGTAGGGATGAGACGATGAAAGAATTTTTTTTTTGCGATTAAATATGATTAAAAAGGTCTTTAGACCAACTCACAAAAATAAAGTTCCACTTGCAGCACAAAAAAGGGTTTGATTCATAAATGTGTTCATTTATCCATTATCTTACGCTCTATCCTCTACTAGGGTCGCAGGGGGGAGGGTTCCCCATGCCCATCCAGGGGAGAACGTTTCGGGTGCTGGGCAGATACACCCAGGACAGGACACCAATCTATCGCTGGTCACACACTCACTCACACTGACACACTCTCTATGGGGCAATTTGGAGAACTCAATTGACCTTGATCCATGTTTTTGGACTGTGGGAGGAAACCGGAGAACCCAGAGGAAATCCACGCGGACACGGGGAGAACATGGAAACTCCACCCAGATGGGGATTGGAACCGGGAATCCCTAGCGCTGAGAGGCGAACATGATAAACACTAAGCCACCGTGCTGCCCTTAATGTGTTTATTGAAAACTCCCGTGACGTAATCCAGTTTTTAAAGTGAACACTGATCGCTGAGTTACAGGGTTCCGGTTTCTCTAATAAGTAAAATATACCATCTAGTGGCCATATTAGTTTATAAAAAACTGCTGCAACAGGCTGTAACTGCACGTTATGTTCATGATTATTTCTTCGACATTAATTGTAATATCAAAATCTGTAATCGTCTCATACCTAGTGAGGGGAGATGGACCCACTCTGAGATAAACTGGTCTCGTGTTGACAGAAGGTTTTCCAAATTTAATTCCGTATTAAATAAAATTCCGGCGGCACGGTGGCTTTGTGGTTATCACGTTCGACTCTCAGCGCTAGGGATTCCCGGTTCGAATCCCCATCTGGGTGGAGTTTCCTTGTTCTCCCCGTGTCTGCGTGGGTTTCCTCCGGGTTCTCCGGTTTCCTCCCACAGTCCAAAAACATGGAACAAGTTAATTGAATTCTCAAAAATTGCCCCATAAAGAGTGTGTCTGTGTGAGTGAGTGTGTGCCCAGCGATGGATTGGCGCCCTGTCCTGGGTCTATCTGCCAGGCGCCCGAGATGTTCTCCCCTGGATGGGCATGGGGAACCCCACCACGACCCTAATAGAGGATAAGCGGGAGATAATGAATGAATGAATAAAATTCCAGCTGAAAGCTTGTTTTAGTCAGCGGACTGATTTCCGTTTTCTTTGAGGAGAGGGACGGAGCTGAATCATGTGCTCTGCTGATAATAACTGTATCATGCTCTGAGGTGTTTTCTGGGTTAATGGGAAAGCTTGCCCAGAAAAGCGGATAATCCATTTTTGTTTCCTCTAAATGTCATCTGTCTGTTGGCCGGAGACACCTTTCAGTGGTGTGTTTTAAAAGGGTAAGGTTGCTCCCTGCATCAAAGGAACAAAGCCTGCTGGTGTTTACTGTCTGCTTTTATCTTTCTGTGTCTGCAGACCAGAAGTCTGAAAGCGGGGAGCTTGATCTCGATGGCATCGACGAGAACGAGATCGAAAAGGTTTTTGTAGTTTGTTATATTACAAATATACTAATTATCAGGTGACTTTTTAATGTCTTATTAAATATACGATATAAAAAGATATTTGTACTGTATTTCATTATTTATTTCCATTATCTTTTGTAATTGTGGTTTTTATGGTAATCTGTAGTTGGCACGATTCAACTTTTAAACATTCTGGGTTTTAACTTTATTTATTTAAAAAGGGCAGCATGGTGCTTAGTTAGCACGTCCGCCACTCAGAACTAGGAATCCAGGTTCGAATCCCGATTTGGGTGGAGTTTCCATGTTCTCCCCATGTCTGTGTGGGTTTCCTCCGGGTTCTCCAGTTTTCTTCCACAGTACAAAAACATGGATTCAATAGTGAATTGGCTGCTATAAATTGGCCCATCTTGATTGCCCCAATATAGTGTGTGTGTGTGTGTGTGTGTGTGTGTGTGTGTGTGTGCGCATGTGCAGCAATAGGCAATAAAAAAACCCCTCGACACATCAGTGTCACTGCAGAACTGAAATTCAACCCAAATGATACTTGTTCTGTGATGCTCCTTACCAACACAGAACAGAGAACCTAACAAAGAACACAGATGGACTACAGTCTGTAATTATAAAATTACAAACTCCATCTATATGATAAGTAGAGGAACTAGATAATGGTTCGAATCCCAAACTGGGTGGAGTTTCCATGTTCTCCCCGTGTCCGCGTGGGTTTCCTCCGGGTTCTCCGGTTTCCTCCCACAGTCCAAAAACATGGATCAAGTCTATTGAATTCTCCAAATTGCCCCATATAGAGTGTGTGTGTGTGAGTGAGTGTGTGCCCAGCGATAGATTGGCATCCTGTCCTGGGTGTATCTGCCCAGCGCCTGAAACGTTCTCCCCTGGATTGGCATGGGGAACCCCCCCTGCGACTCTAATATAGGATAAAGCGGAATGGATAATGAATGTATGGATAGAAAATGGTGCAGGAAGGGGCGTGTCCAAACTTTTGACCGATCCTGTATTTATTAATCACAGAATGTGATATAGAATTGTCATTAAAACAACGTTTATTTTTGCAATTGGAGATCGTGGCAACAATTTCAAGACAGGAGAATAAAGTTTTCTTGAAACTGTGTATGTCTTGTGTACTAAACTCCTTTGCCGTGGTGTTCCTGCCTCTCTGTGTAGTACATTCTGAATGAGCGGGAGGTGCAGGCGAAGACCGAGCTGTGGATGAAGCAGAATGAGGATTATCTGAGGGAGCAGAGAGGTACGGAAAAGAGAGATCAGCTATAACACACTCATTAACACACTTCAGCTGCGCACTGCAGATGGCTCTTAGCCCAGCAGGTGTGAGACCCAATGAAGGAAAAGTCTGCGGTAAAAATTGGCTTTAATGAACGGAGGAGGTTCGTTTGCGCTATAAACTCACTCATTAATACAGATGAGCACCTCAGATTTTTATATTTGAGAGAATCACTCGTTTTTTAAATGTCAGAAATCAGGAATCACATCAAAATAGAGCAGCAGATATTAATATTGCGTTTGCTTTTCAGAATTAATTCAATAAAAGTGTTAGAGCTGCATTAATCAATTCACCGCTTCCGTTTCAGTCACCTCTTTGATGTTCTGTGATGTCATTGAAAATGACGCATCAACTTATAATTTACACAGTGAGGTTTATACAGCAGCTGCAGCCAAGCTTCACACCAAATCACTGATGATAAGGAGTTTAAAGGTGTAAACGGATTGAATGCCTGAGATAATTCAGATTCTCAACAGATATTAAGCAGATTATCTCATTTATATCTTAATTTGATTTCAGACCGGGTCTTTTTTTGGTTCTTAGAACCATAGTTTCCTGTATCTGCACTGCATAGACTAAGAAAGATCAACATTTAACTCTATTTTTTTACTGTTAAAGCTTTTAGTGTAGTTTTATTAACCTGTCATAACCTGCCAAAACCTGTCACAACCTGCCACAACCTGTCACAACCTTCCATAACCTGTCACAACCTGCCATAACCTGTCACAGCCTGTCCTAGCCTTTCACAACCTGTCATAGTCTGTCACAACCTTCCATAACCTGTCACAACCTTCCATAACCTGTCACAACCTGTGACAACCTGTGACAACCTTTCATAACCTGTCACAACCTGTCACAACCTGCCATAACCTGTCACAACCTGCCAAAACCTGTCATAACCTGTCACAACCTGTAATAACCTGTCACAACCTGTCGTAACCTGTCACAACCTGTCACAACCTGTCCTAGCCTGTCACAACCTGTCCTAGCCTGTCACAACCTGTCATAGCCTGTCACAACCTTCCATAACCTGTCACAACCTGTCACAACCTGTCACAACCTGCTATAACCTGTCACAAC
>JAFMOD010000430.1:32005-57108 GCA_019802435.1 Corydoras maculifer
AGATGGATGGATGTACACACCCCCCCCCCCCGTGACCCTAATAGAGGATAAAGTTTAAGATGATGAATGGATGGATTAAAAACCCCAAAAAAGGTACATTAACAAATGCCATCATTTGGCTTTTATTACCTTTCGAGAAGGTTTTCTATCTTTTTCTGAAGATGGCTTTCATATCAAGCTTCCATTTGCCTGCAACAATGAGACCTATGATTAAAATATAAACGTTAGCTCAGCATCAGCTTTGAAGAGCCGATGTGGGTTAAAGTCATTGTTTCCACTTGACGACTGAGGTCCACTTGGCTTGGCAGCAGATCCAGCGCCGCTTACCCAGCATCACTGGTTTGGCTGTTATTCCCGTGACAGCAGAATCCACATGCAGCTTTTCCAAACTGAGCCCAGCCATCATTTCTAAGCAACCAGTTGTGGAGTGTGGCACACAGTTGGTCCTGAGCCCGGTCCATGCCATTAAATCTGCACAGCTTGCCTAGGACCCAGACAGCATTCCAGGGTGTCTCATTGTCTCGTTTTGTTGAAGCACAGCCATCAGAGCTGCAGTAGCCCCTGTGACCTTCCTTACTACCCTGTGACACAGAAGTAAAAGGAGACGGGGCAGTTAAGATGAAGATAATCAGAGATAATACTAAACAGAGGAAGACGACCTTATAATTGACTGCATTATACCCCAGTCACTTCTGTAACACTTGCCCCACACAGTATCCCCTTAATTTAAATACCCAATAGCATCGGAGTCAACTGTGTTAATTTCAGTATTCATGTTTAACATGGGGTGGCTTAGTGTTTAGCATGTTCTCCTCTCAGCACTCTCATTCCTGCTTTGAATCCCAATCTGGGTGGAGTTTCTATGTTCTCCCCGTGTCCACGTGGGTTTCTTCCGGGTTCTCCGTTTTCCTCCCACAGTCCAAAAACATGAATCAAGGTGAATTGAAACCTCCAAATTGCCCCATATAGAGTGTGTGTGTGTGTGTGTGTGAGAGTGAGTATGTGCCCAGTAATAGATTGGAGCCTTATCCTGGGGGTATCTGCCCAGCACCCGAAATGTTCTCCCCTGGATGGGCATGGGCCTAGTGGACCCTACTGACCCTAGCGAACCTAAAAGAAGATAAACCGGAAAATAATGGATGGATGTATAACATGGTGCAGCACGGTGGCTTAGTGGTTAGCATGTTCTCCTCTCAGCACTAGGGATTCCTGCTTCGAATCCCAATCTGGGTGGAGTTTCCATGTTCTCCCTGTGTCCGCGTGGGTTTCCTCTGGGTTCTCCGGTTTCCTCCCACAGTCCAAAAACATGGACCAAGGTAAATTGAGTTCTTTAAATTGCCCCATATAGAGTGTGCCTGTGTGAGTGAGTGTGTGCCCAGTGATAGATTGGAGCCCTGTCCTGGGTGTATTTGCCCAGCGCCTGAAACGTTCTCCCCTGGATGGGTATGGGAAACCCACCCCTCCTGTGACCCTAATAGAGGATAAAGCGGAAGATAATAGATTGATGGTTGTATAACATGTTACTAACTGAATCTCCCTCTGAATTCATCATCCATCTTGCGATTCGGTCCGAAGCGCGTCCCCTGGCTCGGCCGAGGCTAAATGGCTTGGGTCAGCAGCAGGTGAAGCACATGGTGTACAGTTAGCAGTCTGGCTCTAAAAGGCCATTTGGTAAGCCCTCTGAGCTTTGCCGTCTTGCTTTTCCATCTGCTCTTCAGGTGCTGAGGGAGACGGGCTCCGTCACATGGCACGCTGCTCGACTTCTCCCACTCGTTTCCATTCCTTAAATCCGGGCCTGTGCTAGTCAGAGGTCCTCTGTGTGGTGGTGGTTGTGTGCATGCAGGCTGACGTGAGTGGAGGTGGCGGAAGAGCTCCTCTCTTCATCACTGGGCTTGGGGTTGCAATCTCACTGTCATCCTGACCCGATGCAACAAAGGGCATCTCAGTGGCAGTCAGAACTGTTACCAGTACACATGAAGAGAAAATTGGTACTTCCTTTACAGCCACTCGGCAGCATGTCACATTCTTTGTGTGCAGTCAGTTTAGGGCATGCTCACTCCCACACACTGTTTTGTTCACTCGGAGGCGGGGGGGGGGGGGGGTTAGCAGCCTCCAAACTACATGCTTATGAATATCACAGTGATTCACCAGGCCATCGGGCCCAGGTCCCCCACCGTCAGTCCATGGGGCAGGTTGTTATGCGTTATGCTTTCAAGGTAGTTAAAGTTAAACACAATGTCCATCTATTTGTACTGTGGCATTAGGTACAAGTCACTGACTCTGGCCTACAGAACCATTTTTGGATCTGCCCCTCTTATCTTCACTCTATATTTTTAAAATACACTTCGCTTCAGTGAGGATCGCCCCCTGGTGATTCCGGACTATAAGGCGCACCTAAAAGCCAAAAATTTTCCCAGAAATCGGACGTGCGCTTTATAACGCCTTATACGTGTACGGAGTTCCAAAATCGCGGCGGGGGAGTTACGCCACCGTCTGTGAATGGATTGTGGATGCCTGTGCTGAGGTTTCTGCTGTAACCGTTGTCCGAGCTTTCACGAAAGCTGGCATCATTGCAGAACAGCCGCCTGGCGACGAGACTGACTCAGACATTGATGAGGGGGAACCCGGAGTGCAGCTTTTTAATTCAGACACAGAAGATGAGGAACTTTGATGGATTTGTGGGAGAAGAGTGATTAAAAATAATGTGTGTTTTGTTAAGTAGTAGAATAAACCTCAATTATAAATCACCATTTTGCATCCTTTACTTTTCTTGTAGATTGTATGTTTTAGCAAGTGCCTTATAATACGGTGCCGTACAGAATAAGTACCGTACAGAAGTAGAGTCCGTAAATGAGACTGCGCCTTATAGTACGGTGCGTCTTATACGTGGGTCAAATACAGAAATAGACCCCGTAATTCAGACTGCGCCTTATAATACGGTAGTAACTTTTGACTTGTAATGTTCTCATTTGTAAGTCGCTTTGGATAAAAGCGTCTGCTAAATGACTAAATGTAAATGTAAATCTATTTAATCCTCTACTGGGGTGGGGGGGTTTCCCCTTGCACATCCAGGGGAGAACGTTTTGGGCACCCTGTCGTGGGTGCCAATCTACTGCAGGCACACACTCACTTACACAGACACACGGACACTATATGGGGCAATTTGGAGTCACCTTGAAGAATCTGGCTTAACCCCACACACACATGGGGAGAACATGGAAACTCGTGAGAAGCTAGATCCCCAGCGCTGAGAGCCCAATGTGCTCACCGCTATCGGGACGGTCGTAGGCTTGTAGTTAAGAAGCAAGCCTTGTGACCTGAAGGCTCCTGGTTCGATGCCCAATCCCATCAATATATTGCTCCCTGGGGGCCGTGTACAAGGCTGCCCACCCAACATTATGGGCATATGTGATCACGTCATTCAGTATGTGTGTGTGTATGTATGTGTGTGTGTGTGTGTGTGTGTGTGTGTGTGTGTGTGTGTGTGTGTGTAAGTGCTGTAGGCAAAATAAATCACGTAAACACAGTTTCAGGCAAAATAAATCACGTAAACACAGTTTAATCCACTTTATCCTATATCTGGGTCGCAGGGGGGGTACTCATCCAGAGGAGAACGTTTCGCTGGGCAGATACACCCAGGACAGGATGCCAATTTATCACTGGACACACACTCACTCACACAGAACTTGGAGAACTTAATTGACTTGATCCATATTTTTGGACTGTGGGAGGAAACCGGAAAACCCGGAGGAAACCCACGCGGACACGAGGAGGACATGGAAACTCCACCCAGATGGGGATTTGAACCGGAAATCCCTAGCGCTGAGAGGAGAACATGCCAACCACTAAGTCACTGTGCCGCCCAGTTTAAATGTAACAAACAATATTCTTCACACGACTTATACACACACTGCCGAAAATATTCACACACCTCAAACTAGTTAGAATTCTCGTCCTCAAACCCCATGACCGAGATTTTCATGTCCTGGACATCGTCTGCACTCTGACCTCACACCTTGGTGATGACACACATGGGTCACCCCATTTTACACCCGCAGTCATTTGGGATGGAATGGAGTCCGTGGCGGTGTGAGTCACAGCCCCGCATGACGGCCCCCTTCTCCATCCTTCCCGCCGAACTGCTGGAGGGGAAGATAGCAGGAGGATAATCATGTCTTTCTTCTCTGCCCTAAACCCCTCCCGCCCGGCATACTCCTTCAGCCTTTATACCCCGGGGGGGATCGTCACCGGTCTGTAGGAAGTGTGATAAGATGTCTTGTCACCAGAAGGTGTGGAAGCCATCGGGACCCTAATGCATCCCTTTATCAGTATCTCCCTCATCTCGCTGCAGCTGAGGGTGCGAGCTGAATGCATAATGATGTGATGCATTGTAAGTGAGCCCCCTTCGGTTTGCATTAGAGAGGTTCAGTTCTGCGTTCACCTGCCCCCCCCCACCCCCCGTCCGTGTGGAGATGTGGCCGGGTGTGTGTGCTGTGCCAGGCTGATCAGTGATATGTGTCTGAGCCTGGTTAATTTCTCACAGAGCAGTGTGGACCATGAGTCACTTTGTCATAATTGACCTTTATCCCGGCCTAGTGTCTTACTGCTGCAATAAAACGGAATTCAGCTGCAGTTTATAATAATATTACAAATAGGTCTGAATATATATATATATATATATATATATATATATATATATATATATATATATATATATATATATACATACAGTATAAATATTTCGACACTCCATTCTCTCCCCTTACTCTATAGGTGGAGTTTGTAGTTTTATAATTACAGACTGTAGTCCATCTGTGTTCTTTGTTGGTTCTCTGTTCTCTGTTGGTCAGGAGCATCACAGAACAGGTATCATTAGGGTGGTGGATTGTTTATTGTCAGTTCTGTAGTGACACTGATGTGGTGAGGGGGGGGGGTTAGTGTTTCATTTAAACACCTCAGTGACACTGCTGGGATAGGACTAATACACCCATCTAATAATCCCTGCTCTGTGGGGGTACTATTGGGGTTCTGACCATTAGAACAGAGTAAATTAAATTAAAATTGGGTCATTTATTGGACGCTTTTATCCAAAGCGACTTACAAGGTGAGCACAGGGTCATCACAACATCCCTGGAGCAATAAGGGTTAAGGGTCTTGCTCAAGGACCCACACTGGTAACTTCAGTGGACCTGGGATTTGAACCCCCAACCTTCAGATTGATAGCCCAACACCCTGACCACTGAGCTAACCCGCCCCTACACAGTATGTACTGTAGAACACAAACAAATGGACTACAGTCTGGAATTGTAGAACTACAAATTCCATCTTACTCTTAGTGGAACTGAGAACATGGACATAAACATTTGGCTTGTGCTCATGTGTATGTGTTTGGCTCTGTGTTCAGCCTGTAAGCACAGGGATTGGCAGCAGAAGTGTAATGAATGACTCAGGATGAATGGATCAGGACAAGCAGTGCAGAAAACAACATGAGGATATTTATATGATGTATGAATCGACCTTATTCACCCTTTAAAGTGCAGGATGTTGCAGATTCATATGAGTGGCTTTCCTCAATAAACCACTTATAGTCAGTGGGGTTGCCTCCAGGAGGTTCTAACTCGTATGGTTAGGAATAAAAGCAGAACTCTGACGCTTTAGGGGTTCGCTCCTTTTCTTTCCATCTGCACTCGCTCTGTCTGGTCTGTATTTATCCGAACTCAACTGGCGTGCAATATTGGATCAACAGAATTATTACTTCCCCCTGTCAGATTTCATTGACATACCTTATTGACTGACTGGCAAAGAGGCCCTGTGGGGGTACATTTCTTTTCCACAAACCATTGTGGCCTGGTGGGGCTTTATGAGATCGTGCTGAGCACCACTTAAAAACCAACACGGTCCACAAGAACAAGGAGCCACAAGAACATAGACGGCTTTTATTTCCCACCTTTAAGCGTCTTCATGATATCCATTAAAACTCCCACGATGCTAATACTGCGGCGCAGTGTGCCAAATTTATAATCATCATTATTTAAACTATGGTGGCTTAGTGGTTAGCACGTTCGCCTCTCAGCACTGGGGATCCAGGGTAGGTGAGGTTTCATGTTCTTCCTGAATCTGTGTGGGTTTTCGGGTGTCCCCCCACAGTCCAAAAACATTCCACCTTTTGGATTAGATGTTATGGATTCCTGCAGGGTGACCTCACTGAACTTAGTACAGTCTGTACATGGGTGTCTTGTCACTTGTCATGCTGCAAGCCACTCCCCCCCCACCCGAGCCTCAGTCCTCACAAGGTTTCTTTATAATTTATAATAATCATGGGCGGCACGGTGGTTTAGTGTTTAGCATGTTCTCCTCTCAGCGCTAGGAATTCCCGGTTCGAATCCCCATCTGGGTGGAGTTTCCATGTTCTTCCCGTGTCTGCGTGGGTTTCCTCCGGGTTCTCCGGTTTCCTCCTACAGTCCAAAAACATGGATCAAGTCAATTGAGTTTTTCAAATTGCCCCATATAGAGTGTGTCTGTGTGAGTGAGTGTGTACCCAGCGATGGATTGGCGCCCTGTCCTGGGTCTATCTACCCAGCGCCCAAAACGTTCTCCCCTGGATGGGCATGGGGAACCGCTCCGCGACCCTTGTATAGGATAGAGCGGGAGATAATGAATGAATTAATTAATGAATAATAATCATTTCTATAATAATTTTTATATAATTAAATGAACTTGGACGTAGCTGTTCTGTTTTGTCACTATAGGGGCAATTTATAACAGCCTATATACCTTGAATCCATATTTTTTGGACTGTGGGAGGAAACCAGAGAACCCTCCCACATAAAATCTATGTGGATTCTGGGAGAAACATGGAAACTCCACCCAAATTGTGATTCAAACCTGGAGGGACATGTCCTAACCGCTACGCCACCGTGCCGCCCAGCTGTATAACTCGTTATTCTAAAACTATATCCCAACAGCTGAGTGACATGCATAAACCAGAGTGGGGCAATTATGAGCTTAAAACGGATTAAATCCGAACACCCGGCAACACTTTGACATTTTAAACGCCTCCAGTCTTCAGTTAATAAAATATGAATTTATTTTTCACAAACCCTAAAATCACGCCGCCCAAAAAAATGTCTTTGTTTGGGTTTCTTTTTGTCCCCAGAAAGCTAAATGAAAGTGTTTACATTAATAATGGACGGCTGACACATCAGTCCTGGGAGACTGTAGAGAAATGATTGAGGACATGGCAACCGAGGGATTGATTGTTAAGTAGGTAAATTTGTCTTGCGTGAATTTACCTCATTAGCCAGCTCATGCACCATCTGTCCTGGGGCGTTAGAAAGCAGCCGAGGGGCGGAGAGCCTGGCATCAGGGTTGCGCCTCCCTCGCCAGACTAGCACAGCAAGAGCCTGTGGCATTCTGCACTCGCTGGCTGCCCTGTTGCTAATTCATCTGAAAGGTCATGAACTGGACACACAACATGGACCCAGACCCACTTAAATTAAGCAGTTCCTCTGATTTATTCACCTTTAAATATTGTAACACTCGTACCCATTTATTTTAGTAAATTATTGCTCGGGTGAAACTGCTGATGGGGGACCCTCCACCACCCTGTAGAGGATTAAACAGATGATAAACGTTTGCTATGTTTGGAATTTAGAATGTGCAAATAAAACCCATCCATCCATTATCTTCTGCTTTATCCTCTATTAGGGTCGTGGTGGGGGGGGTTCCCCATGCCCATCCAGTGGAGAACTGGGCACACACTCACTCACACATACACACTCTATATGGGGCAATATTAGAACTCAATTGACCTTGATCCATGTTTTTGGACTGTGGGAGGAAACCGGAGAACACGGAGGAAACCCACGCGAACACGAGAGAACATGGAAACTCCACCCAGATTGGGATTCGAACTGGGAACCCCTAGAGCTGAGAAGAGAACATGCTAAACACTAAACCACTGTGCTGCCTATTTATATATACATACATTAAATGAAATTAAGAATAAATTAAAGATGTCAGGATGTGCTTTGTTGATGAACTTCGTTTGACTTACGGGGAATTTTATAAACAAAGTGGTTTTAAATCTAAGCAGGCGCTTACACGCTGATCCCTCAGATTAAAAGGCTGCCGTGCGACCAAAAATTACCTTAAGCTCCACCTGAAGAGACTCTTAAAAATCGATATGGACAGGCTAGTAATCCGTTAAATGCACTTCAACATGAAAGTGTCGGCCCTTTCAGTTTGATGCCCAAATTGCGGACGTCGTAAACAGTGGAAGCTCCTTCATGGTGACCTTTGGTTGGTTCACAGCATTGCTGTCCTTCACACTCCGTTGTCTTTCACACGTTGCTTTAATGTTGTAAATGTATCGCCGAGGCCAAAGCTCCAAGCTTGGCAGCTGGCTTGGCGTTTTCTATGCGGTGTCACTCCTGCTTCGTCCTACGGTGTGTGAGGGGGCAGCTCGGGGGATTATGGGAGGCAGTACGTGGACGAGGTTACCCACAGCCAAATCGTGCTTACACATTAAAGAGAAAGCATCCATCCCTCCATTATCTTCCACTTTATCCTATATTAAAGTCGCGGGGGGGTTCCCCATGCCCATCCAAGGGAGAACATCTCAGGAGCTGGGCAGATACACCCAGGACGCCAATCTCTGGGCAACAAAGTCGTTCTTTATTCCTTAAACATATCGGGGTTTACTTTACTGTAAGTGCACCCACTTTTGACTGTACTGTATGTGTTGAGCATATAGTCTATATCAGGGGCGTTTTTAGGGTTTAGAAACATCAGGGGCCTCAGCCCAGTTCCCCCCCCCCTTCCGTCCTCTTTTAAAACTGCCCTTTTATAAGTGTATTTATCCATTTTTCAAACTGTTGTTACATTCATTCTGTTTGATCATTCATTAGTTATCCATCCATCTATTATCTTCCGCTTTATGCTCTATTAGGCTCGCAGGGGGGTTCCGCATGCCCATCCAGGGGAGAACGTTTCGGGCGCTGGGCAGATACACCCAGAACAGGACACCAATCTATCACTGGGCACACACTCACTCACACAGACACACTCTATATGGGGCAATTTGGAGAATTCAATTGACTTGATCCATGTTTTTGGATCAAGTCAAAACAACGTCTATATAGGCCTGTTATATATATGCTATATTTTCTGCTACAGGCCTGTTAGAATCGAGGCCGACGCCCGGTCCCGGTGCCGGCGCTGTGAGGTTGTTCTGCTGAAGCAGAGATGCATTTGAACAATTGAATTTGAAAATAAGATAAATCGTAGCAATCAGAGTTTGATTGCATCACCAGATGTTCGGATTGTATCGAGGCTTTTTCACAAGCCTTCGTGACTTTGTGGACTCGGTCGGATTGTTATCGATTGCTGCTTTAGCGCTGGAATGGAAGGTCACAAGAAAAATAATTGAAACCAATCGCTTAGCCTTGCTGTGTAATGCCCACTGCATTTGGATGGCCCCTCCATTTACTTGCTCATGGGCTGTCTCGAGAGCCCACTGGTAAAAGATTATATCCACTTTTCACTCCCACTGAGGCGAGCCAGTCGATAGATTCTCTCCACATTCTACCCAGAGGCCAGCCGCCCTGCCGGAGCACACGCACTGGTAATTGTGTTAGTTGCAGCCGGCCTGAGGACCCGAGACTCTGCGACGCTCCTGCCTCGGATCGAGTTTTGTGGTAATCCTAAAGCCAGCGTTCCAGTTGGCCGTGGTGCCAGGGTAACGGCACAGCGGTAGACTCGGAGGAGCTCGGGCCGGAACAGGCCAGGCTTAGCTTGCCTTGGGTCTCCCAGATGGCTGATGCTGGTTGGCCTCCTAATGAAGCACTAAGATCCGGCAAGCCTTATGCTGGGCTAGCGTCGAGTACTCGCGCTCAGCGTCTCGTCATCATCCTCCCTTCTGCTTAAGCTGATTAATTACTAGCACTTTCGTTTATCAGCCAGGAAAGCACTCTCGTGAGTCCTCGGGGAGATCTCAGTGGAGAGCCCCAGTTACAGCCTGGGATCGCACTGTTGTTGGGTTTACAGCGTGTGAGGAAGAGTGAGGAAGAGTGTTTTGGTATTTGGGTAGATTAATACTGTTGGTATTTGCTGCCGTGATATTTACAATACTATATACTGTACTGATATACTGCTATACCATACTGCTATAATGTACTGATATACTGCTATACCATACTGCTAAACTATGCTGCTATATCATACTGCTATAATGTACTGATATACTGCTATACCGTACTGCTAAACTATGCTGCTATATCATACTGCTATAATGTACTGATATACTGCTATACCGTACTGCTATATCATACTAATATACTGTACTGATATAATGTACTGCTATACCATACTGCTATACTGTACTGATATATCATACTAATATACTGTACTGATATAATGTACTGCTATACCATACTGCTATACTGTACTGATATACTGCTATACCATAATGATATACCGTAGGGCTATACTATATTATGCTATACCATACTGCTATACTGTACTGCTATACCGTTATACCATACTGCTATACCATACCGCTATACTGTACTGCTATAATGTACTGCTATAATGTACTGCTATACCGTACTGCTATACCATACTGATATACCGTACTGCTATACTATACTGATATGCCGTACTGCTATACCATACTGATATACCGTACTGCTATACTATACTGATATAATGTACTGCTATACTATACTGATATACTGTCCTGCTATACTATACTGATATACTGTCCTGCTATACTATACTGATATAATGTACTGCTATATCATACTGCTATATGGTACTGCTATACCGTGATGTGGGTCCTGGACTGAAAACAGTTGAGAACCCCTGAATTATAGAACCATTTATACATTTGTATAATAATGTCTTCAGCTTTTTAAACGACTTTTTTAACCCCTCCCCCTCCCAAATGATACTGCACTCATTCTAAACGTTTCTGTGGTTTTATTGTACACTAGCTGTAAGGTCACCTTGAATGTTTAGACCCCATGTGTCTGGTCCAAATGGAACATATATCGTATGGTCTCTCTGGAACCGTTCCGTCCCGTACTCTCAGGACCGGCCGGCACATTCTCACATCAAAGGTCATTCCCTCCACATCACTCCATCATTTCTCACTCCCCCTCTCCCTCCAGACCAATTAACTTTTCATACCCCCAGCTTTAATATTAGCCTTAAATAGAGCTGGATGTTTGATATTGAAATCCGATTGCTGGCAGATGTGAGCAAAGCATTTCCTCCCTGCACCGGGGCAGCGTTTCACCCACTGGTGCAGCTGTGGGGTGTAACAAAGTGCTTCAGCCATGTTTAAGTAATCTGCAGTGCGAGAGCGAGCCGCTGATGAGAAAGAATACTTAACTGGGTTGTTAAATCCTGAGCTGGTGAGCGCTTCCTTTCTGCGCTCTCGTTTTCAATCGGCCGTTTCAGCAGAGGAAAATCAGGAGCAGGTTATTTGATTTGTACCGAGCATTTCATTTACGCTGCTATTTAATTTGAACCCCTCTGCAGACTGCACTGTGTGAGGAAATGTTAAATACGTTTGTGCTTTCTCTTTTATAGACTGCGGCCTCTCATTTCTTCAACTTCCAAGAAGAAGAAAACAGCTCTGAAGGTGAGAGAAGAGTTTATTATGATAATTATCATTATGATTACTTGCAAATTGGAAATGGCCACAGACGTGACCTGGCTGTTTCCATTGCATCGCATCACAGAAGGCTTTAATACGATGGAATAACAGCAGCCTTGTATTAAATATCACAATTTTATTACAACCTACGACGATTTCTTGCTTCGTTTTAAATGGAATGGGACTGACTCGTGACTTGTCATTCAAATTTACACTCCACACTGCCAAGAAGGAGATTTCAGAAGTGGCAGTGTTGTGTGCAGTATGTGTAATGGAGGGCAAGATTGTGGCAATAAAACTGATTACCCATCAGCATGTCTGTGGAACGTGGGAGGACACCACAGTAACCAGAGGAAACCATGCACTGGGAGGACATGCAGACTGCAGACTTTCTACATTAAGGACCTTCTTGCTGCGAGGCAGTAGTAATTACCCCTGCACCACTGTTCCATGTTGCAATACGCAAAATAACTTCTGATTTCTCATCCATCCATCCATCCATTATCTTCCTCTTTATCCTCTACTAGGGTCATGGGGGGGTTTCCCATGCCCATCCAGGGGAGAACGTTTCGGGCGCTGGGCAAATACACCCAGAACAGGACGCCAATCTAACTCTCACACACACACTCTATATGGGACAATTTGGAGAATTCAATTGACCTTGATCCATGTTTTTGGACTGTGGGAGGAATGATTTCTTATCCATGGATGTTAAAAGATTGTGAATATGGAAGCAATTAGTGTTATTTAGATCAGATTTAGCTCAAATTACAGACCTCCAGGTTCCCCATGCCCATCCAGGGAAGAACGTTTCAGGCACTGGGCAGATACACCCAGGACAGGACGCCAATCCATCACACTCGCTCACTCAGACAGACACACTCACTAAATAGGGTCAATTTAAATAGGGCAATTACAAGCAGCCAGTTCACCTTAAATCCTTGTTTTTGGACTTTCATCCATTTTGCTTAATCATCCTATAATAGGTAGCAGGGGGTCCCCATGCCCATCCAGGGGAGAACATCTCAGGCGCTGGGCAGATACACCCAGGACAGGGTGCCAATCTATCACTAGACACACACTCACTCACACAGACACACACTATATGGGGCAATTTTGAGAACTCAATTGACCTTGATCCATGTTTTTGGACTGTGGGAGGAAACGGGAGAACCCGGAGGAATCTTTCGCGAACACGGGGAGAACATGGAAACTCCACCCAGATTTGGATTCGAACCGGGAATCCCTAACGCTGAGAGGAGAACATGCTAAACACAAAGCCACTGTGCCACCATGATGTGTAGTTGCATCCAGATAATTAATGCCTCTCTGATTATCCTCGGTGATCAAAGCTCCAATCAGAGCAACAGAATATTGGTGTTAGACTTGTGATGGCCTTTAACCATGTGCTTCTATCTGCATCGTCAATTTAAATAGGGCAATTACAAGCAGCCAGTTCACCTTGAATCCAAGTTTTTGGACTTTCATCCATTTTGCTTAATCATCCTATACTAGGTGGCAGGGGGTTCCCCATGCCCATCCAGGGGAGAACATTTCGGGCGCTGGGCAGATAGACCCAGGACAGGGCGCCAATCTATCGGTGGGCACACACTCACTCACACAGACACACTCTATATGGGGCAATTAGGAGAACTCAATTGACCTGATCCATGTTTTCGGACTGTGGGAGGAAACCGGAGAACCCAGATGAAACCCACACGGACACGGGAAGAACATGGAAACTCCACCCAGATTTGGATTCGAACAGGGAATCCCTAGTGCTGAGAGGAGAACATGCTAAACCACCGTGCCACCCTGATGTGTAGTTGCATCCAGATAATTAATGCCTCTCTGATTATCCTCGGTGATCAAAGCTCCAATCAGAGCAACAGAATATTGGTGTTAGACTTGTGATGGCCTTTAACCATGTGCTTCTCTCTGCGTCGTTCTGAGTAATGAGCCGATGCAGCGGCTGCCTATCGTTTCTAATTCGTTCATATTTAATGATGAAGTCGGTAAACGGCGTCACGCCGTCGTGGTTTGAGCTCTTGATAGAGAGCTTGTTTTGATAGAGAGCTTGTTTTGCTCTGGGAGCGTTTCGTGCTCTGTGCATCTGAGGAGGTTCCCCATTACAAGCCCCTTACCCGGTGTTTAAGTCCAACTCTGTGCTGGGGGGTGGGGTGGGGGGGGCGGGGGAGAGAAGGGGGAAGGCTTGTGCAGGAAGATAGATGGAAAGAGCACACTCACAATGCTGGCGGGGGTCAACTGGGCTGTCGCTAGGCAACCTTCCAGTCCCGGCTTGGTTGCTGTGCAGTCTCTGCTGTGATTGGCTGGAAAAAAAAGACTACAAAACAAATTGGTGTTGCGTAACTGCATGTGTTCCTATTAGGGAATTGCAGAACAGTCACCCGCGACAAAGGACTACCTTCTCCTCCTTACAGAGCGTAGAAGACGCAGGGACACTGTGCATCTGTGCTTTAGCCTCAAACCAAATGACTCAGGATATACGCTGCAGTGTGTTATTTTAAATAATGCAGTTAAATATATATTATATTATATTAAAAATATATATATTATAAAAAATGTATAAATATATTTTATATTCTAATTTATTATATATATTTGAAATGATGCAGTAAAATATATATTATATTCACTCATCCATTATCTTCCTATTTATCCTATATTAGGGCCGTGGGGTAGTTCCCCATGCCCATCCAGGGGAGAACGTCCCGGGCGCTGGGCAGATACACCCAGGACAGGGTGCCAATCTATCACTGGGCACACACTCACTCACACAGACACACTCTATATGGGGCAATTTGGAGAACTCAATTGACCTTGATCCATGTTTTTGGACAGTGGGAGGAAACCGGAGAACCCGTAGGAAACCCACACGGACACGGGGAGAACATGGAAACTCCACCCGTGAATCCCTAGTGCTGAAATGAGAATATATTATATATACTTTAAATAATGCAGTAAAATATATATTGGCTGTCAGATGGCTTTTATATTTTTAATTGTTTTTTAGGCTTATGACAAAACTGTAATGATATAAAGAAGGAATTGTAAGTTAGGACAGTTCTTAGTTCTATTTATTTATTTTTATTTAGTTTATTTTTTATATTAGTTCGATTATTTCACTGGGTTTTCGCACTGACCCGTCATTTCCTCTGAATATTTAAGAGAAGTATGTATCTTAAATTGTTATTGGTGGATCTGCCCAGTGCCTGAAACGTTCTACCCTGAATGGGCATGGAGAACCCCCCACCACCACCACCACCACTACCACCATGGTCCCTAGTACAGGATTAAATGTGTGTGTGTGTGTGTGTGTGTGTGTGTGTGTGTGTGTCCAATTATATGTTGGCCTGTCCTGTGTATCAGCCCAATGCCTGAAACGTTCTCCATTGGATGGGCATGGAGAACCCCCCCTCCACCACTACTACCACCACAGTCCCTAGTACAGGATTAAGTGTGTGTGTATCCAACGATATGTTGGCCTGTCCTGTCTCCTGAAACGTTCTCCACTGGATGGGAATGTGGAACCCCCAACCTCCCCCCCACCCCCCACCCTATAGGATTAACCGGATGAGATTTAAATACTAGGGTGGAATGAACTAATAATTGGTTTATGGCAGCATGTAACCAAAACGCCAAGCTGCATCCTATTTGTATCACAGTATACATCCAGCCCCATGTTATACCATCCACCCACACATACACAGTTATAAATATTACCAGGATGTACGTACAGAGCTGGAATTAGTACAGCGACTAACAGCTTGTGTAATAAATAGAGTAAACCACAGTCCTGACTGTTTACACAGGAACGTCCCAACATGGTGGATCATGTCGTAATGTGCAGGTTATAGTTATAAGATATCAATGCGGCTGCAGCGCAATGCCATCAGTCCAGCACCGTGTGGTCACTGAAATTCATAAATCAATTTATTTCCTGCACCGTAACCCATTTTAAACATCAAGCCTCACCTTCAAATTGTTTAATCTCCGCCTGCGTGCTGTAAATTATTCAGTCAGACTAATGCATCATGCATGTCTTCTCGACTTAATGAGGTTCGGTTTCCTGCCTGAGATTCTGCATCTGCAAAGCTCTTTTTTTAAAGCGTCTGATCCCAGTAAGGGTTAACGCAGTCAGACTCTGACCTGTAGCGCCGCTGCACGCTCCGTTTGAGGCCAGGTGAGGGGCGTCTCCTAAAGCTTTGAACACTCTGCACTCCCACCATCAGCAGAACCCCGCTGCTGCCGGTCCCACAGAGAGAGAGAGAGTACGAGAGAGCACAAGAGAGAGTGAGAGAGTAAGAAAGAGAGAGTGAGGGAGAGGGAGAGAGAGAGAATGTGAGAGGGGCTCGGAAAAGCCTCTCAGGAAAAATATGCCATTTCTAATTGGCTTCCTGCTTTCATCATTAGCTTTACTTTTCTACAAGATGGTAATTAATTAGACCTTCCTGATAATGAAGGACTGACTTTCACTCTGTTTCACTCTCGCTCGCTTTATTATTCTCTCGTTTTCTGCTACTATCCAACTAATCGATATTAAATATAGTATTTTATGAAAGTACATTCCGTTTTCCCTTTTCTCTTCTTTCATACACTTCATTACGACTCTGCCTCTCATTGTCGGGGCATTGATCATACTGTTCACTGAAACCTCCACACAAGGCGCTAAATCATATTTCATGGCCGTCCAAAATGTATCCATCCATTCATCCATCCATCCATCCATCCAGTATCTTCTGCTTTATCCGATATTAGGGTTACGGGGGGGTGGGGGGGTGTTTTGGGATTCCAATCTGAATCCCTAGCGCTGAGAGGAGAACATACTAACCACTAAGCCACCATGCCGCCCTATACTGAAGTCACCAGGCGTGGTTCCTCATGCCCATCCAGGGGAGAACATTTCAGACGCTGGACAAGTACACCCAGGACAGGGCGCCAATCCATTGCTGGGCACACTTACTCACACGCTATTATATATGGGGCAATTTAGAGCAGTCCAGTTTATGGACTGTGAGAGAGAACCTGTGTACAGTGTGCCACCACTGCGGGGGACACATTGCTCAGGACATGGTGCCAATCCATCGCTGAACACACACAAAAAAACACATATATACTCTATTAGGACAACATGGGAAAACATGGAAACTTCACCCAAATAAGATTCAAACCTGGATCTCCATCACTAAGAGGAGAACTTACCAACCTCCCAATGCCAATAACTGAATCACGGTTTTTCGCTTCGTTTTCAGGTTGGCTCCAGTCCAGTGACTTCACCTTCTGATGTTCCTGAGACGCCTCCGGCCCCCGCTCCACTCGCCGTTGTGGAAAGTGGTCCTGTGCTGTATGAGGAGGCGCATGAAGACGAGGAGGAAGAGGAGGTGGAGGAGCCTTGTGTCAGTGCCATGAAGCTCATGGGGGGGGACGGTGAGTGTGGATTCCGTCATCAGAATGAAGATGCAGGTTCACTCTGTGTGATCGTTGTCATGGTCGTAGGTTTGAGGTTAAGGAACCAGCATTGTGATCTGAAGCTGCCTGGTTTAATTCCCCTTCCCACCAAGTTCTATGGCTGAAGTGCCCTTGGACAAGGCATCTAACCCTAATTGCCCCCGGGCACCGTGTACAGGGTTGCCAACCACTGCGGAGGCTTTGCTCACAAAAGAGTGCCAATCCATCACTGACACACAAAACACACACATACACTACATAGGGGCAATTTAGAGCAGCCAATTGACCTTATTACCTTGAATCCACGGTTTTGTACTGTGGGTGGAAACCAAATGCATTCTGTGGGTGGAAATGCATTCTACACTAACGTGGCGGTCGCCTTGGTGTTTAGCCAGCACATACCAGCACTTGTTGGACTGTGGCAGAAACCTGGAGCACAAACATGGGAAGAACATGCCAACTCCACCCAGACCTCCCGAGGAAATGCCCCCGGGATGTCCCCGCTGGGAGGCAACAGTATTATGGACTGAGCCTCCATGGTGCATAGTGCATTTGAAAATGGTATTATACTTTAAGCTGTTTCCAATGGCTGAAATCTGGCAACCTTAATCGCTCCGCTCCCGCTCGAGCTACTGTGATGGAGGGAATTAGCCACACGAGAGTAAAGCTCGGGATTAAGCTCGGGATTAAGCCATTTATTTCAAATGCTGCAGTTCACTCTGATTTCCCATCAAACCCGGCATGGAGCAGAAGAGCCGGCCGGAGATCCAGACGTCTCATCCACGCTCACACTCTGAGAACCAAATGAGTCAGAGAACAGGGCGTCCTGTGATGAGCGGGAACCTGATCTATATTGTTTTACACACACACTGAGTGAAGTGAGCACACGTGTGGAGTGGTGGGCAGCTCTGCAGGTGCCTCGCCCAGGGGGACTTCAGCCGTGCTGCTCGATGGGACCGGGAATCAAACCGGGGACCTTCAGGTCGCAAGGCTACAAACCTACAGCTGCCCCATGCTGCTTTGTGGTGCCTTTCTAAATCAGCCGTTTCAGCCGTTATAAAGCATCTATTAATCCATCCATCCATTTTCTTCAGCTTTATCCTCTATTAGGGTCGTGGGGGGGTTCCTCCCTCACACACACACACTCTATATGGGGCAATTTGGAGAACTCAATTAACCATGTTTTTGGACTGTGGGAGGAAACCAGAGGAAACCCACGCAGACACGGGGAGAACATGGAAACTCCACCCAGATGGGGATTCGAACTGGGAATACCTAGTGCTGAAAGGAGAACATACTAACCATTAAACCACCGTGACGCCCCGGTTTCCTCCCACAGTCTAAAAACATGGATCAAGGTTAATTAAATTCTCCAAATTGCCCCATATAGAGTGTGTCTGTGTGAGTGAGTGTGTGTCCAGCGATATAGTGGCATCCTGTCCTCGGTCTATCTGCCCAGCGCCCGAAACGTTCTCCCCTGGATGGGCATGGGGAACCCCACCACGACCCTAAAAGAGGATGAAGCAGAAGATAATGGATGGATGGATGGGAGGAAACCGTAGGAAACCCATGTGGACACGGGGAGAACATGGAAACTCCACCCAGATTGGGATTCGAACCCGGAATCCCTAGTGCTGAGAGAAGAACATGCTAAACCACTAAACCACCATACCATTCGCATCGATTATTAACAATAATAATAATAATAATAATAATAAGTTTAATTAATATAGCGCCTTTCAAGAACCCAAGGACGCTTTGCAATTATATATCATATACAATTCTAAAATCAATGCCTTTATAGATGTTAACATGCACGCTGTTGAATCACTATCACATACCACCCCCCCCCCCCCCCCCCCCGATTCTCACCCCTCTTTCTCAAACCCCTGTCTTCAGAGTACGGCTGTGAAGCTGAAGAGGAGGAAGTGTTTTAGCGTGCAGGATTTGCCTTGTTCACTGCAAGCTGTGCAGTTCCTCGTCCCCAGGGATCCCAGCCGTCCTCCTCGTGCCGCGGCGGGAGGGAGCGCCGACTTCGGGCGTGCATGTTATTGTCGTTGCCACAGTGGACTATTCACGCGTCATCAAGCCCGGCAGCAGCTGAGCCAGCGCACAGACACTTAAGGTTGTAAGCATAGCAGAGCCAGGACTTTAAATCATACCTCTTGGACCATTAGCCACATGCTTCCCCAGCAGCTGGACACAGCTGTAATTAGTTTCTGCAAGATGTTTAGTAGACCGTCGCTGTCTGAGAGGAAAAAGGACGAGGATTTAAAGCATCCAGCCCCGCCGCCCAAGTGATGGCGCCCGAGATCCCGTCCAGGAACCACGTTTATTCAAAGGATGAAGTTCAGAAACCTGAAGTGCTGATGATTTTTATTCCCACTGAATTGCATTCCGCATTGGAACTCCGCTCATCATGCTGTTATTAATGAAGCACAGCTCTGCGGCTGTTGGGGGGGGGGGTTCCCATGCCCGTGCTTATCCAGGGGAGAACGTTTCGGGCACTGGGCAGATACACCCAGGACAGGACGCCGATCTATCGCTGGCACACACTCACTCACACAAACACACTCTATATGGGGCAATTTGGAGAATTCAATTGACTTGATCCATGTTTTTGGACTGTGGTAGGAAACCTGAGAACCCGGAGGAAACCCACGCAGACACAGGGAGAACATGGAAACTCCACACAGAACATGGAAACTCCACTCACTCACACAGACACACTCTATATGGGGCAATTTGGAGAACTCAATTTTACCTTGATCCATGTTTTTGGACTGTGGGAGGAAACCAGACAACCCGGAGGAAACTCACACGGACACGGGGAGAACATGGAAACTCCACCCAGATGGGGATTCAAACCGGGAATCCCTAGTGCTGAGAGGAGAACATGCTAAACACTAAGCCATTGGTACACGAGACATTTATCACATTAATTAGTTAGAATGTTGTCATATTCCGTACCAGTCGAATGTTAGGACACGCCCCCTTCCTCCACAAATAGCTGGACTACAGCCTAGAACTACAAAGTCCATCTTCACAGTAAGGAACTCAGAACATGGACAGTAAGTGCGAGTGTGTTGAGACGTTTGGCTGGTGCTCTGTGTTGTGCTAAACGTAGCGTTTCCGTTGTGTATCGATGCGTCCGTCCGCTCAAGACTTTTATAAATGTAAATATTCATGTCCTCCATTTGTTTTTTATTCTTTGTATATTATTGTAATATTGTAGTTTATTATGATTATGTATAAGTTAAAACATTTCATACTGATGAATGTTATTAAAGCCATAAAACGTGTTTGAGAACACCTGGTCATCCTCCTGTATAAGCTCGGGGCCTATCCCATCCGTGGTCGGGTTATTTTTATAGAATTGCTCATAATGGGGCATTGTCTCGAGACAGCTTTCAAAACCAAAACCGCGACATCGGCGAGAGAGAAACTCCCCGATATTTGTTTGTTTGTGTTGGAGGAAACCTTGTGAGGACCGCGGCTCAGCAGGGGACTCGTCCTCTCTCAGCGCCCGTCCCGGACGTATAAGCTGTTACATAAACAGCTTTCTTTTCTCTCCAAAAATTCTCCACACAACAAACCGGCAGTCCCAGGGACGCGGCCTGGTGTACAGGGGTTCAGTCTGCCGTCGTCTTCGGTTTAAACAACTCCAGTGGACGTTCATCCAGTCCTCGTCTCTATCGGCTTCCTGTGGTCGCTGACTCCGGCCTGCAGGACACTCTCAGGATCTGCTCTCTCTAACCTTCACTCTGTTCTCTGACTGACTCACTCACACACACACTCTATATGGGGCAATTTGGAGAATTCTATTCACCTTGATCCATGTTTTTGGACTGTGGGAGAAAACCGGAGAACCCGGTGGAAACCCACACGGACACAGGGAGAACATGGAAACTCCACCCAGATTGGGATTCGAACCAGGAATCCCTAGTGCTGAGAGGAGAACATGCCAACCACTAAGCCACCGTGCCGCCCATTTAAACAAATCAGTGTCTCTTATTTACTTTTCATTATGTCTTGTCTATGGAAACCAGAGACTCGGGTAAAAACCCGTGTAAGCACAGGAAGGACATGCCGACGACACACATAGAACCCAATAGAACCCGCGACCTTCGTGCTGTGAGGTGGAGGCGCCAACAGCTGCGCCACCTGCTGTTCACAGATGAGGTAGGTATCGCTTATACAATGTATTTAAAAATACTAGACATTATTATTATTATTATTATTATTATTATTATTATTATTAATAGTAAAATATTATTCCTCCATCCATTATCTCCCGCTTTATCCTCTATTAGGGTCGTGGGGGGGGTTCCCCATACCCATCAAGGGGAGAACGTTTCGGGCACTGGGCAGATACACCCAGGACAGGACGCCAATCCATCGCTGGGCACACACTCACTCACTCAAACACACTCTACATGGGGCAATTTGGAGAACTTAATTGACTTGATCCATGTTTTTGGACTGTGGGAGGAAACCGGAGAACCCGGAGGAAACCCACACGGGAATCCCTAGTGCTGAGTGGAGAACATGCCAACCACTAAGCCACCGTGCCGACCTTAAATATTATTATTATTATTATTATTATTATTTATTATTAGTTTTTTAGGCCGAGATTTAAACTGTGACTCAAAGACTTTTTTATATAATATAAACAGATTTATTTTAAGAACAAGGGCAGCACGGTGGTTTAGTGTTTAGCATGTTCTCCTCTCAGCATTAGGGGTTCCCAGTTCGAATCCCCATCTGGATGGAGTTTCCATGTTCTCCCCGTGTCCGGGTGGGTTTCCTCCGGGTTCTCCGGTTTCCTCCCACAGTCCAAAAACATGGATCAAGGTCAATTGAGTTCTCCAAATTGCCCCATATAGAGTGTGTATGTGAGAGTGAGTGTGGGAACCCCCCCTGCGACCCTAATAGAGGATAAAGCAGAAGATAATGGATGGATGGATATTTTAAGAATATCTCCATGTTCCTCTTTCAGTCTTTGATCCTTAAATCTTTGCTGTCTGATGTTGTGGACGTTCTTATGGCGTCTAAACGGACAGAGTCGTAACCCGACGCGTCTTTGTTCTGTTTCTCAGGTGTTTCATCTGGAGGCCAGGTAAGGGCTGACGGATCTGTGGGTGTAAGGTGAGCTCACTCTGGAGCCGTCAGGTGTGTGTGGGTGAGCATCCAGCAGATGGCGAGCCCTCTGTTCTCCACATGCCTCACTCCGCTCCTTATGATTTCACCATCGGCTCACGTTGCCAGGTTGCCTTATAAGTCATATGAGCATTCCCCGGCCCGCCGTTGAGCAACCCCCTTTCATCATCGGGATGGATGGCGGAATGCTGTTTCAGGACCAGACGGAAAAGCAGACTTGTAAAACTGATGACGCGGCGAATCCTGAGGCTAATTTTAGATTAGAATGTCACGGCGTCCCGCCGGCTCAGTCGCTTTAAGGTGAATTTGCTACACTAAATTGCCCCTATACAGTGTGTGTGTACTCACTGTGACACGTACGTACACAATACGTTCTTCCCTGGATGAGCAAGGGGAACCCCCACCACGACCCTTCGTATTGGTCTATACTCTATACCTATGTTTCCATGTTCTCCCCATGTCCACAATCCAAAAACATGGCTTTAAGGTGAATTGGCTGCTCTGAATTGCCCCTATATAGTGTGTGTAACACTGGGACACGTACGTACACAATTCATTCTCCCCTGGATGAGCAAGGGGAACCCCAACCATGACCCTTCATATTGGTCTATACCTATGTTTCCATCTTCTCCCCATGTCCACAATCCAAAAACATGGCTTTAAGGTGAACTGGCTGCTCTAAATTGCCCCAATATAGTGTGTGTACACACTGTAGGTACACAATACGTTCTCCCCTGGATGAGCAAGGGGAACCCCCACCACGACCCTTCGTATTGGTCTATACTCTATACCAATGTTTCCATGTTCTCCCCGTGTCCACAATCCAAAAACATGGCTTTGAGATGGCTCTAAATTGCCCCTATACAGTGTGTGTGTGTACACACTGTGACACGTACGTACACAATACATTCTCCCCCGGGCAACAGGAACCCCCTTCACAACCCTCCGTATTGGTCTACACAGAATTAGGGACATTCCCCTCACAGTGCATTGCGCTGCAGAACCCGGGGGGGGGGGTGCACTGGGTAACAAAACCCGATAATGTGCTGGCCCTGCAGTACTGCTGCTCGTCCCTCATGCTGACTGGATTTGTTGGCAGATGCAGCCTCAGTACTTCAACTGTATCAGGTTCACATCTTCAAAGCATTTATTAAACTACCCACGATCCCCCCCTCCCCCGACTCTGCATCTCATGTTCCCTTATGACACTCTGAGTTACGTCTCACATTACAGTAACCTGCATTAATACGAAAAGACCAAATAGAACAGAATTAATACCAGTATCCAGTATTCGCTTCTAACTGTCTGTCTGTCTGTTTGTCTGTGAGCAGATGCAGGGAGGAGGTTCTGATTTATCTGCTGTGACGGCTCACGTTGGCCACATGGACTCAGGTGAGTTCAAACTCAACATGACCTCCAGCGACATCAGTCCGATCAGGACGCAGCCATGTTATCTGATCATGTGTCTGTGGGGGGGCGGGGGGGACGTGCGACCTTATAGGGACTAGAGATGAGATTATTCCAAATCCGGATTGTACAGGAACGATGCACAGCTTCTGATATTTGTTAGTTATTTAATGTAAACATGAAATAATATTTTCTTATTGAAAAAAGACAGGGTGGCACGGTGGCTTGGTGGTTTAGCATGTTCTCCTCTCAGCGCTAGGGATTCCCGGTTCGAATCCCCATCTGGGTGGAGTTTCCATGTTCTCTCTGTGTCCGCGTGGGCTTCCTCCGGGTTCTCCGGTTTCCTCCCACAGTCCAAAAACATGGATCAAGTCAATTGAATTCTCCAAATTGCCCCCTATAGAGTGTGTCTGTGAGTGAGTGAGTGTGAGCCCAACGATAGATTGGGGCCCTGTCCTGGGTCTATCTGCCCAGTGCCCAAGACGTTCTCCCCTGAATGGGCATGGGGAATCCCCCCCCACGACCCTAATAGAGGATAAAGCGGAAGATAATAGATGGATGGAAAAGAGACAATGGAGACCTTTTGCTGAGGGAGGGACAGTGGGAAGAAACCGGAGAACCCGATGGAAACCCACACGGACACGGTGAGAACATGGAAAATCCACCCAGATTGGGATTCGAACCGGGAATCCCTAGTGCTGAGAGGAGACCATGGTAACCACTAAGCCACCATGCCACTGTTCTCAGTTCCACTTACAGTAAAGATGGACTTTGTAGTTCTACAATTCCAGACTGTAGTCCATTTGTTTGTGTTCTAAAGTACTGTTCTAATGGTCAGAACCCCAATATTTGCACCACAGAGCAGGGATTATTTGGTTGGGCATGGGGAACCCCCCCCCCCTGCGACCCTAATATAAGATAAAGCGGAAGATAATGGATGGATGAAGGTCAGGTGATGAGAACACTGGTGTGTATGTGAGAAAGCCTGCTGGTTCTGAGCGCGGTGCTGTTTTCAGTGCTGTATCTGTTTAGGTGAATGATCAGTGATCTGCTGTTTACTATGCACGCCATCAGAGCTCGAGTTATATAACACCTTCAACCCCACCGCTGGAATCTATCTGCACCTTCAGAGGGAACGAGTGCACACTATGCCTTTAGGCTTCCTAAATCCTGCCCTCCTCTCAACACCCAGTGGACTCGTACCCAAAATAAAGCTCTCAAACTTTTCAAAGCACTTTTGTTTCTGTGCTGTATATCCATACAGTACAGTTCTTCCACTCTGGGATGTTCTGCACTGCCAGTGCTTAGTCAATTCCAAACAGCATCCTCTTTAGTGAACAGTGTGTGAGTGTGTAATGGCTGCTGAGTCGACAGACTGCAGCCTTCTGAGGACCTGTTTCAATCC
>JAFMOD010000430.1:59408-79489 GCA_019802435.1 Corydoras maculifer
ATTGGACGTCTGGCCCGCAGTAGCACATCTGGCCTTCACTCAGCAGAGATGTTTCCTTCTGCTTCGGCTCACTCGACTGGCTCCCTGCAGCTCCTCACATCAGGTTCATCTGCAGGCAGGTCCTCAGAAACAAAGCAACCAATGAAAATGAGTTTACTGCCACAGTTCTATCCAAATCTCTGCGGGTTTCCAAAAGTCTCGATGATCAAAACAGATTTGCGTTCCGTTCGTTTTATAAAGGCCAAACAGCCCGAATTAGATTTGTAGAAAACGCCACAAAAGGCTTTAAGACACTGCAGGCTTCAGAAATACTTAAAAGCATGTTTCTTTTAATTCAACAGCTTTTTTATCGAGTCATTTAATTGCCTCCGTCCTGTTTTCCTCTGTGGAGGATAAATAAATAACACGATTAGCTTTTACAAATGATTAAAAACAGATAAAACTGAGGTCAAAACAACATTGACGTCACTCTCTCACCCTGCTTTTCTAACGTTTGTAAGTGTTTCATACAACAGGTGCACTCCTGACCCGACCCTAAAATTTATACAGGCTCCAGAACTGCATGATGCCTTTAATGACTGGGTCAATTTAGTATCAAATTGGTATTTATGTTTAGNATAAATAACACGATTAGCTTTTACAAATGATTAAAAACAGATAAAACTGAGGTCAAAACAACATTGACGTCACTCTCTCACCCTGCTTTTCTAACGTTTGTAAGTGTTTCATACAACAGGTGCACTCCTGACCCGACCCTAAAATTTATACAGGCTCCAGAACTGCATGATGCCTTTAATGACTGGGTCAATTTAGTATCAAATTGGTATTTATGTTTAGTATGTTCTCCTCTCAGTGAATCGTGATCTGCGTGTTCTCCCTGGGTTTCATCTGGGTTCTCTGGTTTTGATCCCATAAATAAATCAAAATCTAAATTATATATATATATACATATATATATATATATATATATATATATATATATATATATATATATATATATATATATATATATTCATTCATTCATTCTCTCCCGCTTATCCTCTATTAGGGTCGCAGTGGGGTTCCCCATGCCCATCCAGGGAAGGATGTCTCGGGCGCTGGGCAGATAGACCCAGGACAGGGCGCCAATCCATCGCTGGGCACACACTCACTCACACAGACACACTCTAAACAGGGCAATTTTGAGAATTCAATTAACTTGATCCATGTTTTTGGACTGTGGGATGAAACCGGAGAACCCGGAGGAAACCCACGCAGACACGGGGAGAACATGGAAACTCCACCCAGATGGGGATTCGAACCGGGAATCCCTAGTGCTGAGAGGTGAACGTGCTAACCACTGAGCCACCATGCCGCTATATATATATATATATATATATATATATATATATATATATATATATATATATATATATATATATATATATATATATATATATATATATATATATATATATATATATATATATATATATATATAGTGTGTGTGTGTGTGTGTGTGTGTGGAATCCCCCCACTACCCTAGTATAGGATTGTTAAGCAAAGTGGATGGAAGTCCAAAAACATCAATTCAAGGTGAACTGGCTGCTTGTAATTGCCCTATTTAAATTGACCCTGTATAGTGAGTGTGTCTGAGTGAGTGAGCTCGCGAGTGAATGAGTAAGAGAGCGCGAGATAGAGAGGAGAGATGTGTAGATCGATTGGTTGATTGATTAATTTATTGATTGATCGATAGATTTACGCGTCCTGATCTGCCCAGCATCTGAAACGTTCTCCCCTGTGAACCCCTGCATGGAGACCCTAGTTTATCAGTTTGTCTTCAGACTGTGGAACCAAAAACCCAATCATAATGCCCCTCCTGGGATTGAGCACCGTCACGCCGCCCTGCGTAAGTATTCCTCTTAGTAGGACTTTTTTTTAATCACAGTTTGTCTCATTCGGAGTGTTAACGAATGTTTGGTGTTTAAAGGCTTTACTTTAACATATTCCTAAATGCAGCACTCTGCTTCTCACATTTAGATTTTGGCAATTTGTGTGTTCTTAATCTTGCAACCCTTCAGCTTTTTAACAGCCTCCTGCTCAGCTCGCACTGCTTTCCTTTCACTTGCTCTTTGTGTAACAGCATCTGGTAGATGGAGCATTTTCAGTGTAAACAGAACATTGTAAATCTCACAGCCGTGATTACCCTCACACACACACACACACACACACATTTATCGGGCTGTTTGCCTTCTGTTCAGCATATAAATGCCTTCTTCATGGCTCAAGGTATTCAGTGAACTCACTTCTCAGGTTTGTCTGTTAAAAATCCCACACATCAGTGATTTAATTTCTTGTTGCAGATTTGTACTAAAGCTGAGATACAGAACCAGTCAAAAGTTTGGACACGCCCCCTTCTTGCTTCACTATCTATTTCCTCCACTCATCATATAGATGGTGTTTGTAGTTCTATAATTACAGACTGTAGTCCATCTGTGTTCTTTGTTGTTGTTAGTCCCCTGTTGGTTCTTGTTTCTCTGTTAGTCTGGAGCATCACAGAACCGGTATCATTTGGGTGGTGGATTTTTTATTGTCAGGTTTGCAGTGACACTGATGTGGTGAGGGGGGTGACACTGCTGGGATAGGAATAATAATGCTCCAACCAAATAATACCTGTGGTGCCACTATTGGGGTCCAGCAATTCTATTTAAAAATATTGAATGATATTCAGATTTTATTTTAAATTATGTAATTATTTTTCTCTGGCAGTGTTGTCTGAGGTGCGACCAGCTATTAGCTATTAATGCTTTACTAATAAAGTACAGATAATAATAATACTGTAATACTGATGTTGCTCTGCACATCGTGTCGTTAACTGAGTGTTAGGCTTTATGTACAGCCTGCTCAATTAGTGAATTAAGAGAGTGGCACTGAACAGGTTGTAAAGCTACTCACTGGGGTCCCATTTTCATGATCTACTGGAATGCGGCGGGGAGCTGAACGTGTCAAAGCTGTGGTCCAATGACGTTCCTCAGCCCCTCTCACTTTCAGCCATCTGTTACTGAATTGTTCCCACTGTCTTCTACACAGTAACAGACATGCACGCAACATGCCTTTCTGTACACAGATCTGCAGCTCTGCCTTACTGTATGGATGCAGAGAGTGGGACGTGTGTGTGTAATTGTAATTGAGGTAATTGATGTTTTGTTCATATCAGTCGTACATTTAGGACTCAGCACTTGGGTTGGGGTTAGGTGTCTTGCTCAAGGGACTTTAAACAGTTCTCGGTGGGACTGTATATCAAACCGGGGACCGTCAGGTCGCAGGGCTGGTTACTTTACCAAAACCCTACGACTATGACGATGATGCGTACAACTGATAAAATGGGCAATGGCAATATGAGAACGTTTATGATATGTGTTTGGAATTCAAGATTCAAGATTCAAGAAAATTTTATTAGCATTAATATCACATGTGATACATGAGACAAGAATGAAATTTTGGGTCCCAGACCCTGATTACCCTGTTCTTTTATAGTAATCATTTAAATTTAAAATGTGAAATATAATAGAATTTACAGCTATGAATATTCATTTATTCATTATCTCCCGCTTTATCCTCTATTAGGGTCGCGGGGGGGTTCCCCATGCCCATCCAGGGGAGAATGTCTCGGGCGCTGGGCAGATACACCCAGGACAGGACGCCGATCCATCACTGGGCACACACTAACACACACAGACACACTCTATATGGGGCAATTTGGAGAGCTCAATTGACCTTGATCCATGTTTTTGGACTGTGGGAGGAAACCGGAGAACCCGGAGGAAACCCACGCGGACACGGGGAGAACATGGAAACTCCACCCAGATGGGGATTCGACCGGGAATCCCTAGTGCTGAGCGGATAACGTGCTAACCACTAAGCCACCGTGCCGCCCTATGAATATATATAATAGATATAATATAGAATATACAGCTATAAATATAATAGAGAATAAATGTCCCTGCACTGTAATGCTTGGTAATCATCCGGATGTGCGGATGGAGATCATACAAACCAACCAAACTGTTTGGATCAGAGGTGTGATCCTCCATTAGCAGTGGAAATCAGGCACACCCAGGTCGAGGTTTGTGTGTTCTGGGGGTGTGGTCTGATGTTTTGTTCTGCTGAGGTGAGATCCTGTGTGATATCAGTGTTTATGGAAACTCAGGGTGTCACACTATACGTTTGGAAGCCGTGTGGAGCAGTTTCCACAGTGATGCCACAGCAGCTGTGATTTACTGCTCATGTCTGTGTGTGAATGATAGACTCCAAAAGGAAAGGGAGTGTGACGCTGAATTTTACCCCCAACCTGCGATCCACCAATCATCTCCTGCAGGACAGATTAATGCAGACTATGCAGAATGGAGGTGTCGACACTGACATGTTCCCACCTGAACCATTTGTGCAACATCAACACTGGATACATCATACCCAAGCAGCCAGCAGAGCTTCTATTTGTCAGCAGGTCAGGTCAGAACCCACAACGTATTGAAATACATGCTCCTCGAAACTAAAAAACACATATAAAATACTCTATTAACTTTAGTATTATACTATGGTATTCATCGTCTCATTTTATTGACCTTACTAGAGTTGCGTTACTGCATGGACAGACGTACCTATACAGATACATCACATTAAACCTACAATTCATTCTCAGTTTGAGAATGAATTGTAGTGGTAGCTCAGTGGTTAGGGTGTTGGGCTATCAAGCTGAAGGTTGTAGGTTTAAATCTCAGGTCCAGTGAAGTTACCAGTGTGGGTCCTTGAGCAAGACCCTTAACCAATTGTTGCTCCAGGGATGTTGTGATTAACCCTGTTTGGATAAAAGCATCTGCTAAATGACCAAATGCAAATGCAAAAAAATGCAAATGCAAATGCAAGAAGATCCAGCATCCCTGTTCCAATGACCAATGGACCCACATTGGTAACTTCATGGGATTTGAACCCCCAGCCTGCTGATTGATAGCCCAACACTCTAACCACTGAGCCACATCCATACCCATAACGACTTCCAGGAACCTTCAGAACCATCAGACTTTTATAACTTCTCTCTTTCCTTTAACGATGTGTCTGTGAGAATGTTGGCTTCTTTATCTAATAAAGAATTTGGAGGTAAGACTCTGTTGGACACGATGGTATGACTTATTGTAGTTCATGTCAGTGAGGATCTGTGAGGTTGAGGTCAGAACCAACCAACCTACTTTTATAGACCCTCATTGTGCACTGAAGCTCAGTCATGCTGAAACAGAAACGGGACTGACCCAAACTGCTCCCACAAGGTTAGAATTCTCAAAATGCAGGGCTGGCTGCTTCAGTGTATATACATGTAAATATTCAAGGGACTAAATAATAATATAATGATTCTTTCGTCACAAGTGGCTGGCCATGCATTTCTCACATAAATCTTCAGGCATGATTGGTTGAAGAAACCAGACCGCAGAACTAATGGTAGATTTTTAACTCTGGCAACAAATGATACTAAAATGTGATTGGTTAAATGCTTTTATATGCTTTTTTTGCGGCGTAACCAGGAAAAAACTATGGAAGCAAGCGGACCGACCATCCATCCATTATTTTCTGCTTTATCCTCTATTAGGGTCACAGTGGGGTTCCAAATGCCCATCCAGGGGAGAACGTTTCGGACACTGGGCGGATACACCCAGGACAGGACACCAATCTATCACTGGGCACACACTCAGTAACACAAACACACTCCAAATGGGGCAATTTGGAGAATCCAATTGACCTTGATCCATGGGTTTGGACAGTGGGAGGAAACCGGAGAACCTGGAGGAGACCCACGCGGACAGGGGGAGAACATGGACACTGCACCCAGATTGGGATGTGAGAGGAGAACAAGTGCTGAGAGGAGAACATGCTAACCACTAAACCACCGTGCCGCCCGGCGGACAGACCATTTGGAACTATTTAATAAGTATTCCTAGACAAAATATTATACACATCAATCTGCAATGCAGATGTTTTTGTGTCCTGAAGGTCCTGACGTTCCGCCACTGACCGTCATTTATTGTTGTTATTACCGTTCTGCTAAGGCATGATCTGTCTGAGGTTCTTTAACAATACCCCTGTAGTTCCTCACCACACTAGACATGTTGTTGATTTCTCTGGCGCTTGCAGTTTGTATTCATCTATCACTCTCAATTCTGTTTTTTCTCCTCTTACATATATTCCAGTTGACCTTGCAGACCCACCGCTGAATAAAGCGCTTTAAAATCTAACGCAGTACAAAACTATTTCAGAACCTGATTCCGGCGGCGGCGGTATGGCCTGCGGATCAGCAAGCGTCTGGCTGTAGAGAAGCTCATTCTGGTGTTAATTTAACATTCTCAGGGTCTTTATTGGTTTGAGGCAACATGGGTTGGACTCAATTTAAGGCATGTCAATAAATCAATCGTGAGGACGGGTGGGGCGTTTGCGTCTGCTTGTCGAGCACGTGTAATGTAGTTCAGTGTGTTGTCATTTTCGTCTTCATGGTTCTGCTAGTCATTTGTCAGTTGAGTTCTAACTGTGATAAACATGCGCATAGTGCACAATACCTTTCTGTCTTTAGCCATATTGATTCTTAAATTGAATTTCTGGGTCTCTTTTTCTAATTACGGCAGTGTGCAAAAATAAAAACAATGATTTGTCCTTTGACTTTGGGTTAATCTTATTATTATAGTTTTATATCCTTCCATTATTTACCACTTAATGCTTAACTTGGGTCGTGGAGGGGTTTCCCATGCTCATCCAATGGACAATGTTTTGGGTGCTGGGCAACCAGGACAGGGCGCCAATCTATCACACTTACTTACATAAACACTCCATATGGAGCAATTTAGAGCATTCAATTCACCTTGAATCCATGTTTTTGGACTGTGAAAGAAAACCAGAGAACCCAGAGGAAACCCACACAGACGCGGGGAGAACATGGAAACGTGACCCAGATTGGGATGCGAATCCTTTTTTTGGGCACACACTCACACAGACACACACACACTACATGAGGCAATTTAGAGCATTCAAATTACCTTGAATCCATGTTTTTGGACTGTGGAAGGAAACCGGAGAACCCAGAGGAAACCCACGCAGACACGGGAAGAACATGGAAACGTGACCCAGATTAGGATTCGAACCCTATCATTGGGCACACACTCACACAAACACACACACACACACTACATGAGGCAATTTAGAGCATTCAAATTACCTTGAATCCATGTTTTTGGACTGTGGAAGGAAATCGGAGGAAACCCACACAGACACGGGGAGAACATGGAAACTCCACCCAGATTGAGATCCGAACCCTATTGTTAGGCACAAACACACACACACACACACACACACACACACACACTATATGGGGCAATTTAGAGCATTCAAATCACCTTGAATCCATGTTTTTGGACTGTGGAAGGAAACTGGAGGAAACCCACACAGACACGGGGAGAACATGGAAACTCCACCCAGATTGAGATCCAAACCCTATTGTTAGGCACAAACACACACACACACACACACACACACACTATATGGGGCAATTTAGAGCATTCAAATCACCTTGAATCCATGTTTTTTGATTGTGGAAGGAAACCGGAGAACCCGGAGGAAACCCACGCAGACACGGGGAGAGCATGGAAACTCCACCCAGATTGGGATTCGAACCCTATCGTTCGGTACACACTCACAAAGACACCCACACACTATATGGGGCAATTTATAGCAGCCAATTTACCTTAAATTCATGTTTTTAGACTGTGGACCCCACCATTTCTCACAGGCCGATGCAGCCACCTCCACACGAGCCTCGGCTCAAACGCAGAGGAATCAAACACTGATAGATGCTCGTAAGTGCAGGCCATAAGGGTGTCATTTTTACCTGTCAGGGGACCTTTTAGACATGATTACACATGATTAATACCTTTCTCCTTCTCCTTCTCATAGCTATTCATTACCCTGCACTCCCTGAGTCCCCAAGGAGCCTGATCACTGTGGAACAAATCACTCATAGCCTATTTCAATTTAGGCCTTTGCAAAAAAGCATCCTTAACAGTGCCCCCCCCACTCCCTCCACACGGCGGTTTAATGACTTTTATGTCAGGTTTTTCAAATATGTCGTGAGGAGTGCAAATAGCCCCTTTGTAATTCTTTATTCTGCCCTGTTCAGCTGCAGATCGGCTTTTTCGCCAGCGGATGACGGAGCGCAGTGTGGGAGTCATGACGCTGCGAATACGGACGGTTGGGGCAGAGAGATGCTCAGGTTGAGGCGTTTCTCTAAAAGCAAAATCATTTGTAAGTAAACGGAGTGCGAGAACGTAAGGTAATCATTCATTCCACTTTTAACTCCACTGTGCAAACACGTCATTTGGAAAGGTTGCTAAATGACAACAAACAAATGTCAAACAAATGTCAGAGCACCTGCGTTTTATACTATACTACACTCCTGTTGTTTAAGTTCAAGTTGACATTGTTATTAGTTATTATTACTTAGTTATTATTATTATTTTATGCCTTAAATGTTTTTACCATGCAAAAAGAAACAATGGTGTTCCACAAGCGTCAATACTTTGGCCACTTCTGTTTGCCTCATACAGGACATGTATCAAAAGAATGAATTTTTGCAAACAGCCCTTTGCAGATAGTTATATATTTTGGTATATTTTTAAAAATTTAAAGTTTAAACACTTAATTAAAAAGATTTTAAATTGGGCATCAACTCATTTCTTTTTGTTGAATTCTGATAAGATTTTTATTTTTGAATCCAAAAATAAATAAAATAATACACCTACACCCAGGACAGGGGACTTATCTATCACTAGCCACACACACACACACACACACACACACACACACACACACACACACACACACACACACACACACACACACACACACCTGCAGCCAGCAAAAACATTCAACTGGATCTAAAACTTAACACTTTAACACATTAGGATCTTGGCTGTATTAATATTAAACCCTCATTACAGCATGACCTGAAGCCTGTAAAGCAGCAAAGACATAGTTTCTGTTAGGAATGCAAATTTTTTAGGCATGTTTAATGAAATCTGATAACATTTGAAGAAGACTGCAGGCTGGTCCAGCTTCCCATCTTACATAACACCCTCTCACTTACAAACTGTAAGTGTACAGAAACAGAAATGGTTTCAACACAGACACTCTCCATTTGATAACACTAATTACAATTCAGCTGCAGCTTGTGTTCATTTATTTAATTAAATAAATATATTGGGACCATAAACTTTGAGACAGAGATAGAGAAGAGGATTTTAGTAGTATATATGTTAATAAAGTACTAATAATAAAATTTTAATATTTGTGGGTGGGTTTTGTCTGTATATATACATATATTATATATATATATATATATATATATATATATATATATATATATATATATATATAGTGCCCAGCGATGGATTGGCGCCCTGTCCTGGGTCTATCTGCCCAGCGCCCGAGACGTCCTCCCCTGGATGGGCATGGGGAGCCCCACCGCGACCCTAATAGAGGATAAGCGGAAGATAATGAATGAATGAATGAATATATATATATATAGATGGATTATTTTATATGGATCCATTATTTTTCAAATCAAATGGAATTAATTATTGATATTTGAAATTATAACAGTAGTACATGGTGCACAAATATTTTTAACATTTTATATTTTAAATATTATTTTAGTATGGCGATATCTATATATCTATATATATTTATCTATATATCTATCTATATCTATATCTAAAATATAAAATAGCCAGACGAGCAGCCATACAGTTAAACAGGTGAAATATATCATTTATCTCATTTGTAATTAATTTTTTTGAAAATTTTAATAATAGTAACTTTATTTGCCTTGATATAAAAAGATGGACGAATAGATAATGAAGAGCGCGTGGATTAATAGCTGGACAGATGGATTGTCTGTTGATTTGTCTGTCTTTGTCTCTGTAATGGTGTCAGCTGTCTTATCCTGCTAGCTCTTCCCAGCCTCCTTCCTCCTCGCCATGCGCTGCCTTTGATGAGCAGAATGCCTCTCCAGCTGCACTTCATGAAGGCAAGTGATCTGATTTTTATTACCTAACTACATGTCCACACATTGCCCAAAGTCAAAGGTCACTACAGGTCACAATCCCTTCATGTTGGCTGAGCTGCATGGACTGTGTGTGATGGGCCCCACATGGCGTTGCCATGGAGCTTAATGATGAAGATCAAGAGTGAAGGCTTCACAAGGCTCAACATCTCTGGAAAGGGAGCAGTTGCTTCATCGCGACCCTTCCTCCGCTCCAGGATCGAGTGACAAAGAAACCAGCGTGGAACCACCTGCCTTGGGGGTGCTCGTGTCCGGGCCTCTTAATCCATTAATGAATTCAATTAAAGCAGGAGTGCCTGGGGCAGCGGAGGATGAATGATGCCTAAAAGGGACAGGACTTTTGTCCAAATAGACATGAAAACAATCAGCATTCCCCAGCCACCTCGATCTGTAGGAGACAACAAGGTCACCAATACAACAGGGTGAAAAAGCTATTGTGGCTTCACCAGACAGTAGTGCAGTCTGAAATAGAGACTGAGGTCAGAAAGTGTTGTTGGAACAGAAATAGAAGTAGAATTCTTCCGTCATATAAAAATAATAACTGCAGCGTGACATCTGCGCATAACACGGTGTTTAATGTTCTGTTAAAGCATCTACTTAAATTGCAGAGCGTGCTCATTCAATACAAACATTCCCTTTTATTGTTATTATTATGGGACTTTATTAACATAGAAGGAATATAATAAATCTGCGCTGAGTGCTGTCATGTGGCACCGTGGCTGGAGCTCCGACGGGCCTCTTCCCAAATATACAGTTATATCGGGAGCCATTTCTTTAGCTTACATCGGATTACATCATATATCAAGAATAAAACAAGAGCTTTTAAATCTGCATCTTATTTGGAAAGACGAAATTGTAGAAACATGATGTAAAATTAAAGAAAACAAATCTTCTATGGTCATTATACATAACCCAAGGTTTTTACAACGAACCGATCATTGAAAAAGTTGGCATTGATGAATAACAAGGTGTATAGCGGCGTACAGTATGATTTTTTCATAATAATACACAACACCGAGAGCCTTATTGCTTTATTCAAACAGTTAAAAACACACTATAATGAAAAATGAAGGCGATTTTAACAAAACGATTAATTAACTGGTCTTCCGCGATGTAATCAAGCTCATTTTTTAAGGTAAACATTTATTGCTGAGTAACAGGATACTGGTTTAGTGCTCATCAGGAATCAGCTCGCTGTTTATATTAATTTGGGTTACCACAGATTTTGTGCTACTTGGTTGAAAATAATGTATTGTATTTCACACGGTGGTTTAGTGGTTAGCAAGTTCGCCACTCAGCACTAGGGATTCCTGGTTCGAATCCCCATCTGGGTGGAGTTTCCATGTTCTCCCCGTGTCCGCGTGGGTTTCCTCCGGGTTCTTTGGTTTCCTCCCGCAGTCCAAAAACATGGATCAAGTCAATTCAGTTCCCCAAATTGCCCCATATAGAGTGTGTATGTGTGAGTGAGTGTGTGCCCAGCGATAGATTGGCGCCCTGTCCTGGGTGTATCTGCCCAGCGCCTGAGACATTCTCCCCTGGATGGACATGGGGAACCCCCCCACGACCCTAATATAGGATAAGGCGGAAGATATTGACTGAATGAATGAATATATTTCACAGATTTAAAGGTGTGTGTTATTGTCAATAATGTCACAGTTCAACAAACAGCTCAGCCATTCAGTCTACAGCTGCTATGTTCGCCCACAGACCATGATGAATCAGGTTCCACATGGTTGCCACGATATGTTCCAAATAATAATGATAACATGTTTATCATTTAACACATTTTTAACCTTTTAAACTTAGTGTATATCTAATCTGCTGGTCCATAATATTTATGTGAGCTGGTTGTGGAACCCTAATTAGATTTTTTTCACTGCGTGCCACGCACAGTTTAAGTTATATTAATAAAAAGCTCACAAGTATAACCATTCCCAGCTGCTGAGGGGGTGTTTGCTAATCTTTCCTGAGGTCTGCAGGAGTAATTATCCGCAGTGAAAGCTAGTATTTAAGGATTTTAATTGCAGGGGATTTTCCAGGTGTGCAGGCTGAGATACAGAATGATTGTAAACAGTGGGTTATAACTGTAAAGCTTTTCGACACCCGGATGATAAAGTTAGACATTCTGCAGGGTTGTTGTTACTCAGGTTTCATGCTTTTCAGAGGGACGGCATTTAAACTATAGTAACTGGCATTATAAGATGTGTTACCTACATTAACTTTGTTCTGTGAACATTCACGTTTGGTGTTTCAATGTACTTAAATGCCGTGCTTTATTATTAGCTCTAACTGCCTTCCCTGTCTGTTTCTTTTGAGGTGTGACCGGCTTCCTGGAGATCTTCATCCATGGCTCTGCCGACAAACACTGATGGAACCTGAATATTAATTGCACTGGCGGTCCTGCAGGACGCCCCCTTAATGGACTTACATATGGTTTTCTAGTTTTTAGTTTTTCCATTTGTTAAATGTCTCTACACGGCTGTCCTACATTGTTGTTGCTGCCTGGCCGCTCAGGGAGGATGAGTCTCCCACTGAGTCTTGGTCCTCCCAAGGTTTCTTCCTTGAATAACAACATAAAAGGGAGTTTTTTCTTGCCACTGTCGCTTCGGCTTGCTCTTTGGGGGTTTAAAGGCTTTTCATTCTGTAAAGCTGCTTTGTGACAATGTACTGTTGTAAAAAGCGCTATATAAATAAATAACTTGAACTTGAACTTATGTATTATTTTGCTGCCATTTTACATTTGTAACGGGTACTATGACACTTTCACTTATAACAAAACCTGATTACTATTATTTAATTACTACATAAAAAGTTCTTAAACATTTTTAGTGATCCTAGTTATCTTTAAACTTCTAAACTTCTATGTCATCAGTTGCTAAAAGATAAATCAACGCGTTATGTTTTTTATTTTACAGCTGAATGCTTATCTGGCAACGCTGTAGAAGTAATAGGACTTTTACCGCAGTAATAGAAATCTGTTTACTGATCAAGCTGCTCTCCAAACGGGACCCCGCCATGCTGATGTATATCGAGGTAATTGTTTTCCTCTGGTTGCAACGCTTTGTAATGAGTTTTGTTAGTTTTTTCTGTGCTTAATAAGTTGTATGGAGTGGTTTATTAAACCCAGCATGACCGGGATCGTCTAAAGATAAATACCAATTGATGTACAATATACTATAGATAATATAGACTGTAGAATATATACCATGGTCTGGACAATATTACTTCTGATTGGTTAATAACGCTCACACTGATGAAGTATTGTAGGTATTGGGGGATGTGGCGGGACGTAGAGACAGATAATTCTCAGAGGGGGTGATTAATAAAGTAATAAGGCACTTGAGTTTGTGTATTATTGTACATTTTATTATTTATTATTAATTTATTATTGTGAATAAATAATGGAAAAGAGGTTTGGATTTAAAGACCAGTACTACTGTGTTATGTGCCAGAGGTTCTGTGTGCAGCCTATATAAGATGGGGTGGTATATAGAAGGTGGATTAAGGCTGTGGTAGTGATGGAAGCTACACGGTAGATTTTTTCGCTGAAATTGGATCTTCTAATGTGTACCAGTTGACTTCTTAGTCCCCTATCAATACAATCGCTTTAGCTATGAAGCTGTTTATAGTTTTATTATAAGAATTGTGAATACACACTGTTTAAAAAAACATCTGTTCCATTTAAATAAAAATAATACCTTATTTTCTTTTTTTGGTTTATTTTTATCACCCCGCGGCACGGTGGTTTAGTGGTTAGCATGTTCTCCTCTCAGCTCTAGGGATTCCCGGTTCGAATCCCCATCTGGATGGAGTTTCCATGTTCTCCCCGTGTCCGCGTGGGTTTCCTCCGGGTTCTCCGGTTTCCTCCCACAGTCCAAAAACATGGATCAAGTCAATTGAGTTCTCCAAATTGAGTTCTGCCCCATATAGAGTGTGTCTGTGTGAGTGAGTGTGTGCCCAGTGATGGATTGGCATCCTGTCCTGGGTGTATCTGCCCAGCGCCCGAAACCTTCTCCCCTGGATGGGCATGGGGAACCCCCCCCCCCACGACCCTAATAGAGGATAAAGCAGAAGTTAATGAATGTATTATCTCACCCCCTTATTTTAATCATGGCTCTAATCCTGCCGTTCTATCAACATCTCTTTTCCATTAACATCTCTTTACCATTAACATCTCTTTACCATTAACATCTCTTGTAAATTCTAGTCCAGCACTTTCCAGTTAATCAGGACTTTCTGATTGGTTGCTTGCTGTTTCACCTGCTGCCCCAAATTCTTTAGCAAAGTGGCTGAAATTCAGCGATTCCCTTTGATGTGTGTCCTCTAACCATGCCGAATGCAATAACGTTCTTTGGCCAGACTGTGACATTTCTGCTGGCTCATTTCACACAACTGTATCTCCATGGACACCGTGCCTCGCATATTGTGAGCACACCTCAGAGTCTGACCAATCCTCTTTAATGCTACATTAGTCCGGATGCACTGTCAAATTTCAGTCTGGGAAGTTTATCTTAAGGAAATGTAACAATTTAACAAATAAAAGTGTAATCAGTTTGCTCTCGGCTGCTGTTCGGCTGATGTTGCTGCATTTACGTATAGAGATGCTCCATGCTTTTTTTTGATGATGTGTGGTTGGCTTTGGCAGGTAGCATTTTCTGCCCCATTCGCTTCACTGGTTTGTTTTTAAGCTGCAGGTTTTGAGCCGAAAAGAAAGTTATTTCTTAAAAGCTTTTATCAGAAACCCTGTGAACCCTGAGGACATGGACTCCACCTAGAAACAAGGATTTTGTATGTGTCATCTGAATGTTATGTCATCAGAGTTTGATAGTATGTCTATTGTCTAAGGAAATAATCACGCAATGATCCCTATCAAAAAACATGTCAGTAATCACAGAAACAATACACAATTATCCTTATTGTCATGTTTTTTTTTGTCAAATTTTTACTTAATATTAAGTTATTTTTGTTAAGTTTAATTTTACTTAATATCGTTTTGTTTTTTTGTTTTTTTAAAAACGACTTTTACTTAATATTAACATCCCTAATCTGGATACAGATAACTCCCCCTGCATGTCTGGTTATTTAGAATACCTACCCAATTTACTGACTTAAGAAGCTGAAGCCAGAGCAGCACGGTGGCTTAGTGTTTAGCATGTTCTCCTCTCAGCACTAGGGATTACAGGTTCAAATCCCCATCTGGGTGGAGTTTCCATGTCCTCCCCGTGTCCACCTGGGTTTCGTCCGGGTTCTCCGGTTTCCTCCCACAGTTCAAAAACGTGGATTAGGGTCAATTGAATTCTCCAATTTGCCCCATATAGAGTGTGTCTGTGTGAGTGAGTGTGTGTCCAGTGATAGATTTGCGTCCTGTCCTGGGTGTGTCTGCCCAGCACCCGAGACGTTCTCCCCTGGATGGGCATGGAGAACCCCCCCCCCATGACCCAAAATATAGGATAAAGTGGAAGATAATGAATGTATGAAAAAAGAAGCTGAAGCAGGGCGGCACGGTGGCTTAGTGGTTAGAATGTTCTCCTCTCAGCACTAGGGATTCACGGTTCGAATCCCCAGCTGAGTGGAGTTTTCATGTTCTCCCCGTGTCAGCATGGGTTTCCTCCAGGTTCTCCGGTTTCCTCCCACAGTCCAAAAACATGGACCAAGTCAATTGAGTTCTCCAAATTGCCCCATATGGAGTGTGTCTGTGTGAGTGAGTGTGAGCCCAGTGATGATTGGCGCTCTGTCCTGGGTGTATCTGCCCAGCACCCGAAACGTTCTCCCCTGGATGGCCATGGAGAACCCCCCCGTGACCCTAGTAGAGGATAAAGCAGAAGATAATGAATGAATGAATGAATATACTGAGCTCTATTTCTATTACATTTTTCTTTTTAAACTACTTCTTGTATTAGATACTTTAGATGCATCTATAACTTTTCCCAATTATTGTCACTTCTGCTGCTGAGAAATGTGAATGTCCCTCATTGTGGGACAAATAAAGGATTATCTTATCTTATTTTATCTTATCTCGAGCTTTTAATGGTCGTCTGTGCCAGGCTTTTGCTCTGTGGGTGCAATAGGGCCTTAAATGCCTATGCATATGCCTAAACGCATAATTAGGGTGGAATTTGAATGTGCAGAGGCGAGAAGGTCACTGCGGTGAGTCACCTGCAGACCACAGAGCTCATTAATACACACGGTGGCCGGCTGATGGACATTGGTAATTGTGTTGAACGGCGTTCCTTTTGGGGTCAGCGCATTTCAGAGTCTGAAAAGGTGGGGATTGTCAATAAACGTGTCATTTGGGCTGGTGGAGGACAGCAACGGCAGATGGTCTGTCCCCTGCAGTGTAGTCATCTCAGAGCCCCCATCACACATGTGCACAGGGAATTCAGCGGCAGTGGAAACAGCGCTGTGTACAGATGGGCTCTGTGAGTTGAATGGAAAGGCGTTTTCGTTATAGGAGGTGAGCTGTCAGGTGGCGCATGGATTTATTTTGTGGCGCTGCCTACAAGGTCCTGTTGCACCGTCGCCAGGGAGACACCGACTCAGGTGTAGGGAAAGGCTTTTTGATGAAATTACAGGGTGGCAGGAGAGCATGTTTATTACATCTACACAATCATGTGCATCCTAAATAAATTGTTTTCCTCTTCGGTGTGATGCGGTAATGTTCTGTGATAAATGTGGGTAATTTTCAGTGAGAAAGAAGCCGAGACAATCCTCATTATTTATACCATAATCAAATATTGTGAACGGGATTTAGGTGGCTGATAAACAGGTTATGTCTGCTTATTTATTGACCTTTTTTTTTTTTAATAATGGCTATATTTTGGAATTGGCTTGTTGGTCAGCGGCTCTTTTGGTATCAGATGCATCTGACTGCATCCCACACTAAATCACTGCGATCTCCAATTAACGAGAATCAAAAGAATAGTTATAACCGCAGTGCAAAAGCATATTCATTTTGTTCCCCATACAATAAAGAAAAATGTTCAAATCCCAGCAGCCAGAGTAATTATTATTATTATCCATTATTTTTTCGCTTCATCCTCTACTGGGGTCGCGGGGGGGTAGACACACCCAGGACAAGGTGCCAATCTATCACTGGACACACACTCACTCACACAGACACACTCTATATAGGGCAATTTAAAGAATTTTATTGACCTTGATCCATATTATTATTATTATTATTATTATTATTATTATAGTATCTATTCTTACCTAAAATAGATAAGAATCGCCTCTCAGCTCTAGGGATTCCTGGTTTGAAACCCCATCTGGGTGGAGTTTGCATGTTCTCCCCGTGTCCGCGTGGGTTTCTTCCGGGTTCTCCGGTTTCCTCCCACAGTCCAAAAACATGGATCAAGTCAATTGAATTCTCCAAAATTGCCCCATGTAGAGTGTGTGTGTGAGTCAGTGTGTGCCCAGCGATAGATTGGCGCCCTGTCCCGGGTGTATCTGCCCAGCGCCCGAGACGTTCTCTCCTGGATGGGCATGGGGAACCCCCCCCCCCCCCGCGACCCTAATAGAGGATAAAGCGGAAGATAATGGATGAATGGATGTCACAGTGTAACAGTTTACTGTATGTTGTACGATGTATATGTCTTGTTAGGTTCTTTAAGGAGTCTTAATGCATGATGTCGCATTCTTTTAAAGGCATTATATTAATCCTGAACTCGATTCCCGTTTTAGACGCAGAGTAAAGAACTCAGCGCTGGAGCAATAACAGCTCTAAAGCCTGCAATGCTGACACAGTGCAATGTATTTCTGAGTTTCGCTCTTAATACTCGTCTGTATTTCCTCTCAGATTGTGCCAGCTAATAATCCATATCCTTGGTTATTATTCTTCATGATAATGAAGACATCTGTCAGCTTTGAGCCGAGCAGCTAGTGTTTTTGTGTACTGCCTTCTGCTGCCGAGCCTCTTCCAGGAAGCAATATTGGGCTGCCATTGGGCATGAAGCCTGCTGAGAGAATGCCACAGTGATGCCAGGAGGGCCCAAACGCTCTCTGCACTGTTTGTCTTTCCCCACATCTTTGAGATTAGAGCAGGATACGAGGATTGTAAATAGTCCTCACACCGATGGGTTTGTCCAGCATCAGGCATATTGTGCATCATGTTGGACATATTTGCAAAATGACAAACATGAGACAGTCTGAAAGAATGTATACAATTATTACAATTATTACAATAACATTTCACAATTCCACCTCACGGATTCACAAAACAGAGAATTGTCTGCAGTGTTGTCAGCCTTTTGCTCCTTAAACTACTGGGATAGGCTCTAGTACCCTGGTCAATTTTAATTAGGATTATAAAAAAGAAAAATACATAAAAAAATTATAATAATAATAATTATAGGGGTGGCACAGTGGTGTGGTGGCAAGCATGTTTACCCTAAGGGGAGCCAGGTTGGAATCCCGGGGATCTGGGTGGAGGTTCCACGTTCTTTTTGTGTCAGTGTAGGTTTTCTTTTGGTTCTCTGGTTTTCTTCCACAGTTCGAAAACATGGATTAAAGGTGAATTTGCTGCTTTAAAATAAATGCCTAAATGTAATTTGCCCCTATATAGTGTGTAAGTATGTGCATCCTGTCCTGGCTGTATCTGCCCAGCACCCAAAACATTGTCCCCTGGATGAGCATTGGGGTACCACGCTGCGACTCTAATAGAGTAATGATCATGAGATTTGATGAGATAATAATAATAATGTTAATATTGTGCATCTCATGAACCTAAGAAAAAGTTTTTTTTGGTTTGCAAAAGCAATTATATCAACAAAACCAGCAGAACCAAAAATAAACAAAGCCAATCCTTTTACTTGGAAGAAAGAAAAAGGTGTGAAGTACTGAGGAGGGTTTGTATGTGAGCTTCAGTAAGATGAGAAGATGTGGAAGAGACTTTTGGAGAGTTTGGAGATGTAGCACTAACTGAGACTTGGCACCAACTGAAGAGGGTTTTATCTCAGGGACGTCAGGAAGTCTTGTGCCAGACGATGTGAGAGGACAGTACAGATGAATATTGTTATTTAATCTTAAAACCTGGCATCGGTACAATTGGCAGAGAAAAATAAACTATGTTATAATTTTATCTGATCTATATATGTTGTGGCATGCCTGTCTCTTAAACTACTGGGATAAGCTCCAGTACCCCTTTTAATTAGGATTATAAAAAATGAACAAAAATGGTATAATTATAATAATGATAGGGATGGCATAGTGGTGTAGTGGTTAGTATGTTCTCCTCTCAGCCCCGAGGATCCAGGTTCGAATCCTGCTCTGAGTGGAGTTTCCATGTTCTCCCCGTGTCCACATGGGTTTCCTCAGGGTTCTCTGGTTTCCTCCCACAGTTCAAAAACAAGGATTCAAGGTGAATTGGCTGCTCTAAATTGCCTTTATATATATATATATATATATATATATATATATATATATATATATATATATATATATATATATATATATATGTATATATATATATATGTGTGTGTGTGTGTGTGTGTGTGTGTGCAACCCTAGTAGAGGATTACAATATTTTCCTTAATACTATCCAAACAATTAAACTTACACAATAACCATTTTACAGATTTTGAAGCAACACAATGTTAAAGGAAACACAAAATAATGACACACAACAAACTCATTATTATTACTACTCATAATACTAATTTAAAAAATATATATATTGTAAAAATTAATAATAATTAATAATAAAAACTGCGGCACGGTGGCTTAGTGGTTAGCACGTTCGCCTCTCAGCGCTAGGGATTCCCGGTTCGAATCCCCATCTGGGTGGAGTTTCCATGTTCTCCCCGTGTCTGCGTGGGTTTCCTCCGGGTTCTCCGGTTTCCTCCCACAGTCCAAAAACATGGATCAAGTTAATTGAATTCTCATAAATTGCCCCGTTTAGAGTGTGTCTGAGTGAGTGAGTGTGTGCCCAGCGATGGATTGGCGCCCT